>RJWH01002105.1:0-268295 GCA_004363575.1 Solenodon paradoxus | reverse complement strand
GGGGAGGGAGGGGGAGAGAGAGAGAATTTCCCTTAGGAAATGGCTCAACAATGATATTTGCTAACCAAATTTTGGTGCTCACAGCACTTCACAGACTACAACCTGCCAAAAGGGAGAATGGGAGAACTGACTACATATTACCATGACAACAAAAATGTGTGGAGAGAGGGAGAGAGAATACATCTCTCTTGGATAAGATTCCACCATCAAGAAAGAATCCCACAGTGAGCTACACAAGCAGGTGTGGACAATGGGAGCTGGGGGAGACAACAGTGAGGGAAGTGTAGGTCAGGGGAGCTTAGGTGTGAGCTGAGCCATTTGGATTCCACAGGCTAGGCAATTTACAACTACGGAAAGGTTTGATGAAGGGAATATGTGCTGGACGCCATGTCTGAAGAGTATTCATCTGGACAGAATGTAGACTGTGGAGGAATATTTATGTCAGATAAATGTCAAAGAAAGAGAAAGTGGAGAATGTGGCTGCGACAGGCCAAAGATGTAGAAAAGAGGAATCTGTGGGTCACTGACAAGGAAAACTTCATAAATGATCTAATTGGAGATAATGCAGAGGTGGGGCCCAAAGTCCTGCTGAAATTGGGACCCAGAGTCATTGGAAAGAGTGGTAATAATCTTGATAGAATAGTGACTTTCAAAAGCAGAGCAGGATGAGAAGACAGATGTGAAGACTGGCATCTGCTCAGCTGGTGTTTTTCATTTTAAATGAAGTCTAAAGAAATACTATCAGGATGCAGCAATGCCCAGTTAGCTGAATTCATAAGGCAGAGATGTGGAAAACAGATGCAACAGTGGCAAAAACACACCTAAATGAGACCCAAGGAGCACAGATGCATTGCTTGCATTCAGCAAAGACTGAGTTAGCAGGGGTGGCTCACCCTGCCAGATTATTGCTGGGGAAACTGAAATGTTCAGAAATAATTTGAGACAGTCAAGAAATGTCTGAGTGGCATATAGATATAAAGGGAAAGAAATTTTTTTTATCCTGATAAAGTCACAAGATGACTAGTGTCGATTCATTGTAACAAGGCACCTGAATGTCAAACTATCTTTCATCTTGCCTCTTCAGACCTGTTTCTCATTCTTTCTGGGGAACTGCATTAAGTGAAGATGATTTCGTGGAGAGACTCTTCTCCCTTCCCCTAAGAATAACCGTGGCAAAGGGCAGCACTCTCAGGTTCCTGAGAAATTTCTCCCCTACTTCTGTTGAGTTCCCCACTGCTCAAGGGATATTTACCCCGTTCAGGCTGCCAGCTTACCTAGAGTGTGCTAAACCTGTGTCTTCCATCAGTTTGGGACTGGTGATGGGATATGCTTATAAAAGTTTTGCATGGCTATAGAGACAGCTGTGCAGAGGTAAAAGCAAGAGAGGTAGTTCATCCTAGTGTAGAAGAGAGGAAGCCGCACCCCAGTTTCTAGCTGCTGAGGACCAGCAGTGGCCACCCAGCCACCAGGTGCCCGACAGTCTAGACTGGCTGGAAGCTACCGATTAGATAAAAGGGACCCCTTTCTGAGAATGGAACCCTATGTGTATTTTACAATTATGTGTGTTATCCGTGAGAGGAATTCACAAATGAATAACTGAATTTCATTTGTAATTCCTCTTCTAATTCACACCTTCCCCTCTCTCTCTCACCAATGAAAGCGTATCCCAGAAGAATTTCGGGGCTCAGATTCTCTATCTGGCCCACGCATAATAAAGCTTATCTTCACTACTTCTAAAAGAGCACCGTTTGGATTTGTCGGTTAAGAGACTGTATCACTAGGAGTTTCTTTCCCCAGCTTCAAGACCCTGTCTGGTGGCCTTCTCCCTTATGCTAAATGCTTCTCTTCAACCAAAACATTAGTCTCTCTTTCCTCTCCCTTTTCAAGTACTTCAGGAATTACTGCCTCTCCAAACCAGAATATTTGTTATACTAATATGTTCTATATCTAGACCCTTGATAAGTAAAGCTAGGTTGTTTATTTAGGATCTTTTTTCTCAATGTAGGTACTAGTCACTATAAATACACTATTCATAAATATTTTTGCTACATGCCATAAGTTACATGTTCCACTGTCATTTGTCCAAGGTAGTTTTTCATTGAAAGTTGCAGTTTTGCAGCTTTTTCCCAAACATGTGGATTGCTGCTGGGTGCAAGGGGATGCTAGTCCCTTTTCTTTATGACTGTTTAAGGGGACTGAGTGCTCTAGATTGTTCAGCACTTGATAGGAGGCACGGTAACAAAATATGCTCCAATAATGCTGGGAAAAAACCGAAGTACCATTTCCTCTCCTCTTTGGTGAAAGAAACCTCCTCAGTTCAGCACCTATTCCCACTTTCACAGAGCCACACTGGCTGTTAAGGTGTACCCTCGTGCATCCATTGTTCTTGCCTGTCCCAGGGCAACAAGCTTTGCAGGTCATTCAGTATCAATGGAAGTGACACGGAAAGTAGCCCTGTGGAAGATGCCCTGGGGGACAAGGGGAACACTCCAAAATATCATTTCCCCACCACAGGAGAAATCTCAGGCAATGATCTTCCTTGGAGCAGAGGAAGTTGGGAAAGGAATTGTCCAGGTAAATGAAAACTGCTCTTTTCACCTGTTTAAATGGAACTCATTTTGTGCTTCAATAGAGTACTTCTACTTCTGGACTGATTACTGAATTTCTCTTCAATATAATTTGGCACCTATGGCATCATTAGACCATGGTCTTTATGGAGGAATGAGACGTAAGACTTCCTACATACCCCTCTTGCTGACATCATTCCCCCAAAGAATCTTTCTTGGCTAAAAGTTTCCGTCTCACTTCAGATATTTCAAATTGAGCTGCTTTGAGTCTTTCTAGTTTGTGCTCCTTTCATACTGGCCAAACATGCTGCTAGATAGAATCTGGGGGATATATTTTCTAATTTATGTTCCTCCTAAGGTTGCCTGCCCACTTTTCCAGCGACCAGTTGCCCTGGTTTCGGGTTAAAATGTTCTTCCCAGCAGAATGGACTGACTATTCTTTGACCAACACTGACACCCCAGATGCCACACTGGAAGTGGTGGGCAAGAGGCTAAGAATGATGGAAATATGAACTTACTGCACATCTGCGTCTGTTCCTCCAATTATATAAACTCAGCAAGAATTCGTCTGCTTTGTTTCATACTGGAGTTCCTCCAAGTAATTTCTTACTATGTCTAGATATACAGTTTTGGGTTTTTTTTTTTAACTGTAAAAAGGAATCAGTCCTATAGGAAATTTGCAATTAGCAGAAATGGAAGTAAAAGGAAGATTGTTGGACTTTGACTACATGGAAATTTGACTTTCTCAAATATGTTGGCTCCAATATGTTGATTGGTTTTCAGTTCGGAGAAAATGTGAGGTGTTTTATTTGTTCAAGAAGAGAATATTAGGAAGAACAGTAAACTCTTTAGGAAAAAAATTATATGTTCTATCACTTTGCATCCCGAGTTTTTAGTAGAGTGCCTGATAAATTGTACTTTTGCATTCCTTTAACAATAATTTTGTTAATCAGTTTAATAAAATTACAGCACTAATTTGCTTTGCCAATTTATAAGAAATTGATGTTTTCTCTCACAGAGTATAATGCATCAGAATGACTCTGGTGACATAGTTAATGAGAGTTCTGTGAAACACCAACTACAAATGTTCTCTCACAGAGAAGATTCAAAACATTCATTAGGAAATGCTATATTATTATATCTTTTTCTCTTGAGAATTTACAGTCTATTTGATGTATTTCATAAAAAATTACTTTACAATGATGGAAATGAATCTCTCCTACTTTCCATACCTTTACACAGCTCATTTTTATTGCAGTAATAATATCCAGTATATATTATATGAGTGTCTGTTTGAAATTTATTTTGCTGTCTTTTAAGAATGAAAGATCCATGACAAAAAAAATTCCACATATTATGTTGACTGCACTCTTCCTTATCTCTAGAAGAGTATTTGGCACAAAGGAGAACCAAACAAACAGCAGTATCCCTTGTGTATTCATCCAGAAAACACTTATTAAATACCAATTAGATGTGCAGTTTCATTCTCAGGGTTGGCTGGGTATAGAGAAAAGAATAAAATACTGTATCTTCCCTGATAGAATGTATAGTATTGATCATTTCTGAGAAATAAAAATAGCAATTATCATACATATAAAGACTATAAAGCTATTCTAAATTATTGTCATCATGTGTAGCAAACTTAAAAATAGACTTGCACACAGAGAGTCAGTCTAGCAGTAATTTAGCAGTAATACTCAGCAAACTAAATAGAGAAACATATTGAGATTCCAAATAGAATAATCAGCTCATTCTTCATGTCTCAAGATATTTTACAACTTTCTTTTACAATCCATTAATTACATAAAATATTAAAAGACTGTGATTTTCTGCAAAATAAAGTAATTGAAAGAAAATATATTTCAATACTTTTAAAATTTGGCTGTTTTCGTATTCATTTTAATATAAATCTGTAAAGGCAAGTTTACCTGGTAATTATAGCCATAAAGAACAAAAGACAAGATGTGTTCACACAGCAATTCTTTTAATGAGTAAACTGCTATGTAGATTGTGCACTTTTTCTGATCCAGAGTAGATTTCTCTTTATACATTTCATTATCAAATGTGCTGTATAACAGAGTTTAATTATCATAATTACTTTCATAAGAGAAACAATACTTAGAGAAAATTGTTGAAATTTTTTTAAGAAATGATGAATCTGGAATCCTCTCATTTGTTGACAATTTAGCAAGAGCCACCACATATGAATTTAATTAAGTTCCACCCATGCTCCATTCACCACTCAATGAGCTAGAACAGGTTGGAAGAGCGACTGCCAGTTTTCTGAGCTAATGCAATATTTAAATTAATGACATTCATGGATAATATATGAAACTTCTAAATTGAGTTTATATGAGAAAATGTTGCCCTAGTATATAATTTTGCATTCAGCAAGGAAATTTATCACTACATTTTCTCCTTTGAAGAACCTAGACTGAAATGCATAAAAACTAATACAAGTTTTATAATCTTATTGATTTGTACATTCTTATTTCTCATAAATGTCAAATATTGATTGCTTGTAAGAATCTTCTTGATAGCATACTTTGATGATCTTCCTTCTTCTAATGAATTTTCCATAAAGAGAAAAAAACATAGATCTAAAGTTATACTGCCCCATAGACTTATTCCTCGGTTCTAAACTCAGTGTAGAGTTGAAATCTCTCTACACTTGACTATCTCATTTTAAGCAAATCATATAACTTCTTTGTATTGCTTTTCTTTAAAATTTAAAAATATATCTTAGAGGGTGTGGTAATATAGCAATACTTTAAATCATATTAAATCTATAGTTTTCATAACGGACTAGAGTTCAATAGTGTTTGTTTGATATTTTGTCTTCATGATAATGTTTAAATGATTTGAAACATCAATGAAAAGGAAGAATAAATAAACTTGATAACCAATTTGTACCAATGTTATTTTTATCCAATAAAATGGAATAAACTGAAAAGGTTTTCCTTAGAAAACCTATTTGCTATATTTTGCTATTATCTTTAGATTTTATAAATTTTTGAGTATAATATCTAATTTAGTTTCTAAAAAAGTAAATGTACTCAGAGTTAATATGTTTTGAGTTATAAACTATAGAATAAATAATTTTCTGTATTTCCTATCTATTGTTTAACTTATGAATCCAATATTCACTTTCTTTCAAGTTAACTATGTAATCATTCTGATTTTAAATATGAGTAATAAGTCAATATAAGGCTGTTTCTTTCAGCTGAAACCTAATGTAAATATATTGCAAATTATTTGTTAACTATGTAAAAGTCATATAAAATAAACGGCAAAATAATGTGATCATCATTCAAAATGTAAACATACATATTCAAGTACTTTACAAAATAAAAGAAAATATTTGTATCCATTAAACTCATCACATTAACCAGTAGAATATAGTTTTGAATGCTAGACATTTATTTTTCTGGATACCTGAGTTGTAACCCCTGCTGCACACAGTTATATTATTAAAGTTTATAATGTTTGGATTCTGCAAACTATTATTAAGATAATCAGTTATAACAATTTATATTCCTTCACTTAAAATAATTTACTGTCCTACTTAGCAGTATATAGTTATTCAGAAAGGAAAAGTTGTGTTTCATTATTTTGTTAAAATAAAATAAATAAAATAAAATGTTTTATAAGCATATTGGGATACAGGTCATTATAGAATATATATCAGAGATGAAATTTTTGTTTCCTGCTAACAGAAATATGGTCATGTATAATCAAATTTTTCAATTTTACTTGTTAAAATGTTTCAAGGAAAAATATTATTCCAAATAAAGTTTTTCCCAAATTATTCCTCCAATATGAGCTTGATTCTCTGAGGAGCATGACATTTCTCCAAGGAAAAGGTAAGATTACATAGAAAAAAAACATCATCCAAATATGTCATTCTACAAAGTTCCTGTTTATCCATATTTCTGGGTAAAATAAGGCTTAAAATCATGATTTTTGGTAAAAAAAAAAAAGGAAAGGTACAGGCAGGAATTAAGGTGAGCAGAGGCTGACTGGCAGGAGGAGAGGGGAGAAGGAAGTGTTTCAATTATTTTAATTAGTTATCATTTTGCTGTTCCCTCAGGCCCCAGTTTTGAACCTGGGTCCCTGGGCTGTATGTGGATTATGTCTGGTGGCCTTATCTGCTAGGCCAGCAGGGTGCACCATAATTTACTTTCTATTTCAAAAACAATTTGAATAAAAGATGAAAGTCATTTAAAAATTTTTGAAATCAAAGCACCTTTAATAATCCAGGTAAGGCAATATTTACTTTGAGTCAAATATAATTTTGGAAAATTTGACATAATACTAATTATGTATACATACTAGTATTCATATGTAAGAGGTGAAATGTTTGCTGACTGCCAAAATGTGATGCTTACAACGGTAAGGAATGTGATAAATCTGCCATCTGTGTGATGTAAATCTATTTCTCCCAGACTCTTTAAATGACTAAGCACAGACTTGGAGGGGTGATAGAGATGGGTTTGCATTTATAGATGTTTTATAAACTGAACTAATTGTATTATTTAGATATTCATTTCACACAGCTAATACATATTTGTATTTATATCTAGATACAAATTTCATGCAAAATGGCTCAATTTGTGTCATTTTGGTACAATTTGGACTGCTCTTATTTTGATACTGTTTAACTTTCTCCCGAGCTTTAAAGTGCTTTTTATGTTTGTGTGTTTCTTTTTTGCCCCACTCTGTGGTTCAGGCAGCTAAGAGTCTGAGGCCATGAAAGCCAGAGACATGAATTCAAAACCCACAGCAGTGGGCGGGGACAAAAAAAAGTTTTTCTTAAATAGTAAATAAAATTAGCATCCTTTCTTTAAAATAAGATACTTCGACATAGGAAAATTCTAACATTTCAAGAATAAAACATAATCAACACCATCAAAAAAATCAACCAAATTATAAGAAGCTTTCAGGAAAAGAAATAGGTATGTTGCTACATTTACCTGCCTACTGTATGGATGTGTGTAGAGGTCGCCCTCTGTCCCCTATTGCCTCCCCTTTTTCTATCCAAAATACCCTCCTTTCATTGGAACACTCAGTTCTCTCTTGTTATATTGTGTGGTAGCAGTCACTCTGTGAGAGTGCATTTACCTGACTCCTGGTTCCAGTCTTTTTAATAGGGCAACTCATCATCCTACTCACACAAATTTCTTGGTATGGGCACGTAAAACATTTTGAGGTAAACAGACAAGTAGCTCTCAAGAAAGTTTAGTATTGAAAAATATGGTTTTGTTCATTAACAGGAGCTATCGCACAGACTGAATATTTTACTAAGTAGAGTAAAATGGGTTGGGTAAGGTGACCCAGAGTTAAGCACAGTATAAAATGAAAATGGTGCTTACTATCAAGGAATGGAGTAAGAATGCTGATGACATCATCAACTTTTTGATCAAATGACGCATACAGTAAGAAGTATTCCAGAATTCTGCATGCATGTGGGAGTCTACACCAAAATCATTACTTTGGCCAACTAATGTCTCTTATTTTTCTTTAATATGTTGTCTTTTCCATTAAAATATGAAAGATAAGACAAGCATTAGACTTCTCATATTGACACTGGAACATATATAATTCCTTAGTGGTAGATAAGTGGGGAGAGCAACGAATAGGACTTAAAATCGAAGGACGCTCTATAGTCAAGCTGACTTTAATTTATCAGGAACAGAAAATATGATTTTCAGAATGCAAAAGTTCAGTTGGTGTATCTCCTTTATATTTTCTGCAGACAATAACCAATAAAATATTCTGGTACAACTACTGAACTGGAGAGGATATCTAACACAGAAGAATTCATAGCAAGCAGAAGATGCATCTTGATATTTACATAATCAAAACTAAATGGGACTTTTAAAATGTTTCTAGAGATTCTTTACAAAGAAGAGACATCCTTTTAATTCAGAAACTGTGAAGGGTCTGATTACACACTTTCTTATGCAAGACGCTTGCCACAGCTTTCTACATAGGTCCCAACAGAACACAAAACCAGGGTCAAAGACACAGTAGTAACACCAGCAGCTAGGTATTACCTGGAGGCAGGTATTTTCTCTCACTTCCCACAGGCTGACATGATGAGAACCAGGGGCACCTACACAGGTGGTTTGCGCCGCAGGGGAGGAACAGTAAAAGGACAAGTCTCAGTTTTAATAGGACAGCTAACACAACTGTCTGACCTCCCTTTTGGAGAGAGACAAACAAATCTTCTTTGGAAAAGGAGGACTAGTTGCCTCCTTTTATTAGCATTGGGGATAACCAATGTCTTGGGGATGGAAAAGACTTTAGTATTTGGCAATGTTTCAGCGGGAGGGATGTCTCTATCTATAAGGAGACACTATATCTGGCTTCTAAGGTGTGTTTTCATTTCCAACTTTCCCGTTGTCTAAAAGGCTCAGACTGTGCAGGAATACAGGAAATTCACGAAAAAATATGCCTTCCAGCAGACATACTATCAATTAGATAAGTAATTTAAAAATATAGTTTAAATTGCCTCAGTTAATCAGAGAAGTTGATGGTAGGTAAAAGGATGAAGGAAGAGACAAAAAATATTCTAAAGGATTCATCATGGTGAAGGTGGGGAAGGGAAATCAAAATCTATCTCTGGGAAAATATACCTGTTTTTTTTTCATTTTTGTAATTAATAGTTGTGATATATAACTCTAAGTTTATGATTGTTAAGAATGCAAAAATCATCACACATAAAATCATCACACATAAAATCACACATGAAAATCTTACTGCAATAGCCAAATAAACAAGAATAAGTAAAAATAAAAAACTTGACACACTCAACAGAGATATGGAAATAGAAAAGACAGTATGGCAATGATATGTGTTAGCATACTGTTAGAGGTGAACCGGTAAAAATGTCATTTCCATAAGACTGAGTCAGTCAAGGTGAGTAAATAAGAACAAAATTCTTCCAAGTAAGGTATTATTTGTATTTTAATAAATAAGATATTTCAGTAGAATAAAAGAATATAAAAGGTATTCCTGAAAACATTAATATCAAAGTAGAAATCAAGAAGAACTGGGTCACGAAGGGAAAAAAAATACAGTAATAGGATACATAAATAATAATAGTGTGTATCAAAAACAAAATTTGATAATTTGGTAACAAAAATATGAAAATAAGTTTAGTACTGAAACAGATATATTAGGAAAAATTGACAGCTTTATTCTTAAATCAGCCAACATGGTGTCTTTCATGGGTGTTTAGAATAGTAACTAAATTTTATACTAAAAAGCAAAAGTAAAAGCCAAATTTATAACTGCACATTAATAACGCATTAGTGATTATATATAAATAATAAAAAGATCCCCAGATCCTTTACAACATATACATTTATAATTTTTAAGAAAATAAAAAACCAAAATTATGCATTCTATAAGAATATGGGAATGGGAATAATTCTTTCTAAAATCTGTAATATATTGTTAAAATACATGCAGATATCTTAGTGTTTTTATTTAAAAACATAATGCTTACGCGGTAAAAACATAAATTTAACTTAAGTAAAATGGAAAACGAAACAAATAATGACGACTTAGAGATAATAAAAGAGATGAAATGAATAGATGGGAACTTTCCAAATAATGAGACTAGTCAATTAAATAAAAGACTTTGTTTACTAGACAAATAAGGGCAACAGTAAGGATGCTATTGAGCTATTTTCCATCCTGCCCAACCCATCATACACCTCTGTGGGATAATGAGAATGCAGGGGTCATCTGTATTCTGTAAATTCTTTGATTTTGTTTTCTCTTATAAATTTTATTTTATATTTATACTACATGACATTAGCTGTTTGTAGCTATGTGTTGGATTTTTACAATTCAACTATTATAATGAGATACTATAATCATTCAGAGGCTTAATGAAAACCAAATGCTTATTTCTCTGACTTGCAACAATCTGGAATGCCATGTAACTAACTGGTTCGTGGGATCATTTATAGATTGATTTCCCATCCATCATTTTTTTTTCCCACCAATCCCTGCATTATTTCATTTGCATGTATAAAACTGCAGTTTTTTCATGTTCTAACTTGTGAAAAGGAAAAGGACTATGGAAAAGTCCAAGCAATTTTTCTTTTAGGTTCAGTGTAGAAGGAATACACATCTTTTTCTCATTTTATACTGAAGAGAACTAGTTTAAATATCCACATCTAGGTTTAATGAGCACTGGAAAATTCACAACTAGTCAGCCCACCACAGTTAAAACTCTATTACTAGGAAAGTAGGAGAGACTAGGTCTTAATATCTAAACATCTTACCATAATGATAATAGAAATGCTACAGATTCTAAAAAATTCTAATTCTTATAGTGAGTAAGATTTACAAATAACTTTCCTTATTTATTTTTAAATATGTGAAATCCATTTTATATACAGTTTTAGATTCAGAAAGCAGCATTTTCTACCCATGATATTGTTTAATTTAGGGGAGATAAGAAAATGTTTTCCATAAAAAGTCAACAACAGTTTATGGAGTCTTTATTTGCTATTGATCTGTCTGTCCATCCATCTATCTACTTAAATTCATTAGAGGAATTTCACCATGTCACAGTATGGCAAAACATTAAAAAAAAAAAAAAAAAAATAGAAGTATCCTTGCTGTTCAGAAGAACACACACATACTTAGGTGTCATGGATTTTGGAGGGAAGGAATATAGCCCTTTTGGAAGATGAAATAAACTTTTTTCAAAATATGAACTATCAAAAAACTCTAAAAACAGTATCACTGGACCTAGTGACTTTGAGTTCTTATATGCCAGGCTTTTGTGTATTAACTAAATATAGTAATATCACTGTTAGCCAATTACATACACCTTATTTTTACCCAAGAGTCTCTTTCTTCAAATCACTGACTAAGAGTTCCTTAGGCAAGCCTTTCTTTTTTTTTCTTCTTCTCTAATTGTAGTTATTTATTTGCCTGTCAATTTAAGGGTACTTATGAATACCAAGTATAAAGTATGTGAGGCAGTGATATTCCTGGTTTGCTAATGATAGACGGTCCATGTTTTATATCATTGGTCCTCGTATGGTTAGTAAAACACTGTTGTTGTTTTACGTTCATGCATTTCAAGAGCAATATCCTCTATTTAATGAGAGTGAAGATTTAAGCATGAAAGGAAAACAATTTAAATAAATGTAAACCTATGGAAGCAGTCCTCAATTCCCTCCAATAAACTGAAAGCCAATTTAACCACTTTGTATGATCCACATTTAAAATGGGTGTCCTGTAGGGGAGAAGAGGCATGACACTGAGTGTACCCTTCTGAGGTGCCCTCTCTGTAACAATCTTTCTCTTTTTCAGTCTGAGATTTCAGAATATGTCATTTTCAGAGGGGACTTCTAGCAGTTTCTCCAGCTTCACAAGATATTTGTCTGCTATCCTGACTGACAAAAAATTGGACATCAAGCTAGTCACTGAGGTAAAACAGCCAATCTTAGAGTAACAATCAAGCCTGTATTCATTTCTACAATGTTATAAGCATGAATCAAAAAGTAAGGGGCCAGGTGCTCACCCCTTCCCCCCAGAGAATGGCACCAGGTAAACTAAAGGTCAGGAGGATGCAGTAAGAGATAGGGAAAATTCTCCCTGCCAAGGAGCCCCAAGCAAAAGGCAATTGCCTCATTATGGAGCCCTAGGCCAGGGAACAGAAGGGAAAAGACTAGGAGTAGAAGGGCAGTGAGTTCAGTATAAAAAATCCCTTAGGCAAAGCCTCCTTGAGCAAGTCTCTGAATAGGCATCTTGAATGGAAATGTAGCTTGAACACACTCCTCTGGATGAGTAAAGTGGTTTGAGTCCTTTATCTAACTCCCTGCAGACAACACCAGTCACTGGCTGTGTATCTGGTTGAGGATGACAGCTTCCCACCATGGGGCCTCCCAGGTAAAGCCAATGGTCAAGCCTGATATATCACATATAGAGTTTTGTCATGGAGCTGAATTTCTCATAAAGTGC
This sequence comes from Solenodon paradoxus, assembly GCA_004363575.1. Taxonomy (NCBI): domain Eukaryota; kingdom Metazoa; phylum Chordata; class Mammalia; order Eulipotyphla; family Solenodontidae; genus Solenodon; species Solenodon paradoxus. The sequence goes on along the minus strand of RJWH01002105.1, from coordinate 255,735 downwards.
CATACTAGGCTTTCTTAAATCATATGGATGTGATCAATCATAAATTAGTCTATGATTCATTCATCTTTCTTGGTCTTGATGGTAGAAACTCAGTGTTTATCAACATTATCCACACGTGGTTCTCCTTCCGTTCCAGGAACACTTGAGGACTATACTTCCCTGTCCCCTAGAAGGTAAGCACAAGTGAATCTGTTTCTGAAAAAGCCATGAGTATTCCCCAAAGATTTAACTGGGAGTGAAGACTGTCATGCTCTCATTCCTGGATATGAGAGCCTACATGCTCCTGATGATGTAGCTACAGGACCCTGGGGCTTCTATTAACTGAAGCAACTGTCGAGAAAAAGGATGTTGACTACGTAGAATCATTACATGGCATAGAAACCCTGGAAATGTTAAATGTTCTATTGATATTTTTTAAGGTTGGTAGAGTAACAAAGCTTAGATATCCTGATGAATACTTTTTGGGGCACTGGGAATACATCAGTGAACAAAGTCTCAAAATCCCTTGCCTTCTCAAATATTATAGATTGATGAAAAGAGGCTGACTATAAAAAAAAAAGATAAACATGTCAGCTATTTTTGAATTCTAAAATAACATAAGGAGAAGAGAGGAAGTATGTGCAAGTAATGCAACTGAAAATGTAACACTTGAATTTTTTTTTTAAGAAGGAAGCAGGCAGGAATGGTCAATAGACAGGCAGGCAGAAGAAGCATTTATTTAGTGGTTCATTTTAGTTGTTCCTTCCTAGCACCTCTCAGTGCTGCTGCCTTGGTCTTTACGTGAACTATGCTGGCCCTGCAGACATAGTTCCTGAGTGACCAGGGTGTGCCTGGCTTCTGCTTCTGTAGTTCAAATCCATTGTACCCTGTTTAGAGTTGCTCAAATTTTGTATTTAGCATTATGTTGAAGTCAAGCATTGTTTTCCATCAAACATTATACTCTATTTACATCAAACATTTCCAGGAAAACCTTTGATTTATTAGATGTTATTAATAATGAATGCTTTTTTATTATAATTACTGACTCCTCCAGTATGCTGGGAATCTTCTTTGTATATCATATATTAAATGCAGATGATATGATGTCATTCATTCAAGAATATCTTAGAGTTATATATAATGACAGAAGTGACCAAATAAAAGCCCGCTGAAGTGACTTATTTTAAGAAAAATGAGTAGCAGAAGAAATGGTTAGCAAAATACATATGGAGCACAGGGATAATTACATATGGCAACAGGAGAATGGGAATGGAGACAGCTAGGTAAGTAGATTTGATCTAGGCAGAAAAAAAATAAGTAAAATGAGAAGTAATTACTATGGTTACAGATAGCCACAATAAAAATTCATTTAAAAGCATATGAAAAACTACATGGAATGTTTAAATTATAAACAATCACAGAATAAATTATGTTGAAATGAAGTATAGTGTGTCCTGCATTAGTATAAAAATACATTTTAATTAATAAAATATACATTAGAAGATGAGATTTTTAACTTATATTAATATTTTAACTTCATTATATTTCTTTGGTATAAGAAACACATCAAGGAATTTTTCAAAATAAAATGATGATGATGATGATGCATTTTTGGTGATACATTTTTATGCAAATTTATTCAAATATTTGGCAAATAGAAGAAATGGCATTGATGAACCTAACTTTATATTCATTAGCAGCATAATTAATCCTAAACAGATAGTTTAAAATCAACTAATTCAGCTTATTTGACTAAAGACCTTTAACTGAAATAGCTCTACAGAGCCATTAATATCTTCTAGTTACTGGAATAACTTTAGTAATAAATTTAATTCTTGCATGAATTTGTATGATATACAAGCAATTTGAATCCAAATGTATTTTGATACTACAGAAAATGGCATCAAAATTAAATACATCACAAAATCACCTCAAAACTTTTACTTAATTACTTAAACTTGCATAAAAAGCTAAAAGAGTTTGACATACTCATGTTCTAAAAGCACAAATGCTAATAAGAAAGTGATTCCCAAGTACAGTGCACTTACAAGATTATTTCAAGATGTCAACTATGGAAATACTTTAACTACAGGAAATGTATGTTTTAAAAGTGGATGCTTTTTCAACATCTTCAGAAAATATGTATAAATTACAATGAATGAGGCCAAAAAAAGGATTTATATGCTTCTTTTCAGTATTGTTACTTCTTATGAATTAATAATAATGTTGTTCAAACATTTCATAACACTTCCAAATAAAATAACATTATATCTGAAAAAAATCTAGCAATATTATGCATAAAAACAGATCCACTAACTAGAATTCTTTCCCATTGGGTATTCATTGCTTTTAAAGGCAAAAAAAAAAAAACAAAACTGAAGCAGGAGCAAAAAAAGATTTAGGAGAATATATTTTTTCCCCAGGGCATCATTATGCAAAAACCCAATAATAGAAATGTTCCTAGCAACATAAGCTTAGGTCATTTTTCTAATCCTCATGAATGACAATTTCAAAGACTCTCAACAAGGGGATGTGGCTGGAGGGAAACATTGGATGGGAAAGTGAAAACAAAAATCATCATTGAATTTTCATTAACTCTTCTAAATTGAATGAAAATGAACTGTAATTTCTCAGAATACATAGGTTTGTGTTAAAGATATACTTTTTGAGATTACCTTAATTGTTACTTTATCTCTTTTTCAGAAATGCATTTATATATATTTTATGGATGGAATATTATTTATGCTGTTAGGAATCTGAACAAATAAACTAAAAGAATGGGAAAAACTATACCAGCAAGGGATTAAGAATATCCATTTCCACATGAACGGCATGAGTAAGGAAAGTAGAAGCCATAATGGGAAGTTTCAACAACAGATGCTCTGGAAATGTCCCTGGCACTAATGACAAAATAACTCTGAAATAAGACAATTCTACATGTCAATATACTAAGAAATCGCCTGCAAAATGTTTATGAAGAAAGACATTTCCTGCCATATGTTTGCTGAAAACACTCCAGCCATCCTGGTCTTTTACTTCCACAGGCAGTGTGAGCTTTCATAAATGAATTAGATATTTTACAAGTGTAATACTGTGACCCTCTCCATGTACATGCCATTATTTGGAGCATGTATTTCAAAAAACGTTTTTTGAATTGTAAATTTTTAAGAGAAGCTTTCCCCTCCTCTACCTGAGTCTCCCCAAGTCTCCTTCATCCCCACCTCAGTGTCCCTGACCCTTCGTTCCAACTCCCAGACAGGACTTTGGATGTGCATTCCCACGGAAAGCCTACATCAAGGAAACACATTTTGATGTGTTAAAGTACCAGGGGAATAATGATGCTTAGCCTCAAGTGGGCAGGCATTTCCCTCCTTTCTTCCTTTGGAGGAGCTTTCTTCAAAGGTTCAAATCTCCAATGACATCATGACATTAGTGTAACTGGATAGATGAGCAAATGGTTTCCCAATACCACTCAGTTTTTTGCTATTTTCCTGTTATATAAATGGCAATTTTTGACATAGATATTTCCCCAACAGCTGAAGACAAAGAATTTAAGTCCATCTCAGAAAATGGACTAAATTTTGTCCCACTGAGTACAAAACAATGAGGGTTCCTAAGAAAGTTCCTTTAGGATAATCCACACAGGTAACGCCTCTCATTTAAAGTCTGCATCAAAAGTATTGTGCTTTGCGGTTGAAACTGAATAAGGTTAGCAGGAAGGCTTATAACTTCAATGAAATCCAACTTATCCCAACTGCTTTAAAAGGAGACAGATAATTCAAATAAATAAACATAGTATCATCATAAAGACAAAAACATAAAACCCCCAAACTTAACCATAAAAATGGGCCTCCACTCTGAAACCTTCTATCTACTGATGAAGCCATTCTTCACTCAAACATCTCAGTTTCTCCAGTCCCTGCTGTTCTCCACACATCTACTCCTAATTTCCTTTGGTTAACTTCAATGTGATTATGTGGAGGAAGGCCAAACTCAGAGCATAAGGGCCATCTTCTAGACAACAAAGTCTGTCTAAACTTCTGATAACCATCATAAGCTCAAGGGACCCTCATTTCAGACCAGTTGACGACAATTTTCACAAGCTCCCGTAAGTTTGAGACTTCCCTAGACTGACTCACAGAATTCAGAAAAGTACTATACTTTCAATTACTGTCTTACTACTCTCCAGTCTCCATTCAACCCCAGACATTGAACTGATATCACACAACCCAATGCCCCAACTCTAATTATAAGGTAGACTTTTGTGGAAGAGCCCACTGTTAGTCTTTGTATTAACAGAAAGTATGCACTTAAGTGATCAGTTGAGGTCTGAGGAACCCACCTAGAATAATAAAGACTTCGATGCTTGGAAAATGACAAAGTTTAGAGTTTGCCTCCAGGAAAAGAGAGCAAGGCCAGGTGTCTCTTTGGGTAAAGTTAGTTTTTCAGAAAACAGTGATACATTATGACTTTTCTTCTCAGGACTGGTCTTTTTCATGCACTTTAATCCCTAAATTTGATGTTTTGACAAAGGATAAAACCAGTATTGACCTGTTTAATCACCAGGTCCACCTCCCCTCTGGACTCCCTTCAGCAGGAACAATGTGAGACACTACTTTCTCAGTTTTTAACCCTTCCAGGTTAAATCATATGAAATTGCAATGTGCAGGTTAAAAACTATCAAACATGTCAATTCCATGTAGCTCAACCTATCTGTTATCCACTTAAAAGATACAATACTATTCCTGGTGATATGTTTCATGGTCAGGGAAGTTTGGAGTTGCATTCTAGAAACTATTCAATTCCACCTCTTCATTTCTTAGGTTTCCTTTTTTACGCGAAGTGTCTTTTCCCTCAGTATCTTAAAGAAAACATGTTTCATCTTCCTAGGACAAAGAAATGGGAACAGAACCACCAGAGTATCTATTTAGATATGCATTCCCACAACCCAGAAATAGGAAGCCAGAAAACTGAATGAAAATGTGCCCATTTTTAGAGATTTTTTTGAGTATTATTTTTCATATTGTAATAATTTTTCAGCCACCTTCTAAGAAATAACAATGATTTCTGTCATATTGTTAGATAAGAACTTGAGCTGAGGTGCAGGGGAAGGAAAGGAAAGCCAGGGAGTGATACAATCCGGTTTAAAGTCATAAAATGGCACCAATTCTGTTTAAAATACAGCTAGACATTAATCAGAGAGCTCAGAAGGGAATGCTGATGCTCAGAATTACAGATTACAAAGCCAGGGAAGTTTAAAATACAGCTAACCATCAGCCAAGAAACTAAATGCTAATGATCAGGGATACGGTATGTTAGAAAGAACAAAAGAAATAAATCATAAAGTGTTAACAATCTGAAGCCCTCCAATTCATTCAAAAGAAACCATTAATAGGCCAGTAAGAAATTTTATCTCACCTCAGAACTCCCCTGGATGGAGAGTCACCTGTCAGAATCTTAAAAACCCAGGTCCTTTGATCTCTAAGGCTCCTTTCTTTTCAGAATGGGTCATTTTCAAGTCTATCCTGAGATGTGCATTTTTCTCTTCCTTCCTTCTAAATAAATACCTTGTTTCACTTCTATGCTTTATCTCTCTTTTCTTCATCACCTGTGCCTTAAGGTAAATCTCGTCAAAGGCACAAAAGAACCCTCAATGAGGAGACTGAGGCCTGAGCCCATAAGTCACAATATTTCAAATATAACTGCTGGAGAAAGCCTAAGGCACACAGTTTTTTCTTCTTGAACTGCAGTAGCAGTGGTTTCAACTAAAGTTAGCCCACATAACAGACAAGTACCCTTTCCTTTTATCATTACTTTACCTCATACACTTTTAAATATATTTTTTAAATTTACCTTTAATCTAAACTTTTAATTTTAAAATCTGAATCTGAAAAATATTTTAAAATATATTCCTATAAAATTATGTTATTAATTCAGCTTTATATATATATATAAAGTTGAATATCTTAATAATGTAATTTTGTAAGAATATCTTTATACATACAGATCTGTTTATCTGTGGAGGGGCCTGCCTACCACCTCCAGCAACTGTAAAGAAAAGCCATGACACCTCCTGTAACCTGAGCTTGCTTGTCAGCAGACAAAGAACTTCCCGGCTTGAAATCCCTTCCCCTAATTTACAACCCTCTCTTCTCGCATGGCTCTAGCCTATATAAGCATGTTCTAACCAGAACTCGGGGCTCAGCTCTTTTGGAAAGAAATCCCAGCTGAGACCATGCGTGTAATAAATCTGCCTAAAATGCTTCCAAAGAGTGCTCGCTTGGTTTCTCCCAAAAATTGTAAAACGTATCTAGATGCTGAATTGTGTTCCCCCAAATAGGATATGTTGGAGTTCTGATCTCCAATTGTGAGCTGAAGTGCAGACAGGTCCCCTTAGAGGTAATTAAGCTATGGTGAGGTTTTAGTATAGACCCGAATATAATATGATGCTGTCCTAATAAAAGGGGGATATTTGTAAACAGAGGCAGGCATGTGTAAGGAGACACAAAAGAAACCATCTTCAAAACCAAGGCAAGAGTTCTGGAACTGATCCTTCCTTCCTGCCTCCTTGTCCTGTGGACAACTTATTTGGGATTTCTGCTGTTTAGGTCACCAGTTTCTGGTTTATAGCATCCCTGGCAACTACGACTATATTTCTAACAATTACCCTTGTAGTAGTATTTTCACTGTAATTTTTTTTTTCATAAAATCATAATCTATTATGCCAGGACTTCCATATACAAAACTATTTCTGTGCGCATGAAGCAACTGAAAGCTGACTGCTACAATGCTGAATTCAGTCCTTTTTCTCCATCCTATGTAAAATCGCTATGTTTTCAGCTTCTCATACATAAGCAGTTCATTGTTTTAACACAAAATTCAATGCACTGAGACACTTCGATATGATGGCAGTTTTGCCTTTAAAAGCATTCTGCTGATAATGTCATGGTTGAAGGAACATGAACGCACCGTTAATAGCTGTTAACACAAACTAAGCTTGCCATTAAAAGTACAAAGTTGTCTAAGTCAAGCAACACATAAATCTACACAAAACAAATTGATATTCAAAAGAACTAGGTATAAAGACTTAGTCAGTATAAAGATTTTAAAGAATACTCTAAAGAAACAAAAATGCTCTGTATTTTATCAAACCTTTCCCATTGCTTCATTGTGTAAAGTGAATGAGTTTTGTTTTTTTCTTAAAAGGGAAAGCTGCCTTAATAATAAATCTGAGAATATTATGTTGGAAATAAAAGTGGAAAGTAATTCTAGAATGCCTAACATACAATTCTTTGTTTTGATGTAGTAAGAATATTTTAAGAATTTGAAGACAAAGACATTGAAAGATAGGAATTATAATTAGAAAGGATGAAGTGGTTGCAGTATCTTAAATGAAAGGAATAGCAAAACCTTAAAACAGGACAAGTTTTAGTAGGGCTATTATTACTGATATGGAGACAGCATAGCTTATAATTTATAGGGCAGTCTGCAGATATATGAACAGAAAATTAACTGTCAAACTTCTAAGAGCAAGGACCCCAAAGAACAAGGACCCCACCTTAACAACTTGGGTCTAAGACAAACCCCTAAATACTCCTGTCATTTTCACTCCAGGTAATCTGGACACACCCATGAAGGGAGAAGCCCCCTTCATGAATCCATTCTGTCTGTGGGTAAAATGTGGGCAGCACCTGAAGTTACATGCACTCCCTTGATGCATTTCCTTGATGCAACCTTCCTGGCCCGCAGGGAGCTTAAAATCGCTGTTTCTGCTTTTAACAAACTTGTTCTGCGAACCTGACCAAAGGACCCTCTCCCCATGAATTCTTTCTGGACGGACGCAGCGTTACATCGGTATATCTCTCGCACCCTCTCCTGTATTAATTATGTGTAACTGCTTCATAAGCAATCACTCGTGTGAATTTCTTTCAGGTTTTTTTTTATATTTAATAAATTTGATTCATGACCTCTCTCAACCAAACCTAAAAGTTCTTATATTTAAATTGTATCTCTTTATTTCCATTTTCAAATTTTTTATTCTGTTTTCAATTCTGTCAAACTGGCACTTCCTCTGAGGCAGCAACCTGTCTCTTGTTTAGGTATTTCATGGCATACAGCAAAGCACATTATATGTAGGAAGGCACTCTGGAAAGGATTAATAAAAGAATCAAAGAGAATGCCAAGATCAGAACTTTTAATGGGTACTATTCAAGAGCAAGTCTACTTCTACTTTTATGTTTTCCTATTTGAGGCTTAAAGGTTTTACTGTAAAGGCTTACTGTAAAGGTTTTACTTTTCTATTTCTTCACTATGTTAGGATCTGACCATACTGAATGTGAAGATTGAATATGGAAAATTAAGAGTTATTTTTTACAGGTTTCTGTTGGGGGCAGAAAGTACAGCAAGGACGAAGTGGGAGTTGGCAGAACATCACAGGACACCAGCCCTGGAGCACTGGGCCTGGGGCCATCATGGAAAAGCACTGGGGCCGTGTTCCTGTAATTGTTCACTCCCCAAAACAAGACAGACACAGTTACGTAGTTAGAAAACAAAAGTCTGCATAAGAACATTCAATGTAAAGATAAAATTGTTTGCGGAAGCTGCTTGAAGTAATTCTGTGTATGTACTCAATAGATACGTAGAAGGCACAGTATTCAAGGCTCTCAGTCTGTGAGGCTGATGGCCTCCTGACCCCACCTTTCTTAATCTCCTGAAGTGGCCCCCTCTCCCCTGTCCCAGGGAACAAATCCCAGCAGGTTTTGTCTTTCTTTACAGGAGCAATTGATTTCTCAGGACCTCTGTTACACCTTTAACTATCACCCACTGAAAAATATACACTGAAAAGTGAGTACAGCTACTGAGGGGAGAATAATAATATGAAATTATTCACCTCATCTAATGACAAGAAAAAGTAAAAACGACAAGAGTTGTCAGAGTAGGATTTGGCCTTGTGGAGAGAAGGATTCTCAGGCAACAGGTATGGGGAGTGATCAGAGAAAGATAATTTCAGACTTGTGGGATTTACCCTTTGAGAAGCAGTCATGACTTACTTGGGAGGTTTACCATCACCTCGAAGCTTTAATGAACCAAGAAAAAAGTGTAAATATTTTAAAGTCATCACAATTTGAGGTTCTATGCTTTTGGCATGATGGAAGAATTTCGGATGTATTTTTTACATATGTGTTCAGTTATTCCTCTTTGCAGAAACAGAGAAAGGGAAATGTGTATGTGCACATGAATATCTTCTATAATTTCTCTTTTAGTTAAGTCTCATAAATCGAAGACATAAAAATTAAGCAACCATTGCTCATTTTCCCAGGTAACTCCTGGGCAGTTACCAATCCTCAAGATGCCTGCTACACTGATGACCAAGGTTCCCCATGTGGGTGTCATTCGGGGTCCCCTGGATGTTTGGCAGTCTGGAGATATTTTCAGTTGACATAATAGAGTAGATGACCACTACTGGCATATAGGCCAGACCTAGTGGGTAGAGACAAAGCATGCTGCTTAACACCCTATAAGGAACAGACAGATTCCATAACCAAGGATTATCCCACCCAAATATCATCAGTGCCAAGACAGAGAAAATCTAACTCAGAGCCCATCGACTTTGACTTGACATTTCAGCCTCCACATGTCTGAGTTCTATCATTAATAAATTCTGTAAAGCCTTTTTGGAATCTATTTATATACTCAATCTAACATCTTGGGATAATATATCCCAGAAAGCAATTATACACTGTATAAAGTAACCCTCATTTGTATATGATTTAGTGTTCCTTTTTGCAAGCATATTATGAATAAGAATTAGAGTTGCAATAGGTTTTTTTCTTTGCAGACTAAGTTTCAGTTTGTTTGTTGTGCTTATTTGTTCTTTTCTTTGTTGATAAAGACCTTATTTTTATTGTTTTTAAACACCGCAGACCTTTGAGCATGAAATATTCCAAAGTCATAGGAAGATACATTTTTATTGTGACAAAAGTAGTTACTCTGTAGTTAGGTCACAGAATGGTGTTGGCTCAGTCTCTTCCATTCCAGTACCTGTCAGTGGAAAAGCACACCTAACTCCCACCAAAATGATCCTGAAAGTCACGCATCACTGCATAGCAGTGGAGAGTTACAAATTAAGGACATTTTGAATAAGGACCACAATACCTGATTCTGCATTAAAACAGACTCTGTAGACTGACACCTCTGTGGACATGCCCAGATGAAGCAAGTCTAGCTTTTCATGTAAGCCAGAGACACCTTGCTTGACAATGAACACAAGTTTTGAGTACACCTGTTGGTGGCACCCTAACAAATCAAAATTCCTTCAAGTCCTCCAGCGACTAAAGTTCCAATATTCCCCAATGTTGAACAGCCAGGGTTTAATGGATACAGAGCCGAGCAATGACGCTTTAATAATGTTTCATAGATCTGAGATCAAGCTCACAACAACCTGTACTTCCATTCGTTGCTTACAGGGTACATTACTGGACACAGAATTCTGTCACAAAGCGTTAAGATACGTATAGTACTTTGAGGTTCTAATACGATCAGGAACAAGTTTTCTTCTAAGACTCTGAAAATCTATGTAGACGGAGGTGACAGTACCAGAAGAAAGAAGAAAATAAGTATTCAAAGACAAGTGAAAGATTAAGATAAAAGATGTGGGAAAAGATAGAGTCACAGTGACAAGGTGAGATAAGAATGAACACTTTACCTCAGTGACTATGTGAAAAAAAGAAATAGGCATTTTTCAGAGAATGAGAGAGGGGGTTACACTTGATGGTGCCGACCAACTGTCAGACAACACCAGGTATCATTCTCTTGAGCAGTTATCATAAACATGAGGTTGGAAATGTTAATAGCACGGAAACTATACAGAAAAATAGGTATGTGAAATTTGACAAAGACTTGAAGATGAACCAGTGGTTTCACAAGGAAGAGTCAATAGCCAACAGATACTGGAATTAGAAAAACAGAAGACTGATTCTGACCTCCACACCCAACTAAGGAATCAAAAGTGCAAGTATGTTTAGTGAGTTTATCCAACCACAAAGGGGACACACGATATGAATTGATAGATAGAAGAGTCAAGGAACTGTGATCTATCATAAATACAGGAAAACACTCAGTTAAAGAAAGAATGTGGTAGTTGTCAAAGAAAATGGGCACATGATCAGAAGAGGTACTTAAAGGTTGAATAATTTTTTTTTCTCTTTGCCCCATCTATGAATGCTTTTATTCAGCAAACATATTAAAATAACACTCTGGGTAATGTATACACTCGAAGGCAAATTTTGTGGAAATGAAAAAAAAATGGTACTTTAGTATGGCTTGATTATTATCATTGAGCAACCATTCATTTGTAGTATGTATTTAACTATGTGTAAAATAAAACCTCTACTTGATAACAAACGTTAAATTTGAGTATAACATGGCTTCCTGAATTTACTTCAAACAATATTTTATGCAATTGATATCTTGGAAATTTTGACTTTAACATAAAAGTCAAACTGTGTCATCTGACTCTCACAAAACTATTACAGTTATTTTACTTTTATTTCCTGACAACTAGAAAAAATTTTCCCATCAACATATCCACTTTGGAAGGAGTGTTATGAAACTAAGTAAGTAATCCATTTAAAAAATGTTACATTATAAAGCAATTAATCAAGCGTCAAAGAGTACATCTACATATCCTCTCTTTATGGGTAGGATTTTAAAAACTCATGTGATCTGAAAGTTATATCTATAAGAAATCTATAAGACATAGTCTTAGTTCTAATAAGCACCCATTTATTTTTCCTCTCATAAATATTTTTGAAGAGTCCTTCAAGATTTGATTGTGAAGAATTTTAAGCAATAAAAATGCATGTCCTATTTGTTTTTGTATAAAAGAAATCCATCTCCATATACAGAATGTAGTATCTATCATGCCAGAGGTTATCCTTCATGAAAGCCTTTATCTTGATATCAGTAAGAAGTGGCTAATCAGCCTTGTCATTCTACTTTAAAATGTCATCAGCAAGCAACATATGAATGGACGAAAGGCACTGGTAGGTTTCTGTGAGTGCTTAAACTGTGATATTTAGAATGTGCACATGTAAGTACAGTATAGCAAAATACTTTAATAATTAATCATTGAGCTTCAGTTATCACATTTATAGTATGATATACATTGTGATTTTTTTAGAATAATCTTGAAGTTTGAATGAGATTCTCATACTTCTCTGTAAATTCTAAGATCCATTTAATATTTAGGGACATTATAAACCATCCATTATTCCCAAATACCACCCTATCTGTACTAGTTACTGCCTTTATGTGATGACTTCAAAGTTTTTCCTCACCAGAAAATGTACTTCCTTGACTTGTTTTGGCCAATAGGATATTATCACATGGACTGCAAGCAGATGCTTGAAGTGTACTTGTGTCCTTGAGTTTGTTTCTTTTGCTTCTTCCATCATCATATAATAAGATCATACCCCTGACTGATCAATGATAAAAGAAAAAGAAGAAAGAAAGACTTGTGGAGTGGATCTGGGCCCAGTCTGGAGCCTGGAGCCAAGCCCAGCCTGGATCAGCCAACACTCAACAAAAATGCAGATGCATGAGAATAACGAATATTCTTTTAAACTAATAAGTCTTAGGGCTTTGTTACACAAGACTATTGTATCAAAAGCCAGCTGATACTTTTATGTCTTTATTTTCTTAATGAGCAGTGAAAATACAGAATTCTCTTCTGAGAGTAGAAAAAGACCGTAGGAATTAGAGGACCTGCAAACAATTAAAATGCAGTCCACCAAATTTTGACTAGAACTCTCTGGTATCTGCAACCATATTTTGCTATACTAAAATATCTTAACAGTTTTCTATCCATAGTCATTAAATTACTATGAAGTTTTCATGACAGTCATCATTATGCTGAGAATGACACTGAGTAGCCATTCTCAGGTAAGTCTCTAACTTTCTAATTTTCAGGAAGATTGTTGAGTCATAGAAAACAGTATACTACTCAATTTTTTAAACAGGAAATAAAAAAGATGCATAAGATTTGAAGAAACTGCGAAGCACATATCTAGTCTAAGGACTCAGTCACAAGGGAGGTATAAGTAAAAGCATGTTAATGACCAACAGATGTAGGAGTTATGTAGGAAAATTGGTGAGGTGCTGTATAGGTTACTTTATTCTTAAAGTATCAAAATTGATAGCAATTTGAGTATAATTCTAAAAGGTTTATAAAAATAAAAACCAAAGGTGATCTAAAGTGCACAAGTGGACAGAGGTTGATGAGTGATTAATTGCTGACAGATCCCACTACTTCAAAAAAACAAATACAACAAACAGTGTTGTGAGCAGAAATGAACTACCACAAAATTCATATGTTGAAACCCCAGCATCCAGGACCCCAAAAGGTAATTATTTTGAAGACAGGGTCATTAAGGAGGTGATTTAAGTTTAAATGAGGCATTTAAGTTTCACCCTAATTAAATATTTTTGCATAATAATAGTCATATCCAAGACTCTAATGCTTTTGCCTCTTCTTGATTGTTACTTTTCTGGAAAATTCCTCTAAATTCTTCCATTTAGTCTTCTAGTTAGGAATTAACTTATCCAATAGTGATCATTCTCTCAATTTATCTCTTAATTGTTTACATCTCAAAAAACAATTGTTTTAAGTCCTACACATGGTTTTATACTATAAAAATATCTCCCTGACAATACTGAGCTTTTCTTGAGACTCATAATGCTGGAAAACAGAGAAGGCTAAGAAATCCCCAACCCATGTCTTCTGGGAATAGAGCTGACTGTGAAGAATGACCCATCTCCATGACTAGGATAGACGAAGGCTGCTGGGTATACTTATGACAAGATCAGACACACAGCTTTCTAGTTTCCATTCACTGTCTCCGAAATGATTGACTGATGGACTGGTACAAATGCTTCTTAACCAGATTTTTGTTAAGATTCTATCCCTCCACTATATCCTCGAACCTTTGCATACCTTCGATCTGAACCAGCATACCAACCCTCCTCAGTCTTTCCAGAGAGAATGCTGATCTTCAGGTGAAGCATTCTCTGACCTCGTGTCCTATCCAATGCCACAACCATTCATCCCACTTGCCCATACCTGCTTCTTTCTCACCTTGTGCACTCCTCTCTATAAAAGAACAATGCTCTTTGTGTTACCCTGGGGACCACTGCAGATCTTATGTTGAGTCTCCCATCACAGTAACTCTGCCCACTCCTCCCCTGTTGCAATGGTACCTTTTTTATTGCAACATCCTTCGAATGAAGTCTTGTCTTAGTAAGTTTGGATTTGGTTTTTATTTTACATTGCAAAATCAATCTCTCTTTTTTGTTCTTCCTATCTCTCCACCTCATTGGTTTTTTAAATTGCTACCTCTTTCTTCTGATGATTCTCCTTTGCTCTGAGTTACCTGTGTGTTAGGTGTTCTTTTCTTTGCTCTCTGATTGCTAGGACACATTAAGGACATTGTCAGATATTTTTTACTACTACTCAGAGTTTGGCTTCGTTTACTGACTTACGTAGGTCCTACATTGGGCAGGAATTTGATCTTCTCTCTAGGATAGGGCCACCTCAGGATGGGAGTGATCAGGTCCCCCTTGATCAGGAACTCAAAGGGAGATTTTCTCTCCCCAATATTAGCTACAAATTTTAGACTTCTCAGCTTTAATATTACAGAGGCTCCAGCTTGTCTGATGTACTAATGTTCTGCCTCTTGGAATACAACTTTCCTCTCCACACTGGACAAAAGCGTTAGAACAGCGGTTCCTCAGTGTGTCTGCTCATGAATGCATGCCCTGAGATGCCCCACCTGTGGTCTCCCAACTGTCATTTGATCAGGGAAAAGAATCTTCTGCTATCTTTCCACTAGCTCAATTTCTTTTATCCTAACTCAGATCCCAGAGAGCTATTTAGTTATAGTGACATTAACAGCTGATGTGGAATTGGGAAGCACATTTAAACATAATGCTCTATACTGCCATTTTTCAGGCTTCCAGTTAACTTCTCTAGTGCCAAGAGATGCCCTAGTCTTATACCAACACTCTATGCAGGGTTCCCTAACATATAGAACTATTTCTAATGAGCTTAGGAAAAAGAGAGCTTGAATATGGTCTCAGAAAGATCATTAAAGACAAAATAAAAATTTTTAAAGGTACTCTGCTAGTATAAAAATAGAGGAGGGAGTTCAATACTATTTGTAATGCTGGGCAGTTTTCCAAGTTAATGAACTTAAGGCCTTTGCCTTCGTCTGGTTTATAATAAGAATCCTTCAACTACAGAAGCATTTAACAAAGTGATATCACTGCCTTAAGTAAGCAAAATGACCTTTGTCCAGGCTTCTAGCATTAAAAAAGACATTGCTAATCTTTTTGGAGAATACCTAAAGAAATATAGCTTATTACATCATTTCTATGGATAATTTCTGGACGAATTAGCTTGTGTATACTTGTAACTGCATATTAAAAATATTTAACTGAATATATCTGAAACAATAAAAAAGACATAGAACATCTCTCATATCAGGTGACTGAGCAATGATTGAGTTTAGATTTCTGATACTGTTGCACATAATTAAATGAGCAAAAATACAAAATCAATAAACTTATGCATGACACTTGAACTAAAATTGTTATGATCTCAATAGAATTTATGATAAGAGTGGTGAGTTTAGGAAAGAGCAGTCTATGAAATTGTCTTCTTTCATAATGAAACCTTATAAAATAGCAAAGGAATAAATAAGACCAACTATATATAGCAGACTCAATAAAGCTGGCAAAAAGGAAAAGGAAGGTAATAAAAGACAATGAATACCGAAATAGAAATTAACACTATTGACTAACCCCAAGGCAGTAAAGCTAGTGCATCAAGAGACTGAATAATGAAGATAATCTAACTGTCTGTCAAATGTATGGCAAAACTTACAAGAAGTTACTCAGGGGAAATCAACATTTAATTCCCTTTGTAAGATAATTTGGGAACAACAGCAAAACATTTTCTAAGGAAAACTGTGTTATTACTCTATCTGTGCTGTGCCTTGGTGGAGTAGCAGTTGAGTCTGTTATCTCTGTTCTGGCACAGTCCTCATACATCCCAAAGACTTGGATTCACCTCCTGTGGCAGGAGATAAACAGCCAAGATGAACAACTAAATCAAACAGATAAAAATGCTTCTTTTTCTGCCTGCTTATATGTATACTTACCTTCATTCTAGCCTGCACTTTTTCTTAAAAAAAAACAAAAAAAAAAAACACAAACTCTGTTACTGACTTGGTCGATTTTTTTCAGCTCATGTCTATGTTAAATTCAATAGAAAAGTGTCTATTTTGGGATAATAAACTATTTTAGCTAATTATATCTAGTAAAATATTAAAGTAGAGAGTATTCAAGTCAACATTCAGTTTAATAACTTCCTCATATTAGTGAATGGAAATTATAGATCCATTAAAGTCAGTTAAGCCAGAAATCAAGGAAAAATACATTTAGAGAGAATAAGAAATTGGACTCAAAATAAGTAAAAAATATTCTATGACACAAATATAAATAAAAAGGAAATAATATGAATAATTATACATAATTTTGAAATGAAAAATACATTTTTACAACAAATATAAAATTAAATGAGTCAAAATGAATAGATCAAAAATAGTTGTCAAAAAGTTTTAATTGTTAAAGGATTATTTTTAAGAAAATGACTGAGTTCTGATTACACATATATGTATATATTTATTTAACTATCTAATTTTATCATTCTTTAATTCAAACCCATTTATTGATCTAGTCTGTGCCAGATATTGTATCATTTGGTAGGCGTCAATGAGGAACAATCCTGTGTGGTGGCTACCTTTTGAATAAAGATGAGGAAAGGCAGTTAAATATTACAAAGTTTTTATAAGAAACAAGATTTATCAGGGGACAATGAGAATTTTATTATGATAAGTAAGCTGATACATTTATGAGAAAGCTTGTTTGACCTAAGTTCTGAGGAATTTCTAAGATTCTATGAAGAAAAGGACAAGAATTACCTGATAATGGTCGTAAGCTATTAGAAAACATAATATTTCAGAGGGAAAAATTCTTGAACTATAGAGAATCAGGGGAAGGATACAGTTAGGTCAAAAGTTTCTCAACATTGGCACGATTGCTATTTTGGGATACCTTTTGTTGTGGGGGAATTTCCCTATGTGTTATAGGGTATCAAGTAGCACTCCTTGTTTTACCCATTAACTGTCAATAATTCCTTCCCCAGTTGTGACAACAATTCTCCAAACTTGGACAAATACACTCAAGGAGATAAAATTGCTCACTGTTGAGAAATGAGTTAGAAGTACACTGATAACAAGTGCTAACTAGACATTGAACCTGGTTATGTCTCTGTTTTATAAAAAAGGAAGCTCATGGGATGATTTAGCATACATATTAATGAGATAAATGTGATTTCATCTGGAAAAGCCAATGGAGAAGGTGACAGAAGTGGGAATTATTGGAGTAATTAGAATTTTTTTGCTAAGAAAAAACAGAATATGATGTTGGCTTACAGATATCTTTCCATGGTAGAAGAGAAAAGAAACCACGAAAGATTGTCAGATGTATAAATAACTTTTTTCATGTTTAAAACCTCATGGAGAAAACAGAAAGACAAATGACAATATATACAACTGAAAAATCTGCAAAATTGAATATTACATAGGTGTTACAGGAAAGTTTAATATTTTGATATAAATTTAACCTATAATAAATCAAGAAAAGCCAATACTTTTCAAACTTTCAAATAGAAAACTTTTCAGCAAACATGCATAAGCCATTCAAGAATTGTTTTGAAGAAAAAAATGTTGTTGATATAAAGGAAAATTAAAATACTGTGAATTTTTTTCAGATTGGTAACAATAAAAATATAGCAATAAATGTCTAAAGTTAAATAAACACTCAAAAATGCTGTTGGGATAATAGTGTGATTCAATTATATTTGATTTAACAAAAATCAGAAGAACTGTCAGATTATTTGACAAAGTAATTCTACTTTACGGAGTACCATATAAAATATAGTATAATAATTATAGAGACAGATATTCAGAGACTAGTTACACAAGACGCTTAAAAACTGAAAAATAAAAGTGGCCAACATTAGAAATGTTAGCCGAACATTCCTGTTTACTGACTATAAGGTAGGTGCTATGGTTGAATCATGTTTCCCTGAAAATAGATCTATCGACATCTTGATTCCCTGTACCTCAGAATGTAACCTTATATTAAAATAGTTTTCATATATTGAAATTTATTAACATGGGGGCATAATAGTTGGCCCTATTCCAATAGAATTGGGGTTCTTCAGAAAGGAGAAATTTAGACACAGATCAGTATAAAGGGGAGGAGCTATAAAGAGACACATTGAGAAGACCAAGTGAAGACAGGAGCAGAAAATGAAATTATAATTCCATAAATCAAGGAAAATCTGGGGCTCCCAGAGGCTGTAGAGACAAGGAAGAATCTTCCCTCTACGGATTTTAGGAAGAGTATGTCCCTGCTGACACCTAGATTTTAGCTCTCCCTCTTGCTTCCAAAGATTAAAAATAGATCATTATTGTTTTAAATCATTAACTGTGGCACTTCATTAGACAAGCCCTAGGAATCCCACACAGTAGGACATCTTCTACAATACTCATGAGACCCTTGTGGTGCTGTGTAACAAGAAATGATTTTTACCGCATTTGAGAGGAAACACACCAGTTATTAGGCTCCCTATATTCCAACAGAGAAACTCTCCACACTCACGACAACTGCTCTCTTAACGTGAGTTCCAGAATAAGACAAAGAGTTGATTAAACAGCATGCCATCCCATGATGGGCGCTGTACACTAGATGGAATACAAGTGTGTTTCTACTAAAATGTTGGGATCGTTATTGCTGCATCACTCAGCTTGTTCTGACTGATAAAGAATTTGTTCCTGAGAAGGAAACACTGCCACAGAAAAATCTGCTATGTGGCAATGATTTAATCGTCAAGAAATCTTCTCAGAAATCCAGCTGGACAACACTCAATCTTTCATCATTAAGAATGATAAGTTATTGGACTTTTCTAAGTTTAGAGTTTCTGTTTCAACACAGATTGCTGTTTGTGTCACATCCAGGTTGTCTGCTGCTCTGTAATGTCTTCAGGGATTTTGAAGAAAGGGGAACCAACACAAAATGGAGTGTGTGATGCTGGGTGTTCTGTGAATAGTAATGTTCTTTGTCTCCAACACCAGAGTCTAGTTTCTTGCAGCATTTTTAAAACTGATTGGCTCATTTGGTAGGTTAGCAGCAGAGCAGACTCTCAGAAACTTCACAACCATGGTTTCTGAAACCCTTTAAAAAATTGTAAGAGTTTAAAAAAAAATCTGCTTCTCCTGGGTCTGAGGACAAAACTGATTTTCACCCTCTTCTATTATCACTAATCCATGATTCTCACAATCTCAGTCTAGGTTATTTGCTCTGTAAAATGACCTTATTTCTCAAAAGGTCTAAGTCCCTGGTTATGTTGCTTTTCTGATGCAGTGCTTAACATTATAGCCCACTTGGTACTGGTGAACAAAAAACTGTTCCGTACTTGTTGACTGACTAGTTGTATTAGTACAAGAAATCAAACGACAGGTGGTCATTACAACTTTGGGTTTAAAAGAGCTGTGAACTCTCCCCACAAAATTCAACCCAAGAAATAGATCCTAAGTCTCTCAGAGACAGGAGCATGCATTTCTGAAGTGGATCTCAGCAAGAGGGTTCCATTCTCTTTTCAATCCCGCTCCTGATGCTTTTTAACAAATAGAGACAATGGTGAATCATGGCACTTGGATAAGCAAATATACCACTTTCAAAAAGACTTTTCAACATCATAAGTATCACCTCCAAGTTGTATGCTTAGTAAAGTCCTTAGATTATTTCAATGCTTTATCAGGCAGTCAGTTTATGGATGATATGGTATGTGGTATTACTAGAGGGTCCCCAAATAACATAAACATTGTCATATCCTTTACCTTAAAGTGGTTCTCTTGACTGGAGACAGCGTCACGCTGAATGCCATGCTGACATGTAAGCGAGTCTGAAAGCTCTATAGTAAAGGATTTATACCAAAATGTGAGCAGTTAATACCCATTTCCAAGGATAACCCATAGGCCTTCTGTCCACATCTGTTTGTTCCTAATATTTCAATCTTACACCTCCTAGCTCCCTGACTAACTAGTCAATTTATTTTCTACTGCCTACCAGTTAATGCATATGTTTATCTCAGACTATTTCTGCCTCCCGGCAAAGATGAGGACCAAATAACTCACCTGAAATTCTGCCCATTGGAATATTTCTCCTCAGTTATTTGTGTTAGTCCTTCTCAGAGAGCAGTCCAGTTCTCTTGCATATATTTCCCACTGGCCTACCTTTGAAAGAAGCCTCAGTATGTTCCCCCTACATCAGCTTGTTGAACATAACCAACCTTATCTGAGGAGCACACATTGCCACAATAAGTGCAGCTGATGTTGGGTTCTGCTAATACAACTTACTTATGATTGCTGGACTTACTCAATGACTCAGTCACAATTGAATAATCCATTACGTGATGGATTGTTGTGGTGCTAATTTAAACTTAATTAATTTGTGTATCAGACAACCCAGCTCATGAAGGGCAGAATTCATTTAATACTCTCTTGATACAGTATTTTCAGAGGCTTAGAAGAGTGCTGAGTCTCTTCTAGGGTCTAGTCAATGCAAGAGGCTACTTTTGAAAGAGCAATGTTACTTGATATTTACTATTCATGTAAATTCTCTTGCAGGACGCATGACCTTGTCCCAAAGCTCTAGTGATCTTAACTTCAAATCACCCTTTAGAGCTGTCCTACACTGCTTATATGGAACCTGTTGTAGAGTCATTTCTTGATCTGGACTCCATTGAAAAGAGGTAGTTTTTTGATATCTCCTGCCTAGATTTCAATGAGTCTCAAAACAAGAGGGTGACATACAAAATGCTTTTTGATTTCATGAAATATATATATGTGTGTGCATGTGTATAAATATATATTGAAAAATATATATATGTATATATATATGTGTGTGAGTGTGTATGTGTGTGTGTCTACACATAATTGCTATAGACTGTGCAGATTTATTCTACTAAAGATACCATATCTGGCACAATAGTTAGAATTGAGTCCATTACCTGCTTACATTTAGAGAGCCAACTAGCTTTCAACATTTTTGATGTATTATTGGCTATTTATTTATTTACTTTTAGAGATCATACAAGAATATTGAATGGCAAATGAGAACTACTACCCTTGTGTCCTTGCAGGTTTTCAGGATTTATCTTATATCTTTGATAAATTCATTACTCCCCCCAGGTCAGGGAGTCAAGAAAAGTCTTCAGCAAGGTGTCAAATATAACATCTATTTTACATATTCAAGAGACTGAAGAATTGACCACAGACTAGATCTGCTAACCTACTAGACTAATTATGAAACAGACTTTGGCAAGGGCCTCACTTCTTACCTGAGATTAATACTTATTCACTCTAATAAGGGATCATTAAGGCATATATATAGCTCAGATACTTATCCAAAGTTGTGAAAAGTTCTGGAATTTTATTTTACCAAATGTATTGCTATTCTAGTAAATGTGCTTAGGACCCTTTAGAGAAGAATTGGTAGACTGCTCATATTATTTATTTAAGGTGCCATTGCAAGATCCTTCCTCAGTGGACTAAAACTCTAATAGATAATGAATGCTGGGACTGAGAATGGCCAAATATTAAAAAAAAAAAAAAAACTAGTGAGAAATCATTAGTTTCCAGTGCAGGTCACGCATTTTTGTTCTCTACCTCTTAATATCTTGGTTTATCAGTCAAGTTACACTTTTCTATTTGCCATTTTTCTCAGCCAAGAAAAACATCAATATTGTCACCATTCTCACAGATTCCTACAAGGTCAAATCTCTCTGATTGCCATTTTGACTGTTTCTCATTTTGGCAATAATATCCATTTTTCCCCCAAGTGTTCAATGTCACTGGTCTCTGTTATTATAAAATAATATAATCCATACTACCATTTTAAAGTCCAGCTTTGGGTAATCCTTCCTACATATACAGAGTTTATCAAGGATGCTATTTACCCTTCCCCATCCACTGGCCCATTCCTTCAATAAAGTGATTTGCCCTTTGGGACCCTACGAGAGAACATAGTTACAGATAGGCTCCCCATTCTTACATAATCCATCCTAATATCCTCATCTCTCTGAATTTTTTGTCTTTTTTTTTCAATTTTTTGTATAGGTAGTAATTCTTGTATCTTTTCTCAAACTTGAAGGGAAATTGAATATTTGAAAAATAACTCAATTATCTACTTCTTTATGTACCTATTCTCTGTAATATGAATGCTCAGTTCAAGAGATAGAATCTACCTCTTTGCTCAATAAAACTCAACTGGATCTTTGGCTTGCATTGACCATCAGAATGAAGTGGAAGTGGCATTGTGTCTAGCCTATGCCTTAAGAGATCTTACATACTTTTATTCTTTCTCTGAAGCCTCTATATCACCACCTATGTGAATATGTGTTAACTTCCACGAGGATAAGAAGATGCATGAACCAGCCTATAAGATCCTGGACCAGGTATGTGCAGACCTGTCTACTAATAGCATATGCCTGGGATAATCAATTTGATATAAACCAGGACATCTAGAATGGAAAAACCATTCATCCTACTCTCTGGCTTGTGAATAAATGATTACTCTTTCAAACCACTGAGTTTTGTGGGTATGCAGCATTATTATGAAAATGAAAAATGGATACAGAACTATTACAGCAGTGTATAAAGAACAGCTGCAGGTAGCTGCTGGGATTGCTAAGCAGACTTATCAGAAATCACTTCCATTTCAAAAAGCTCTCTTTCCAAGCAGTTTTATAACATGCCTCCTCTTTGTCAAAGTCTACTTATATTTGTGTTCTATATGCATCTGTTGGTTGTTGCTTTGTCAAAGTTTATTGAGAAATAATTTACAAATATAATTCTGTACTAAAGTGTACAAGGTGATGTTCTGATATATAAACACTGTGCAATGATACCAGGATCAAGATAATGCATCCAACACCTACCATAGTTAACATTTGAGTGTGTAAAATATTTAAGATCTCAGAAACTATCAAGTACACAATAGCAAATTACAAATGAGAACCACCATGATGCATATTAGATCCTCAGAATGTATCTTTTATATATTTGCAAATTTTGACAGTATTTGAATAAAGGATCCCTTTCTTTTCTCACATAGTATACTCCATACTACCTACCTGGCTGATACTGAAACTTTAGCTTAGTTATTGCTTTGGAGGCAATGAAAAGATCCTGAGGAAAAGTATCAGTGCACTGGAAACTTAAAGTCAGACCATTCTTGATCTTCAGGAAGTGTAATTTTTCCATCCCATAGTAAGAGACAGGGTACCATTTCTACTGGGTTAAGTTGCTCAGAAAAATCTAGAGTTCAGGTCAGCAAGTCAGTATGTCCAATGTCCCTTCTTCGGTCTCCATTCCTTCTCTATCTTAATTTTGCAATGGACACAGGCTGGGGTTGTGAATTTAATAGCTTTTGGCAGTTCTGAAGCTCTTAATATTGAACATGGGTGTGATTTCCAGCACAATCTGACTTCAGCTGCTAATGAAGTAGGTCTCTCTAAATTTTGCCACAAAGGAACTACATTTTCCACTTCATTCCTCACAAAGCCTACCAATATTTCAATTTTAGTCTGGTGAAACCCATACTGGACTCCTAGTCTAGAGAATGATAAGATAATAACTTTATGTTGTTTTAAGTCAGGTTTATAGAAATTTTGGTAGCAATGTGAAACTAATACTTATGCCATGTACTTATCTTTGTTTTCCTAACTCTCTAGAAACTACAGATTTCTTTAAACAAAAATTTATGTTGTAACCTACATATTTTGTTTCCTGTTTGATTTACCCTAAAATGTATTGTGAGACATATCACAAGAAGCAAAATAGTGATTTAAAGCACAACTTCTGGAGCCAGACTGCCTACATTCAAATCAAAGATCTGCCCTCTGTTTCTTCTTATAGAAAATGCAAGGGAGAGCAACATTACTACTTCTATTGGGTTGACATGTGTATTCAGTGTGTTAATATCTGTAAAGCAACTGAAGCAGCATTCAAATATAGGGAGGGGTAAATAATATTTTTATATTTGATGATTATCACCCATCTAATATAGATCAACAATGATTGCAAAAGCATTTCACTTAAAATATATTGCATATTACATTTAAACAATCCCAAACCTAAGATATTTAGTTTCTGCTTTTCTGTGTATAACACACACCCCCTAACAAGATGGCTTCGCATTGCAACCACTGAGTTAGATCATGCCTGTGGAATACTGGGGCGATTATTCTGGATTGTGTCAGCTCAGCTCAGCTGAAATCTCTCTTGCATCTTGATCAAAGGGGAGACTATCTTATGGAGAGATCTCCCAGCCTGCTCCCCACCTATGTATACTTTGCTGATTATTAGCCTGGTGAATAGTTCTGCTAGTCCACATGCATTTTATCACCTGAAGGCTAACCTGAGTTGCTTCTTCTGGATGCAGCTCTTGGAGCCACAACAGAAGCCAACAAGTCCTCTGTGTGTGTGTGTGTGTGTGTGTGTGTGTGTGTGTGTGTGTGTGTGTGTTTTCAGGCCTGTTTTCCCATCACATGCTAACATGGCATCGTCCCAAACAAGCCACAGTCAGATTCTGATCGAGAGTGGAAGAATCACTCATAAAGCAAGGGGATTCACAGGGAGGGAAAAAATGGTGACCATCTTCAGAATCTCTAACAAATATAGTTTCTTCGACTCTTTCATAAAATGATGAATAATGTCAAATGAATTTATAATCTCAACTTTTCTAGCAAAGCTCAGAGGTACTTTATCTAAGGCAGAATTATCTGGCTCTGTTTATTCAAAGAGATGTATTTAATAATTTGGTTTCTAATAATTATAAAGATAAATATTATAAATATAAAGCAATATATGATATATGCCATAAGTATTTGGCTAATTTCTTGCTAATAAGAGTGTTTATAGAGCTGTAATATTTATTGCAGCAGGCTGAATCATGTGTAGAACATTCAGTTATAATTTTCAAATTGTTCTCAGTGATTTTTTTGGCCACATATATTTTAGAATCTATTGAATTTTTATAATTGAACTACATTTCATTGTTATTGCTTCCATTTTCTTACTCTTCAGTTGCAGTGATAAAATGTCTGTACTTAATTTAAGTGCTGTGGACCATCATGCCAGTAATAGAACATAATAGAAACCACAAATTAAACAGTGTGTGTGTATGTGTGTGTGTGTGTGTGTGTGTGTGTGAGAGAGAGAGAGAGAGAGAGAGAGAGAATATATACTGACCATAGCATTGTAACTTCTGTACAGGTTTCTCTAACTGTTGACAGTGTTTTTGTGCTATGCCTTTGACAGTATTAGCAGTTAGACTTGCTGAAACAAACAAATCAAAGCTATTCGATCTCCAGTAACAAAGCAAATAGGTCTGCTCATACGTAGTGCCAAAAATGTCTTAAGAATTCTCGGATGATTCTGTAACTGTTTTATAACCTAGCGTTACTCAATCTACATGAAATTACTATTATTATCAAAAAACCCTTTTATTATGCTCAACTTTTCCCTCTAGTCTTAAAGCTCTAGGAAAGAATATAAATGCCTCTCAGCTTAATCATCTGACTTTTTAATGTTGGAGTCATGCTTATTTATGTTGTTTACATTTACATTGGAAAATGCTGTCAAAATATTTGTGAAAAAGCAGTATGTTTCTTATGACTTCCATTATGATTTTGAGAAATTTCAAAGTGTGATATGTTCCTTTTGCTTCAGAGTATGATTCTTTCCTGCGAATGATGTTTTCTGGTGCTACAGATTGAGAAGAAAATCAAGAAATTTCTTTCCTTAAGCAATGTATTCTTTTAACTCTCAATTTTGGAATAGCAACTATGATACAGAGAAATATTTCCTGCCAAAGCTTGTACTGTTTTCACTGCTCAAAACAGTTTGGGCTATAACTGTGACAAAGGAAGGAATAAATAGTCATCTAGACTCTGAATAATTCTGTCACTTAAGGCAAGTCCAGTATAGCTTTTGAGTATAATCAAACTCATGCTGGACTTCATGCAATTATTAGCTTACGTCATACAGAGAATGAGCACAGGGAAGACAGCTGGATCAGTAGGGAAATATTTTCGGTTGAATACATATGTTCTCTTCCTTGAAAAAATGCAGGATGGTCCCTAAACTTCTGGTTCCATACAGATCACAATCCATTAAAGCACCCGTTGTTCAGCAAAACAGAATAGTTTTATGATAGGAAGGAGTGGATTTCTCCATGCTACAGCGTTGATAGGATTTCGAGAAACAAATGAAGACTATAGTTGTTGAAGTATATTCATTCACTCATAATGATTGTAGACTTTTCCCTAGTTTATCTTAGAACTAGGAAATTTCCTAGGCAGAAATACTGATGTATATTGTACACATGTGTGTATGTAGCTTTCATTGCACTGGAATAGCTTCTTCTGACTTTGATTGGGGGTATTTCATTCAAAGAATTCATGGTGGTAGGGTTCAATGGACAACAGTAAAGAACTCTTGGTATTTGGTGGTGGGCAGGATATACTGACATATATTTGAGGAATGGGGAATCTGCACATATGGATTTATATTATTTTGTAATGAAAAGTTACTTCATAAATATTTTTTAAAAACAAAATTTTACGATCAGAGGAAATTAAGATAACGTAAGCAGGTTTGAAATTAAAAAGAAATGCCCAAGAAAAACAATATTTCCATAATTCTGCAACATTTATTTCTCTCCTATTCTGCTAATAATTTGCACATATATGTGGTTGTTTCCAAAATTCTTGCTTATTCATATTCCATATTTCTCTGACTAATTTTTCTAACTCCTACCGTTCCCTCTTGACTCTACCTGTCTTTCCCTTCTGTTATATCTTCCGATGTAATTCCTTTAGTCTCTCAGTTTGTCCAGATACCTTCTCATCCATTAATTCTATATAATGAAGCTCTGAAAAAACTAAGGATACTATCTGCATCTTAAGTTTGGGGTTTTGGGGTGTTTATGGAGAACTGAGAGTAGCTAAGCCATGTCATCTCTTGAATGTGTGGGGACAGATAGAGGTTGTGATCAAATGCATTCAGCCATGACTCAAATTTACAAAGGTTAAATAATTTGCAAAGGGCTCACAGTAAATGGCAAAGCTTACCTTAGGGTCTGATTCTTGAAGGTATGCCCTTAAGTCTCAAATTATAGATCTGTGTGTAAATATTTTCAATCCCCACCACACGACTGACATGAGTCATCAGGTGAAGCTGACCCAGAACTCATGAAAAAGAGAAGAAATATATAGAATAGAGAGGTATTTGCAGATACTTCCCCATTGCATAAAGGTAAGTAAGGACAACAATCCCTTAATGATATGATGCATATGTAGCAACTATGTTTTAATGTTCTGTGTGCCCTGTCCTATATGCAAAAGCAAATGTCAAAATGGGTTGGAGGACTTTGATTCTAAACAATCATTTAAATATAAAATATTTTCCATCTCTTTGTGTCTTCTATTTCTTAAGTTCTGTAGTTTTCACTATAGAGGTCTTTCACCTCCTTTGTTACGTTTACTCACAGGTATTTGATATTTCATGGTGCTACTGTTAATGGGATTTCTTTCTAATTTATTTTCCTCTATTTCACTGCATGCACATAAAAATGCTACTGATAATTTTATATCCTGTTCCTCTGCTGTATTCATTTATTGTTTCTAGCAACTTCCTCCTGGCATCCTTAGAATTTTCTATGTATAGTTTCCTGTCATCTGCAAATAATGATCGTCTTATTTCTTCTTTTCTAATTTAGATCCCTTTAATGTGTTTTTCTTGCGTTATTGCTCTGGTCAGACATCCAGAATTATGCTGAATGGTAGTCATTATAGTGGGCAATTTTGTCTTATCCCAGATCTTAGGAGACTCTCAGTATTTTACCATTAATTATGAGGTTGGCTTGGGTTTGTCATACATTGCTTTCATTATGTTGAGGTATGTGCCACCTATCTTATTATGGCAAGGGTTTTCATCATCAATGGGTATTGAATCTTGTCAAATGCTTTTTCTGCATCTATTGAGATCATATGGTTTTTGATTTTTCCTTTATTGATGTGATATATTACATTGATTGACTGCATATATTTAACCATCTTTGCATTCCTGGAATAAATCCCACTTGATCATGGTGTCTAAATATTTTGTTGTGCTGTTGAATTCTGTTTGCCAGGATTTTGTTGAGGATTTCTGCATCTGTATTGATCAATTATATCAGTCCAATGATATCAGTTATTTGGGGGTATCTCTTTGTCTATTGGAATTGGGGTAATATTAGCCTCACAGAATGTATTTGGGAATATTTACCCTTATCTTCAACTTTGTGGAAGATTTTAAGGAGGATTGGGATTAGTTCTTATAATGTTTGTTAGAATTCACTAGTGAAGCCATTTGGACTTGATCTCTTGCTTTTGGTGAGATATTTTAATATTGCTTCAATTTCTGCACGTGTTTGGCTTGTTTTAAGTATCTTTATCTTCCTGATTCACTTTTTGAAGCTTGTAGGATCACTAGAAAACTGTCCACTTCTTCATGATTGACAAATTTGTTAGCATAATAGTTTGTTGTTCCTACTAGTCTTTCATGATCCTTGCATTTCTGTGTTGTCAGTTGTGATCAAATTATGTGATTCTAATTTTTGTTATTTGAGTTTTCCCTCTTTTTTCTTTGGTGAGTCTAGCTAAGGGTATATCAGCATTGCTTACTTTTTCACAAAAACAACTCATGGATTCATTGATCAGTTGGAATGATCTTTTTGTTTTCAATTTCATTAGTTCCTTCTCTAATTTTTATTATTGCCTATCTTCTGCTGAATATTTTTTTCCGATGGTTCTTCTCTTTTTAGTTCCCTCAGGTTTGTGGTTAGATATTTAATTTGGGTTCTCTCTTGGTTTTTGATGTGCACTCATATGGCTATAAACTTTACTCCCAGAACTGCTTTATCCACACCCCACATATTCTGGTAGCTCATCTCTTCATTTTAATTTGCTTTCAGATAATTTTTATTTTCATTGATGATCCATGAGTTGTTCAGAAGCATGCTGTTTTGTCTTCACATCTTTATGGTTGTGCAGTTTTGCTCTTCTGGTTCTTTTCTAGTTTCCTCCCCTTGTGGGGATGCTTACTATTATTTCAATCCTGCTAAATTTGCTGAGATTTTTGTGTCCCAAGATACAGTCTATCCTTAAGAATGCTCCATGTATACTTGAGGAGAATGTATATTCTTTTTCGTTGGGGTAGAACATCCTGTATATGTCTACTGGGTCCATATGATCTATTGCTTCATTTAGAGTCCTTATTTCTTTAATGATTTTCTGCCTGGATGATCTATCTACTGATGTAAATGGAGTATTGAGGATTCTACTGTTGCTGTGTTACTGTCAACATCTGCTCTAGCTCTCTCATAGTTTGTTTCATATATTTAGATGGTCCAGCACTGGGTGCCTATATGTTAATGATAGTCACTTCTTCTTGAAGAATTACCCCTTTGACCATAATACAGTGCCCATCCTTGCCTCAAGATATCCTTTTCAGGGGGAAGTTCATCATGTCTGAAATTAGTATTACAGATCTTGACCACTATTGTTTTGATATATTTTTTACATAGCCTTTGACTTGCAACCTATCTTTATCTTTGGATCTGATATGTTTCTTGTTGACATAATAGGAATGGGTTCTGTCTTTTTTGTCTGTTTGTTTGTTTGTATCAGTGTGTTTATTCAGCCACTCTATGTATTTTAGTTGGTTAGTTCAGTCCGTTCACATTTAAGATGATGACTTATATGAGGGCTTAATTCCTGCCATTTGAGTCTTTTTTTCTGTGCCTGTGGCTTCAATTCCTCTGTTTATTTTTTCTTTTGGGTGGTTTTCAATGTCTATTCTGTCGGTTTTGTCTACTTTCCGACTATGTATCTCTTTAGAATAGGGTTCTGTGCCTGTCCTATGGATTGTCTCTCACTGTGCAAGTTTCTTATAGTCTTTTGAGGTGATACTTTATATTTACATATTTGACAGATTGTTTTTTTCTTTCCCCTTTTAATGTGTTTTTGTTCTCTCCTGTTGTTCTCTTCTTTGCTTTTGCTTTCCTGTTTATTATCATTCTCAAGTCTTGGTAGACCTTTGTTTTCTTTTTCACTGTTGTACAGCCCCTTTAGATTTTTCTGAATGACAAGCTTGTAATAGAAAAATCCATTAACTTTTATTGTTCATTGAAGACCTTTATTTCTCCACCATGTTTGAATGATAATTTTTCAGGGTAGAGTATTCTTGACTGGCAGTTTTATCTTTTAGCATTTTAAATAAGTTGTTCTACTCTCTCTTGGCCTGTAAAGTATCTGCTGAATATCAGATGATGGCCAGATGGGTGTGCCTTTGTAAATTTTGTTTTTCTTTTCTCTAGCAGACTTTAGTAGCTTCTTTGTTGTTAACTTGTGCTAGTTTTACTACCTTGTGTCTGGGATTAGATCTATTTGCCTTTAGGTAGTCATGTGTGCCTCCTACATCTCATTCAGCTTTTTTATGAATATTATTTTACACTCACTATCTGTTAGGTTGTCCCAATCCATATAAATGGAGATCTTCTCTGGTGAACTCCGGCACTTTCCTATTTGGGGGGTGGGGGGGTTGATTTAAATTTGGCATGGCTTTCCTTTCTGCCTAGAATTTTGCACTATGATGCTTTCATTTACC
This sequence comes from Solenodon paradoxus, assembly GCA_004363575.1. NCBI lineage: Eukaryota > Metazoa > Chordata > Mammalia > Eulipotyphla > Solenodontidae > Solenodon > Solenodon paradoxus. The sequence goes on along the minus strand of RJWH01002105.1, from coordinate 224,857 downwards.
TCTTTTTTGTTTCTGCCTGCATAATGATGTGTCTGATGCCGGCCTCTTGATTTCTGTTGGAGTGAAGCCAGTTCTGCTCTTTAGGATACCTTCTGATGGCAGTGATGCTGCTTCAGGTGGTACTTGCAGACTTCAAAGCTCTCCAATGTGGGGAGGTTCCAAGGCAACCCAGGTGCAGTCTAGGAGTACCAATCTCTGGTAGCACAATTTTGTATTTTAGTATCTCTGGGTTTGGGGTGAGGCACTGTGGGTGTCCTTGGATCTGGAAATTTTGTGGATACTTATCTTGGAGCAGTTCAGCAGTGTGGGGTTCAATGGCCCACAGGATCTGAAACCTACGATCTGCTGGTTCTGGACTGCAGCAGGATAGTACCAGAGGTCAATGCCTCATGGGCCCATGGGACCTGAAGACTAGCATGCGCTGTTTTATGGCTACAGTGGAGTAGAGGACAAGGGATCTGAGAACCTAAAGCCTGGCAGGTGCTGGTTCTGGGCCACTTCAGGGCAGGGGTGGTAGTCCTTGATTCCTGAAAGAAGACGACTTGAATTCGCTGAAGCCAGGTGGGTGCACGTTTAGTTTGTTGTAGGATGGAACTAGTGATTTTCAGGTCCCTGGGAGCAGAGGCCTGGGTTTGCTGAAACCATGTGGACTCTGGCTCAGGGATATTATTTTCTTTTGTTATGATAGAGAAATAACTGTTAGAGGATTCTATTTCTGTATAATTTTAAAAATGAAGTAAAAAAGTGTTAGGGAAATATTAGTCAATTATTGTTTATCTCTTATTTTAGTAAGAAATACTTCCTAAGTGTTAGCTGCTTAGCTGCCAAAATGAATATATTACTCAAATATCAGGTGAGATGGTGTGAATGGAGAAATCTAAACACAACCAGCACAATTACAATAGAAAAATCAAAGATCAGGTCAATAAGAACTATATGATCACAAGACAAATAAACATATGTTGGTTATGAAATGCAAAATGTTCTTCTACACATAGCTAATGTTTGAATATGTTTGTACAAATTTGTTGCTATATTAGCTGAGTTGATCTGGTAAGAATTATACCAAATATTATTACCAGTAATTCTTTACCAGTTACATTTTTAATGCATGTTTGTTGGTTTGTCTGTAGCATCTACCATGTGACGGTCTGAGATCATAATCTATGTGAAGATAAATGTAAAAATGACTATGGTGTGAAAGAAATAATTACAGCTATCCATGAGAGCATATGAAAAAGTACCTAACTACACTGTTTTATAGAGGTTTACAGAGAAGAGAACACTCAGGAAGAAATTAATCATTCTCAGGTATAGAGTTTGAGAGGTTATTGCAGACAGAAGGCAGAACATGTGAAACACATAGTTGTCTTTAAGAATGATTGAGTAAAAAGTTGAGGATAAATCAGTAGAGACTGATCAATATTTTTCAAGTTATACTTTGTTATTTTTTTCATGAAACAATACATTTTTGAGTTCTTCATCTTTCCTCAGCTATTCCCCCAAACTTTTCTCCTCAGACTTTTTACTTCATGCTTTTCTCCATATGCTTTAATCCTTATAGACTTTGCTCCTAAAAGACATTTCTCCTCAGAACTTTCTCAGACATTTTTCCTCAAAAACAGAATTTTCTCCTTTTACTTTTGTCCATATGTATGCATTTACCCTCAAAATTTATTCTCAGAATTCTGTGAGTGATTTTATACCTCAGAGACTTTTCTTCTCAAACTTTTCTCCCCACAACATATCTCTTCACAGACATTTCTCATAATAGAACTTCTCCTCATAGATTTCTTTCCTCAAAACATTTCTCCTCATAAAGACACTTTTCTCCCCAGGTAATATTGTCCCCGAACACTTGTCCCTTCAGACAGACACATTTCTCCTCAGAACCATTTTCCTCAGACAATTTTCTCTTCAAATATTGCTTTCTCCTCAAATAAACACTTCTCTCGTTAGGACACATTTCTCCACAGACCCTTTTTATCTCATTGTTCCTAGAAAGACACTTTTCTCCTTAGAAGGACAAATGGTATTTAATAATAACATAATTAATTTATAGAAATTAATGTTGACTTTAATTTTTAGACATTTCAACACATTTGTATAATAGAATAAACATTATTTAGGCATAATATAAAACTATAACTTTAGATATGAAAATTTACCATGAGAAAAACAGATAGAGATGTTAGGGCAAATGAAATCATGACAATGCAAAAGTGTTGAGTTCTATCATATAAATTTACTTTAATAGATTCTAAAGAGTTTATATTTTTAAATTAACTATTACATTTGCATTCATGAACCTGTTTCATTCTACATACACAGGTATATTTTAAAATTAAAAATAGGATGTCATACAATTTCACCAATATGTGGTATCTAGAAAAGCCTAGCAAGCAAATGAACAAAATCAAATAAATATAGACTTTTTGTCAAGAAAATCGAACTAGTGTTTACAAGATTGAAAGGGGGGAAGGGAATGGAAAGATTGGGTAGAAGGGATCAATTGTATGGTGAAGAAAGAATTAGAATGGTGATGGTGAACTTAATATATTATATACAGGTATTGATTTACAATTATGTACACCTTACACCTATATTATGTTATCACACAATGGTCCTTCAATAAAATTATTTTAAAAAATGACAAAATTAATAATGAAAAATATTGTTTCAGGAATTATTGTTTTTAAAACATCTTTATTTTTCTATATTTCACATATATTATATAGAATGACCTGTTAATTATGTAAACAGGTACAAAACTTAAAAGTCTAAAAAAAATATTGCCTGTCTTTCAAGTGTAAAAAAAATAAAATTATAATATGAATATTTAATATATAAATTTGAAATAAAGTATATATTTGTCATTTAAGTTTGCTTTTCACTAAGGTTTATTGCCAAGTGATGATTTTTTGCTGTAATTCAAATTATTACAAAATAGAGCATGAATATTTTAAAGATTTTGAAGAAGTAGGAAGTGAATTGACCAAACACAAGAATATTTATTTAGGACAGTCATAGGAGAAGAAAAAATCAAGTCAATTTTTGTTCCTCTTTCTCATTAATATTTTTTTCATGATGATATCTGAAATTTTACGTATTTCTTTTATTACTAATGCTTAAAGAAGTAGCCATCCTATGTAAAAGAAAGCATGTAATATTTACTAAAATAAGTTTGATGAAGTACTATCAGTTCTGTTCTGATGCTGTTAAAATTATTTCATGAAATCAGAAAGAGAAATAGATATGGAGGATATAAATAAAATAGATCTCATTTTGTCCTACCAATCAAACCAACTTCAGCATGACAGTTTGAGACAGAATGCTTGCTATATGAAGTAACAGATGATGCCAAATAATTATTGCTAATTTTCTTATATATTAAAACATCATCGTGGTTATCTAAAATGTCCTACCTGGTTGAGTAAAATGAAATATGCATTAGGCTATGTTTTAAATTCAACCACAACAAAGATATATTTGCAGCATCTAAGGTAAAATGTAATTCTTGTAGCTGAGTGAAGAAATATGCAGGTATTTAATATACTTTTTTATTGTTAATCCTGATGATATTTGAAGATATTAATTATGTTTATTAAAAAAGAAAAGGAAAAAATATTTTGTGCACATTATTTTTTTACATTCTAGAGTTCCAAGGAAGTTATGGAAATCCTAACCCCTTCACCTCAGTTAGGTTTAAAACTATTTACACCACAAAATCCCTGAATTACAAATGAGAACAGGAATTTAAGCATTATAATGATACTTTTGTAGACTTTTGCCACCTCTGTGATGTCAGGGGTTTTGCTCAAGCTTTTGTCCTCATGAAGTTCATTACTTTGTCATGGGCAAGCAATTAAAAGGAAACTGAGGCTCCTCTAACTTCTTAGAATTGTGAAAAATTTCATCAAAATTCTATCCCAAAGCCTCACAATTATGTTTGTAAGGGAAGAGGTGAAATTAAATTTTGGGATCTTCTAGCTAGGGTTAGCATACATCAAGTTTTTGATGGGATTGCTATAGGCTCAGCAACATTACTATGGCATCTTTCCTAGCTTGAAATCCCATCAATTTCAATCACTGGTAAAATTAATTTGGACAAACACAAACCCAACAAAATACCTCCATATTGCTGGACAGGACTCAGGTTTCTCCAGGAGTGTTATACTCTCCCTATTTCCTCACCTGAACACAACTCCCCATGCCAAGCCTACCCAAACACTCCCCTCCACACCCACTGCTGTGCCTGGTGATACCCCAATGGATCCAATTTTCAACCACAAAAATTATGGTTAAGTCGACTACTAGCCCCGTGCTTTCTAAAACTAACTATACATCCGTATTACTTAGGGATCTTGTTAAAACACAGATTGTCATTGAGGAGGTTTGGAATCAATACCAAGACAGAATTTCCTACAAACTCTGTGATACTAATTCTATTGGTAATTTGGCCCACACTTTTCTTTAAACACTTTTTAGGATCAACAGCTGAAATGACACTACAGAAATGAAGGTTTTAAAAATATTCTTACAAAATACTATTGAATTTCAAAACAAATACAGGTTTATCAATCATGATTTTGGATATCTGTTTCTTGACTAAAACATTAAAAATAATTCAAAGTCTTAATAAAACAAGTGAAAAGTTAAAAGTATCAAGAAATTGTGTACAAAATATATATTTTAAATTATTTTACTTTTTTTTAAATGTGAAGCAATATTCATTCATAGCTTTAATTATAGATTTTCTCAGTTGGTTCCACTGTGTTCTTAATTAGAGTTTGATAAATATATGTCTTAAGACCTAGCCATTTATGAATAAAGTTTATTTTACCACTTCCTGACTCAATGACATGTTTGTAATAATTTGTAGAGAATTGACCAAAGCAAGTATTTTAAACCCATCTAACTTAGAGGCTAATATTATTCTATGTTGTATAGAATATTTAGTGTTTTTTACAGTAAATAATAACATAATAATTGGTTTTATTGGTATTATACCACCCTGCAAAAGTTCTGATTAAATATAGCATAATATGAATATATAGGTGTATGTTCCCTACAGTTGCCTTCACAGATCACCACAAACTGGATGACTTTAACAACAGAAATATTTCTCTAGGGAGTAGTTCAAAATCCAGGTTTTTCTGACAGTTGTAGGAATAATACTTGCCCTGCCTCTTATAGCTTCTGTTGATTGCTAAAAATATTTGATGTTTATTGGTTTGGAGATGCATTAACTGCAATCTCTATTGCCATATTCACAGTTTTTTTTTTCTCATTGTGTGTTTGTTTGTGTGTGTGTGTGCTATATCTGATAAGAACATTACTCATATTGGATTTAGGGCTCATCTTAATTGATTATGACTACATAATTAATTACATCTTCAAAGAGCATATTTTAAATAATAGCACACATTTACAATACTGGGCATCAGTACTTCAAAATATTTTTTTTTTTTGAGGACACTATATAAGTCACAAAAATAGTTAATATTCAAATGAGATGGAGGATTTTATAAGTGGAAAAAAAATCCATTGTGGCAATTGGCAAAATGTCAGCTATACCCTCACAAGAAACATTCAAAAATATAGTTAGTGAAAAAAAAATTAAAAATTAGGCCAATCAAATAAGAAATAAGGCCCTGAAGGAAGTAATATATCATATGGACCTAGCAGACTTACATAGAGCCTTCCACTCAATGAGAATGACTATACATTCTTTTCAAACGCACATGGAACATTCTCAAGGACAGGCTATGTTCTGAGATATAAAACAAGACTTAATAAATCTAGCAAGATTGAAATGATAGTTTCTTCTCCAACCACTAGACATGTACCAGAAAAACAAAACTGGAAGAATCATAAATATGTAGAGGTTAAACAACATGCTTCTAAACAACTCCTGAATCTATGAGGAAATTAAAGAAAAAAAGTAATAATTATTTGGAAACAAATTAAAAAGAAAACCTAAGCTACCAAACACGTGGGATGTGGCAAAAGCAGTTGTAAGAGAAAAGTTTATAGTGACACAAGGATGTATCAAAAAGCAAGAGATATGTCAAATTAAATATCTACCACACACTTGAAGGAACTAGAAAAATAGTGGAAAACAAAAATCAGCCAAGGGAAAGAATAAAAAAATTAAAGAAGAGTTAAAAGAAATAAAAAGCCACAAGAGCATTCAAATCAATGAAATGAAGAACTGGTTCTGTAAAAAAATAAAGCTGATGGTGCTTAGTCAAATTCAGAGTGAAAAAAGGAGAACAACTCCAATAACAGGAATCAGAAATAAAAGAGGGGAATTACTGCAGATGTTTCGGAAGTATAAAAACCCTAAGAAATTACTGTGAACAATCCCATGTCGTCAAATTTGCCAGTCTTGAGGAAATGACAGAGTTCTAGAATCCTACAACTGGAAGGCTATCTAGAAAGACAGAGATTACTTAAATAAACCAATCACAAATGAAGAAATCAAAGTATTAATCAAAATCCTTCCCCCAGAAATCAGGATCAGGATGGAATGGCTTCACTAGTGAATTCTATCAAACATTCAAAGATGACCTAACATCAACCTTCCTTAAACTCTTCCATAAAACTGAAGAAAAGGAAAGGCTACCACATACATTCTGCTAGAATGTCTATTAACACCACATCGACTCCAAAGTCAGGCAAGGGCAGCAACAACAACAGAAATTATGAACTGATATCACTGCTGAATACAGAGGAAATAATTCTCAACAAAATTTTGGCAAACCAAATTCACAACACATTTAAAAAATTACACATCATTATCAAGTGAGATTTATTCTGGAATGAAAAGATGGTTCAACATATGCAAATCGATCAATAAATTCAGTTTATCCACAAAGGGAAAAAAAAATCATATGCTCCTATCAATATAGAGAAAGCATTTGACAAGATTCAACACCCATTCATGATAAAAACTCTTGCTAAAATGGTAATAAAAGGCACATACATCAACACAATCAAAGCCATATATGATAAACCAACAGCTAATAGCATACTTAATGGTAAAATAATGAAAGATTTTCCCTAAGATCTGGAAAACGATAAGGATCCTCACTCTCACTACTCAGCTACTCAACATAATTCTAGAAGTCTTGGCCAGAGCAATAAAAGAAAAAAAAAATCATAAAAAGGAATCCAAATTGTAAATGAAGTAAAAGGACCATAATTTCAGATGAAATGATATAATACTTAGAAAACTACCAAAAGTCTACCAAGAACTGTTAGAAACAATATACAAATGCAACAGAGTATCAATAGTATCTTTATATGCAAATAATGAAGTAGAAGAAACAGAAATCAATAATAAAATCTCATTCACAATCATACCAAAAAAGATAAAATATCTGGGAATAAACTTAACAAAGGAACTGAAAGGTCTATACACTGAAAACAATAAGACATCAAAGACATAAAGAGATGGAAGAATATTCCATGCTCATGGATCAGAATAATTAGCATAGTTAAAATGGCCATCTTATCCAAAGCTATAGACAGATTTAAAGCAATTCCTATCAAAACTCCAGAGATATTTTTCAGTCAAATTGAAAAATAAATACTAAAGTTTGTATGAAACCAAAAAGACTTTGAATAGTTAAAGCTATTCTCAGAGTAGAAGAATAAAAATGGAGGAATCACACTCCCTGGATTCAAACTGTACTACAAAGTGATTGTTATGAATTCAGTATAGTATTGGAATGAAACTAGACAAATCAGTGGAATAAAATTGAGAGCCCAGAAATAAAACCACACCTATATGGTAGCTAATCTATGACAAAGAAGCCAGGAACATACCATGGAGGAAGGAAAATCTATTCAATAAATGGTGCTGGGAAAATTGGACAGTCACCTGCAAAAATATGAAGCTAGATTACTCATTAGCACCATACACAAAAGTTAACTCAAAATGGATAAAGGATTTGTATATAAGAACCGAAATAATAAAATAAATAGAGGGAAATGTAGGAAAATGCTCCATGACATCAACCTCAGAGATGTGTTTGAGGAAGTGACACCTATGGCAAAGGAAACTAATACTAAACAATCAGGACTACATAGAATGAAAAATTTCTGTGTACTGAAATGAACTGCGACCAGAGCAAAAAGACCACACACTGAATGTGAGAATATAAATGAAGAATATCTATCAGAAAAGAGTGCAATCTCTAAAATCATTGAACAATGGAAAAATAAATGACCTACTAAAATAATGGGCTAAAGAAGACACACAGATGACCTACAGCCATGTGAAAAATGTTCTATACCACTCACCATCAGAGAAATGCAAATGAAAAAAACGCAATGATACCATTTCACACCAGTGAGAATGACCTATATCAAGACTAGAAGCAAGTAATGGAAATGGTATAGAGAAAAAGGAACCATCTTACATTATTTGTGGGAATGCAAATTAGTGTAAACTCTTTGGAAAACATTATAGTTTCCTCAAAAAAAAAAAAAAAGGATCTACCATTGGATCCAGCAATCCCACTTCTAGGTATATAGCCAGAGAACCAAAAAAAAAAAAAAAACTCGAACCAGAAAAGAATATGCACCCTAGGTTTATAGCAGCACACAACAGTCAAGACTTGGAAGCAACCTAGATGCCCATCAGTGGATGACTGGACAAAGAAGCTGTGGTTTATAGACTCAAAGGAATTTTATGTAGCTGTTAAAGACAAAATTGTGCCCTTTGCTACAGCCTGGATGAAACTGGAAGTGATTATGCTAAATGAAATAAGCCAGAAAGAAAAAGAAAGTTACAGATTATTTACATACATATGTGGGATATAAAGAAACAAAATAAAAAGACAAATCTCAATGGAATTTGTAGGATGCAAGATTATGACTTTAATGGGGCAGAGGAGAGAATAAAGGAAGGAAAGAGTCAGCAATGTGGTACATATAGGGCACTGGGACTCTGGTGGGGGGCTGTGGTGTGACATGCATGCAGTCTGAGGTTTGAATTCGATATCCTAAAAAACAAATATTAACATGAAATAATAAAACGATTTAAAAAATAGACTACATGGAAGAGTTCTCATATTTTAAAACTGAATAGCATGACAAAAAGAAGAGTTAAAGAGAAATTAATTAAATATATGCTTTTATTTTAACAGTTTGCTATTTTGGAAATGACAATTCCTCTTGAAACAGTATACTTAAGCATTTCTTTTTATTGTCAAATTAACATCAGGCATCTACAGACTCCTTAAGAGTAATACTTGGTTTACTTAGTCTCTTTCTCTCTCTACATATTTATATACACGCATATATTTTTGTATATACACCTATACATGTAGATATATATATAGAGAGTTATAGACATATAAAGATAGGTAGACATTAGACAATCTAGATTAATCAAATATACGTAGATATAGACATGTATATAAAAACTCTTATAGCTAAGTGAGGTATATTTTATAATTTATACCTAGCTGACTTAGAATGACAATTGAAATTAAAAATGCATTTCATTTGGTTATTTATTAAAATTATCTTATTAATTTTCCTCAGAATTTATACTTCTTAAATAAGTTCATAAATTGTTATAAACTGTAAGAATAGTCTCTAGGAGGCCTTTATTTTGTTTACATGATGATTACTAATAAATAAGATACTCATGCAAAAAATAAAAAGTTTACTAATCAATTATGGTAATACTGCCAATGATAAGCACTGACATTTCTATTGTACCTTTTATGAGAATGTTATACCTTGAATTCTGTTAGAATTCTAACATATAACTTCAAAAACATGTTTCAAAGTTTTTATCAAAAACTTTCAAGCTTGCATTGCTTTTCCCAAAGACTGCAGATTAATCACCCGGGAAATATTTTTTTAATGTGTATTGCTTTAGGTTGTACATAAATCTTGTAACAAAGTAAATCCCTATAATTCAAACCAAAACTACTTTTACTTCAGCATGCTGTTTCCCCTACAGCCCTGTTGCTGCTGATTACTCCCTCAGTTTAAATTTGAAACAGAAAAATAAGCTTTCCAAGTTTAAAATCAACACTAGTGTGGTGAACTCTTCTTCTAGGAAAATATGATTTCTGTAAAATTCCGGATATTGCTGTTCATTGACAGAAGTGTACTGTTAAGTAAATATTGGAAATGAGGAAACATGAAATAGTTTTTATTCTTATCAAAAATACATTTAGAGTGTATATTCCTAGTGGGTCCAAGAAATGTCATGGATGGACACTGAACACAGTGCTGGTAAACAAGATATCTGGGTTCTAGTCCTCCTTCCTATGGGTGATAGAAAAGCATAGATATCCTGACCTGTGAAGGGTCTAAGGCTGGACCTATTTGTAAGCTAACAATGTATTCTCACGGATGCTAACGAAGACTTTTACTCAGAATACCAGGCAGCATGAGCTTCAAGCGTGCACTGACTGTCCTTGACCCAAGTCCCTGGGGACTAAGGTGCAGCCCAGTCTAGATGAAAGCTACACATGTAGGGAGTTCACCTCAGAGCTCAGTCACCTCCAGTCACATAGAAACTTACTAACCTGTGCCCAGAAGGGAGACATTATTTTTATCATCTTGATCAGGAAACAAATTTGTTCTTTATCTGGAGGGAGACACTATTCACTATCCTACTAAAATGTTTGCTATAAAAATACCTTTGAAAAGTAGCTGGTGGTGGGGTGGGCTGGGTGGGAGTTAGGTGGGACGGGTGTGGGGAGGGGTTGCAGAAGTCTTTGTTTAAAAGAAAAGCAGATCCGTGGAAATCTATCTTTCAATCATAACTAATTCATGTTTATTTTATTTTATTTTTTTCCCTTTAGGTAATTTTACTATCTTTAAATGTTTTTTTAAAAATTAATTCTATTGAAGAACCATGTTTTTACACCATCTTGTCTTCATGCAAATTTTGCTACAGGCAGCTACTCTGATTCTTTTGTCAAACAGGAGCTGGAATCAAATCTGATTAATTTCTTGAAATTGCTAAGATTGTAGTCAACAGGACTCCAAGCAGCAGGGTGAGGTCAAAATGTAGTGAGGACTTCAGCACTGCCCTCTAGTAGGTGCTTGCTGTGAAGATTTATGCCACCTTCCATATGTCCCAATATTAAGTCATGTCACTATATGGATAGTTCCATTTCTACAAGGTCAGTAGGATTGCAAGGTTCCTCTTGACCTGCAAGAAGGAAGCTCATGTACTTCCATCAGCCATCTCAACTTTGGCTAGTGAGTAGAGGCTGAATGGAAGGTCTTCCAAGGTTGAGAGGGTATTTCCTTAAACCTGTGAAGACCTCTTATAATCCACCTAAAATGCAAGTCACTGTGTTTTCAGCAGAAAGGCAAGTTAATGCTTGATTTTCACACAGTAAGTAGAGTCACAAGAGCGAGAGAGATCACACTTGGTGGGGTTCCCCAAGTAGGAGATGCATTAATAGAGGGTGCAAATTGAAAGTACTTCCCATGTGACCACCTAGCTGGTTGGTAAGCATTAGAGTCCTAATGTTCCTGGACTTAACTAAGTAAACTTCTGTTTTGGGCTCATACAAGGGTCTACATCCTCACTGATTATAACAATTTATTTCAACTTTTGGAGTCCCTTGATGCTTCTTCCTCCTTCTGCAAGAGAGTGTGTAACACCTAAAGCACCTCTTATTTCAACCATCATTAGGAGATAGGATATTAAAGAGACCTTAATCAAAATCTTGTCAACAATTTGGGAAAGAATAGTCACTACCCTATTCAAGGAAGTTTTCTCATCTCTTCTGTCCCAGCTCAGTCATGGTTTGTATCTTCCTTCTGTTTGAGAACGTCATTAGAAGTGTCTGAGATTTACTCTACTTGCTAGCTTTCACAGACACTGAAAGAGATACAAGAATGTTGGGTCAGAGACAAAGAACAGTATATTACTACTAATAGGACTTGAAATTTAGTGGCACAGTAGTTTTTATAATTTTGGAGTTTCCTACATTCATTTTGTTTACTCTCCTAGAGGGCTTAAAAATGACAAATTCAGGTCAATCAATAATCAATTCAAGGGACACCTGGGAACCAAAAAATTTTCTGGGAACAGATTACTTACATCATACATGATTTTTAAAGTTTATACTAAAAATTAGTTTCTTGCATAGCAGAACTATAATCAAAACAAAAAGAAAGCCTACTGACTGAGAGAAGATAATTGCATTCTATATATCCGAGAAGGGTTTAATATCCAAAATATATAAAGAATTCACAAAATTCAACAACAGAAAAATAAGGAATTCAATCTAAATAATGGGCAGAAGAATTGGAGAGACATTTTTCCAAAGAAGACATATGGATGGCCAATAGACACATGAAAAGATATTCCTACTCACTTTCAATTAGGGAAAGTCAAATTAACACAATAATGAGAAATCACCTTAATACTGAGACTGGCTATTATCCAAAGGTCTGGAAACAATAAATGTTGAGGAAGATGTGGAGAAAAGAAAACAACTTTACAATGTTGGTGGGAGTGCAAATTAGCACAACCCTTATAGCAAGCCATATGGATATTTTTTTAATATGGAAAACCCATATGATCTCATTGTCCCACTTTGAGTACTTACCGAAAAGATATAAAAATACTAATTCACAGAGATATATATAGACCCATGTTTATTGCAGCCTTATTCACAATAGCCAAGAACTGGAAATTGCCTAAGTGCCCATCATCAGATGATGGATAAAGAAGATGTTGTACATATATACAATGGAATACTACAAAGCCCTTAGAAGAGATGAAACCCTGTCACTTGCATCAACATGGATGGATCTAGAGGGGATTATTCCAAGTAAAATAAGTCAAAAGTAGAAAATCAAATACTGGATGTCCTCGCTCCTAGGTGGAATGTGAAGAGACAAAACAAAGGAATAAATTAAACAAAAACAACCCATGGACATTGACAACAGAACTAAAGTAACCAGTAGGGAATGGGGCAAGAGTGGAGACAAGTGATGGCAGAGTCTAGTGGACAGTAGTTAAAAATTTCTTGGTAATTTGGTGGACGGCAGGGATGTGGTGTCATATATTTGAAGCAAGAGGAACCTGTACATATGGGTTTATGTTATTTTGTAAAGCAAAATTACCTCAATGAATATTTAAACAATAAAAAAAAAAACAGACTAAGTGCAACAGCCTCAGTATGTCCCCAGTGCGAAAATCAAGTTTCAGTTGCTCTGTTTGTTATCCAAAACTCGCTCTGCTCAATGTTTTCAATTTGATTGATTCTCATGAGAATGTAGTGCAATCTCTTACCAGGCAGTCTTCTAAATAGACATTCTGAAAAAGAATCTACAACAAAACCCACATGGATGGAACTAGAGGGGATTATCTTTGCTCAGAAGATGGGCAAAAATGCACAGAGCCATGGAGAATGGGTTTCCAACAGTGGGCAAGTCATTTTCCTTTCAGTGAGCATCAGTTACACTTTTTTTTACAAACCTTAAGCTCTCAGTGCTATTTATGTCACAAGGTTGTTCTGCGAAATGAATAATCTAATAGATAATGAAAGGAAATGAAGTTCTTGTACTTTAAGAATGGTTAAAGGTTCAGAATAATGATAATGCATGTGTGTAATATGTTCAAACATATGAATTGTGGTCTTATAAACTTTGATTATCGTTAATTTAATTTTATCAGCCTGCCTCTATGACTATTTTGGAAAATACTAATTCGCAAAAACAGAAACAAGGGGAAAACAGAACTGCGTATTACTTTTGAGATCACTTGAACTTAATGGCTAGGGGAGACATTGAGACTCTTTGGAAAACCAGAAAATTCTTCAGGGACCGTAACTAGTCACAGTATCTAGATGCCCAAGTCTTGAACACTCATCTATGTGGATATAAATTAACATTACATTTGCATTAGAGATTCATCTATCATCACACAGTTGGACAAGTCTCTCCTTTATGTATGTGTTCATAAATACACAGAGATTTTTTTTCTTTTAAATATTTTTCTTTGGAGTATTATTTAGTTGGATTCTTGCTGTTTAGAAAGCATGGCAGTTGAAGTGAAGGAGATAGGAAGTATTTAAACATAGGATACAAATCACTGTATGATAGCAGCACTCTTTTCAGAACAATGTCAACTCTGAACTTCTTATTTTTATCACAGTGTGATCAAGTAGTGAGATTTTTCATGGCCAAAGTGTTAAATTGACTTGTTGCAATGTCATCTGCCTAGATAATGAAAAATGTTCCCAAGTCAAGTTCTGCACCAGTGTGTTCCAAACAAGCTTAATATGCCTGTGCTGTGGCTGTAGGTTACAAGTGATGGTTTTCTTACAGTTTTCATTTATTTTGTAGGAGAATTGCAGACTAACCCCTGCTTGCCTGTAGAAAATCAAATGAAATGACTTCATTTAGATCCAAATACAGAAATTCTAAGAGATTCTAAGAAGCTGTTTCCTTCATAATTGTGTTTATTTATTAGATTCTATGAGAAATGATCATGCTTTGGCAAGGCATTTTCATTTGGAGAACACCCCATCCTCATATTGGTATCTGGGACTATGTATTGAGTCATGAGCTTTAACCTTATGCCTTTTAGCTTTTCTATCTAGGTACTATAGCTCTTATGTTCTGTTCAAGGCCAGACTAAAAAGCATTGTCTAGGAAAACTCCCCTGCTCTGTTTTGGTTTTTAGGCTTATAGGAAAGATGAAGTCATGTTTGTTTCTTTTGAAAACTTTACTAGTTTTGAAAAATATGCTTATATAATGATGAATCACAATTACAGTTTCTGTCGTTCTGAATTCTGAGGAGAAATGCGATGCCAATTTCCATCCAAGCATTTAAATGAGTGCATTAGGTTTCTTCCAAAAATGTTACACTATTTTCATACACACACACAAAAAAAAAGCAACAAAAAGCAAGAATAGAAAATGGATTAGTTCTAGAAGATAAAAGCAATAGGAGGCAGATTGCTACCATAAGGAGAATCTTTTCTAATATAGCTGATTTCCTGTCCAATGTAAAATATTACAAATAGGAAATTAATTATGTGTAGAGTCACAAAATTATTTTTGATCTAAAATAAATAGAAGACAAAGGCATGTTCATGTCTTATTTAAGTAAGGAAGATTATTATGCCCCTAATGATAAGATACTAAGAACAGGAGCAGCTGTGATTTTCTCAAATTTGAGCAACATTCAGAAGTTCAAATTATACACAAGTAATATGAAAGTGATTTTAATTATGTACTAGATGTTATCAAATATTAGGTGATAAATATCCTTTGTAAGAGTATGTTTCATGGCTTAATTTATGATCAAGAAGAGTCAATATAAAAATTATATATATTCATTTCGACTCATGAATGTCTATCAGTATATAGTCTAAAATACCAATTGCATATTTATAAATATATGAGTCTTATGGGCATAAATATTTACCAGGCACATGTGCAATTTTTCTATTTTATGGTCAGAATATATGATTATTAATAATATGAATTATAAAACCAGTACCGCTAAAATAATAGGTGGAGCCAGATGTTTGACCTGAAGCACAGTAAAATGTCAGTGTGCAGCCACGTGCCTTGTTAAGAAAAATAAGACCTAATTAAGACTTACAAGTGATTTCTGAATTTAAGTAGGAGAAAAAATATCAAGAAAATTAGAAGTATTATACCTCATTAGGCATGTTTTAAAGACAATCACATAAAAGAAAGAAATTATGAGTGAAATGCTTATGACTTAGATATTTTAACAAAGATAGAACCTTTGAACATTTGTGTTATGGAATGAAACAGGATCTTACAAAGAAGTTATTATTTATTTTGCAATTTACGAATGCCTACTGAAACCTTGTCTATTCTATGTCAGAAATGTGGCTTTTTTACCCTGTCTCACAATGTGAAATATATGTGTGGGTATGTTTGTAAGTATTTAAAGTCATACTGTAATGTAGATTTATGAGTAGCCCAATACATATAAGTATACATCTGGTATGTTAGTATATAATCCAACTTTGATTTCAGAAGTGCTAAATAAAATAAATGTTTTGATGGAAGTAGATATACATACCAAGTAGTGGCTGACAGCTAAAGTAATAGTTAGAACTGATTAGAAAGTGATCATTGCATTGGGAAGTGATTTCTGGCATGCAGAATTGGGTTTCTAATTGTGAAAGGAAGAAACAAATGGATCACACAACTTTAGTCAGAGAAACTCTTCAGAGCCATGACCCTTCCTGGGCAGAATATGCTCTGATAAAATGGAAGACTATACAGAATACAGAATAACAGATTTATTCATCTGCAACATTATTGTTAAAATATGTGCTAAAATATTACTAAATATTTGACAGTACTTACTCCTGAGACCAAAATAAGAAGTTTCACACCTTGTCTTAATTTGGGTCTCCACACAAGTGGCAGGAGTATTAGGAATAATTTGTCTTTCTAATCAGTTTGCCTCTTTCAACAAAGACAAGATCTTAGTAAAAGGCAAGTGTAGAAACCGCTTGTTTTGATACCTGCAATAATGCTCTTTGTTTTAAATTATTTTTCAAACTAAATTTCTACAACATCTTAAGAATTTTCAAAGCAACCACTAAAAAGATCCACTTGTTTTATATTTTGTTCTACTTGGTTCTCTTTCCAAAGAAGTGAAAGCAACTACAGCTGCATTCTTAAACAAGAGAACACTGACATTTTTAGAAAAAATAAATATAAAATTAAAATTCCCAAATAGTACCATCCTGTTACATCCATAATTCCTCCTCCCAGAGAAGACACAAATTATATATTTCATGAAAATTATCTCACTCTCATTTTCTCATTTAATGGCCCCTACTGTATGTTTAGGGCAGTTGCAATAGGTAAATATATTTGCAGAGCAGATTCTGATGTTAGAGATAATATCAAAACTAGCTGTCATGGTAAATTGGAAGATAATATAATATACATATGTCAGATTAAATACTTTTCCTCACCACCCCTAACCCATATAATCAGGGCTGAATTAAAAGGTATAGCAATAGGTCTTACAGCTCTTCATTATGAATGCATTTAAGCCTAAGAGATTAAATATTTTATTCTAATATGTATAGCTGGTGAGGTGGAGAGCAGGAGACTCATTTTCATTGTCTCACTGTATAGATTGTATCTGGCTTGCTTTGCTATTTTGATTTTGAAAATCAGAAGTATGGTTTTACCACTTTCACTGGCATCCTGACATTTGGAATCCCTTTGACTCCAATGGGACTATTTAATTTCTGTATGCCGTGTTCCTGCCAGGAGTAACAAAGGTCACTTACCAAAAACCCAATTAAAATTTAAACTTTATGTTAATAATATGCTACAAAAAAATCCCAATATTTCCAGAAGTTGCTTTTCTCAAATCAGGTAGCACAGCATCCAGATAATTAACAGGCAGGAAATATAATTTCAATTAATGAGACTCTTTCTCTTTGTTTCCCTGGTCTCACCCCCATGACATCTTACCTAATTGTGTGCCCTCTGTGGACCAAAGGAGAAAGTAAATTAAAACTGAAGAAGAGGAGATCACTTCTTATTCTCTCAAAAGAGCAGGAATAATTCCTTTTAGAATTTGAACATATGCACTATGCCGTTTCTATCACGTCCTGTGAAGGTTACTGCTAGAAAAAGAATCAGATCCATTAATGATCCACTCTAATTTCAATGCCTAAATGAAACAGTGAAAGAAGAGAACAGTGATTTTATGAGGAACATTTTGAGAAATGTGTGGCACCTGCAGATCTTGCTTTAGTACTGGGGCACACTCGAAGGTATCTTTGAAGGCTGGTAAGAAATACAAGATAAACTGAAGGAAGATAAGAAATAGGAGAGAACACATTACTGACAGAAATGGAGTCGTTAATGGAGAGAAGCTGGCTCCTGTTCATTTTCAACAAATAAAAGACTTTATCCTATTTCTTGATGAAGAGTTTGGTACATTTATACATTTTGGAACAAATAATTTCTCCATGGATAATTCATCTATAATGTTACAGTAACTTTGTCCTATTCCTTGAATTTTCTAGTATCCATTTCTGTAAAACGGTTTTAGATCATTTCTCCGTCAAAGTCCTTTGGTCCTTCAAACACTAGTCATTAAGACTAAAGATGAAAGTCCTTATTCTTAGTTGAGGGAAGTCATAAAGAAAAAAACTATTAGAGTTTTTCAGAAAGGCAGTTTACATCTGTAGCTAAGTCTACAGGCAGATGGCTGAACCTGGAAAGCTTTGGGGGGGCGGGCAACAATAATCTATATGCGCTGAAAACAATGAGTGCTCATAAATTCTAAGCCAGAGAATGTCCAAATCATGTTATTATATAACCAGTTTCTCCAAAATATTCACAATGAGTATTCAGGATTTTCAGAGTAATGCTACTTCATCTACCATCTCTAAAAAGATGTCCCAATTCTACTCAGTAATCTGCTGTAAAGTCTCAAAAACTAAAATTTTGTCCATTGTTATGCAATCATGACAAGCTACTGCTACACTTAGTAATCTTTATTTTATCACTCATAAAGAAATGATAATACTATCAACAGAGTCCTGTTTACATCTTTACATACATACATTTTATTTTTAATCAGTAATTTGGATAACTCAATGTATTTGAGATGATTTACAGTGTGTGTCACACATACATACATACAGTGTGTGACACACATACATACATACTCACACATACATGTGCATATAAACACACACACACACACATACACACAGGATAATTCAAACAGCAAAAAAAGTAATGAAATCAAAGAAATTAATGGGAATGAGGGAGAGTTTAGTGCTGAAAACTTAGACTAAACAAAACAGCTGAAGTTAAATAAAATCCTAGCTCTTCATTTTTTGTCAAATTCAAAGTTGAATAAGGTGAATAATAGCTAAAGAAGTTCAAGTCCATTTTTTAGGAGAAGAAACGAAACATTCACCATCAAAAACTAAGACTAATCTGTTGTGGCTTTTCATATAAGTGATATTGAACAATTTAAATAATGTCCTCAAGAATACTTCTACAAAAGCTACAGAAAACTTCCCATGAACATTTCTAATACCTACCATTCAGAGAAGGTGAAAGCGCATTACCAAAATAAGATCCTGTACAACCACATCTTCAATTTGAAATAACCCTCTGTCCTACAAGTAGGAGTTAGTCAAGAAATTCATTTCAGGGTGAAAATGAAGTGAAACTGAAACTAAATTGATTAGGAGCAAAGAAGGAATTCAAACTCAAATTGATCAATTACTGTTTCTCCTCAAATTGACTGAGGAAGCCACCTTGCTCCCAATACAATAAATACTTTGCTTTCCCAACTAAGGACTACTCTATAACAAAGAAGGAATAACAATGGGAGAAAAATTGCAGTAGAAAAGCAAATGGTGATAATGTATTTTAACTATTTTTATATCTGTAAATTCTATTTTTGTAGTTTGTTTCCACAACAAACGGTTTCAAGAGAAATTAATGTCTTTTTTCATGCTAGCTTACCTTTGACAAATCTAGATAATAACAACTGAAATGTTTAAAATATTTTGCCATCAAGAGAAAAATGTCAGATATGTAATTTTCCAAAAGGTGAGAAAATTTACAATTATAGAAGGAAATAGAACACTGATTCATTTGTCTGTTTTTATAAAAGCTACATATTAGCTATTAATAATTACAAACTAAATAACATTCTTCTACTAAATGTTAGACATTAACATGTTCTTACAATAGTCATATTACAAATTTTAAAAAAAGCATATTGATAATTTCAAGAGTATATAAATCCAGTGTTCTTGTTCTCCTATTTTGGTAATTACATTGGAAAATGGACGTGGCAGGAGGCTAAGGAACTGATGTGAGTATTTAACACTGGCATTTTTCACAGTTCTCAAAAGTTCCCATTACAGTAAAAGCAAAGCTCAGGGAAATTAACTGAATGAGAATCACAATTTAAGAAAACAGGAGGCAGTTCCAAGTGTAGCCCTACTCAAGACTCGTATTCTTTTAACAACAGCACAAATCAAAAGAGGCTCAAAGAGTGTTTAAAGCAGCAATGTCAAGTATTTACCCTGTTTGTCACTAATCCACCCATTTTTCACCAACATTAGATATCACTATACATGTTCCAATTACGAGATACTCATTTTCATAAATATTTACTACCAATTCATCAAAATATATCTCTGATTTTAAACTTTGATTTGCCTAAGAATTGCATATGTACTTGGAAAATTATTAGATGCCAAAGATGCTGGAAATCAGGAAGAAAGTTAAAGGAAATCAAAGGAAAACGGTTTTATCTGATCTAACAAAAAGATTCCTGTTAGTGGTGCAGGAGAGAAAGGAGTGTGGAACTAGAACATGAGTTCTTTTTTCATATAGAAGCAGCTAAATTCTTGAATTGCAGAACACAGATGTTACTTCTGAAAAATCCATTACCAAAACAGTTAAACACTTCACACATGTCTATACCACACCAATAAAAATGAATGAACTTTGCAGGAAAATGACCAAAAAAAAAAACAAAAAAAAAAAACAAAAACCCACTAATGAAGCATTCATATTTTCTTATTAATGAAGGTAATAATTTCCCTCCCCATTTTTGGAGATTTGAACTGTCTCCAAAATTTATTTGAAAGACAAATAGACTATTTGAGGAACAATATAGATCTAACTCTTCCATCTATATCCAATACCTGGTGAAATAATATATATATAAATTTGGCAGTAACTTTGTGTTTCCTGTTTACTTCTACTATTTTACTAATCATTGAAGCACTTATATTCTGTCTCTCAACACCTTCAAGTTCTGAGACATGTTTTTCTGTATTAATTACTGTCACATTTTCTCATGCAATTGCTAATAAATGATCAGTCATTAGGTTAATTTTAGGAAAAGTACTCATCCCAGACATGTATAATAAAATGACTTACAGTTACACACAAAGAGTTCAGAGACATATTAATTTATGTATATTTGAAACTCTTGGGTTTTAATCTTTCAGATTTTTAAGTCCTGCTTTTGATCATTTTTCAATGTAATACAACTATTAGGACAAGTTAAATTGTTCTTGATGTTGTATTGATTACCGGGAAGATCACGCAACATAAGACAGCATGAAAATGCTCAGACTCCATTTACTGTCCTATTTTTGCTATTATCTCCATGGGGTGCCACTGTAGGTGAAAAACTCTATTTCCTCATCCAAACCATTTTTATCTCCCTGTGTCAGCCATACATTTCACTGTTTGGAAGTGCCAATTATTGAGCCATTGTCAGCTGTTATAATACACAAATACACATACATACACAATCTGTGTTACACACTAAAGTGTGATGTAACACAAACTTGGGAGTTGATCACTCTGTTACGCTCTTCCTTGACACCTGCTGGATCTTAGGGGTTAGAAAAGACTTGCAGAGAAAGCAATACTCTTACAGGGGTGAGAACTGCAATTTTTCCCACCCCCTGAGTAAACCTGTGGACTGGAGAATTAGGCTTACAATGTGCAAAATTAAAAGAACAGTGGGAAAGGAAAGACTTGTTTTCAAGAGAATTTTAGACTGAATGGTATCAAATTTCATGACACAAATTATAAGAAGATGAAAGTTTAATATTATTTAAAAGAATAACAAAATGCTTCTGATTCTAACATTGTTCAGCTGGTGGGAAAGAACAAAAAAGACATTTTCACTTTTGTATATAGTATTTTTTAAATAGATTTGGTGCCATGTAAAACTGACATCTATAACTAATAGCTATTACATTTAAGAATCAGAGAAAGACTGGACTAGAGCTGTGATTTCCACTGTTAATCTCTAAGAGTGGCACAGACACAAAAATCACGCCAATCTAACTCACAATTTTCCAAGCTGTAGATATTATCACTTTGGAATAAAGAAAATGATAATAAATATCCAAACAGCTTTTAAGCCAAAGAATACTTCTACTGTGGGTGTGTGTGGGTGTGGAAGTGTCAAAAGAGAAAGAGTAAAGACCCCTCCTCATTCATTTTCAATGAATAGAGTAGCCACCAGCCTTAAGATGTAAATCGACTAATTATTTCTAGTCTTTTTTCAGAATTTCCTTCTATCTTTCATCTTTTAAAATTAAATCTCTTCTGTCTTCCTTTATATTAAATGAAGGAATATCTGCTTATGTAGACTGCAACAATACATTTAAGTGTGTGTGTATTATATTCCACCAATATTTTATATATGCTTATATACCATATCATTATATAGCATATGTGATATATTATCAATCTATATCAATATTATATCTATCTAAAATGGAATTATGCTTTTCTTCCTTTCATTTAATTTTTAATTAAAATCATAATTTAATTAAAATTTGTCTCATGTAGAAATCACTCAGAAAAAAATCTTAAAAATTTATTCATTTATTTAAAAATTACAGATTCTTGAAATGGGCTTCTCTTTTATATATAGGAATCTTAATTATTGACACATATGATATGAAAGTATATGGGTAAATTGTATATTTTTTACTTTTGGTATTCTGGAGAAATATAATTCACTTTGTTATATTTTATATCCATTAAATGGATTCTTCTAAAACTTAAGATATATGAACACAGAAACTAAAAATGACCATACACATGCATCAAAATGTATATAAGTTCATCCTCTATTAATGGTAAGTTAGCACATTGCTGTATTATGTAAAAATGTGGATAACAGTGCAATTTCTCACATCTAATAAAAAGGATTTTTTAAAGTCAGTATTATCAATTCTATATTTTAAAAACTTGAAAGATTAATAAAGATGACAATAGAATCTACTGAAACCATTATTCCCTTCTCGACTGATAGTAGATGTATTTTGTCTGCCTTAACACATTTCCTCTCTGTTTTCCTAGGTACATTTGGAAAAGCCTAACTAAAAATAAGAACAACGGTTCTTTAGAAGACTAAATTGCCTGAGAGTTCAGAGTTGTCAAAAAACTTTTAGTGGATAAATTACAGATTTTGAAAGGAATTTGCTAGCCATCACTCCACTGAAAACAAGTTGATTCCATGGGACCATCAGCTCCACACTGACATGGCTTCTGGCTGCCAAGTAAACAGCTCCCTCTCTGACATAATCTATCGCAGTTCTGCTGATACAGATATGAGGAATGTATTTGCAGGCCCAATACACAGTCTTCTGAAGAAACTCGAATTGTCATAACGAAAAATGTATAATAGCTGATCACCCCTTATGTACCAGACAGTGTACAGCCTTGTGGTTTCCTTATAACTCAATCTCTGGCAAGCAGGAATCCATATTGTAGAAAACTGGGAATTCCTTTTGCTGTCTATGCATTTTGAAGTTATGTAATAGAACTGCTGTCTGAAGGAAGAAATCAAAATTGTCAGAGTATTAGTGGGTCACCTAAGCAGATATACTTTGACTCAAATTCTTTCCTAATTGTGTTGGTGTATATGGCACATGAAAATATTAGAATAACAACTAAAAATCTTGCATATTTGAGGAAGTCCAGTTCACTATTTCAATAGTTGTATAATATTTCGTCAACATTCCCAATCTTGGGTTCTGAGAAAACTAGGATACTGTTTAAGTTGAAGCAGTAATCATGATGACTTTACCCAATGCTCACAACTTTTTATGCAAGATTTAGGAAATGTTGACATAAATTCAATGTATATAAACTGATTATCGAGGTGAAGTCTCATGGGTCCTGCTATTAAATCTATTTAAGATCCCTCAAATAATTTTGTTCTGTGATGTAACTGTATACATTATTATATGCTTCATATTCTTTTGGAAGTCACTCACAGGGAATAAATTCATAATAAAAATCTTATTAATAGTTACATATATGTGTCCAACCAATAGCTGAGTCACAGGTAACGTATAGTCTGAGAAGGAATACTCTACAGCAAATCAGATAGTTCTCTGTGAAAATATTTGTGAAATATTTAGTGTACAAATTAAATGTTAAGAATTATTATTTTATCATTTACTTTTTTGCTGATAGCTGAATACTTCTTTCAGGCTGGAACTGAGGTAAGGTTGGGATCGCCAATTTTTTTTTTATGATTTTTTTCTATGGATGCATTATGCTAGTCTTTCCACATTTTCCAGTGAGAATTATATCTCCCAATTCTTACATTTTCTTACTACAATTTTCCTTTGACTCTATGCATTATAGCTTCTCTGTGTTATATGAATGAAAAAACTAAGGCAATTATAATGCAACTTTTATACAAAACATTGTTTATGAAGATGTGAGTTTTCCTTCTCTCCTTTCAGTTACTTTTAATATTTTATCATGTCTTTTAGTTTCCATACTAAAGTGATCTCTTAATTTTGTTACATCTTTGAAGTCTCCTTATTAGCCTCTATACATTTCTTTGGGGAATATCACTTATACTCTCCAAATTCATTCTAACATTCTGATCTATGTTTTTTGTATTTCCATTCAATTACCAAACATGGACTTTATTTTGGTTGTGTGTTGTTTCCACTATAGACTCTCCCCTAATTATTCCCAACTAAGCAAAGTCTTTATATAAAAATGCAACATTGCCTACAAAGTCAAACCAAGCTTCTCATATAAAACCAAGAATCCTATATCTTCACTAGAAAACATAGAAGGAAAATAGCTCAAATTGAAAATATTTAAAAATAAAAACATTTACCTCTCTTTACTCTTGAATTGCCTGTGAAACTCTTACCAATTCTTCCCTAATAATTATTTTCAGAGGAAATAGCTTTCTCCTTCCTCATATTTTGTCATCCTGGAGGCATTTCACAATATTTTATGTGTGTTCAACATTAATTTTCAGACTCCAAAGCTCTTGTTATTTCATTGTCTTTTCTCATTTGTTATCACCATCCTTACAAGTATATTGAGAAACAGTTAAGAAATTAATGATGATGTTAGTGTCACATAACAGATTAAACTTCATTGTAAATCAAAATGAAGTGAACATGAGAGAGCACGTTAAAGCCTTGGGAACTGATTGGAAAAAAATATTAAGATTTTCAATTAGCTAACTGGTACCACCTTAATACAAGAATTTACAGAATTTCAACAATCTTTACCTCATTCTAACTCAATTTACTTGATAATTCCTTTTTAAACATAAGTGAAAATTCCACAATTACATATGCTTAACTTTTTCAGAAAATTTCAAATAGTTTTTGGTACATATAGTTAAAGCCAGAAAACATAATCTGAACATTTAGTTTAAATCCTGAATTTGTTAAAATCAGTTGTGTTAATCTGAAATATTACTACAAACACTTCCAAGGGTAAGGACTATAGTCTTTCACCACTTTGTCTCATCCATAGAAGTAAGTCTATAAAACATACTGTATTCTAGGCAAACATTACTGAAAACAACATGTACGTAGATGCACTTGTTGAATAATTTCTGTTGCCAGAACAAAGACAAAAGATCTATAAACATATTTTAAGAGTAACCAAATTAAGAAAAATGAGAGAACAAAAGTAGAACCTGAAATTTTTGCAACTCAAGTATTGCAAAAGCTAGGAAGTATTTTGGGAAAGCACTTAGATCTAACATGTCATTGTCACTGTTTTCTTTTATCTGTGAACTAAATAGATAACTTTAAATAATCTGAAAAGATTTAACTCATATACTGTTCATGAAAAAAAAATTTAGGTGTAATACAATGGACAGGGAAATAAATCAAAATAGATAAATAAAAATGAAGAATTGCTTTGCTCAAAGTATTGGTGGTGATGAGTATAGCAGTTAATTTTATTCTCTTAATTCATTAAAAAGATGGAGACTAGTGTCAATACAAAAGTCAGATATTGCACTTTAAAGGGTAGATAAATATTGCTATCAACAATATTTCAATTTCAAATTCTAGTGCTAAAAACTGATTTCATTACTGAAGACTAGTAAGTGGCAATATAAAGGGAAAATTTAGCAAATTAACGCGTTAATCTATCATTCATCACAAATTAAACAAAAAAAGATATATAAAATATTTCCAAGAAATGCACTAGTAAAGTGCTAACTATACAAGAAGAAAATACATAACATTAAAACTGTTATGTCTGTGGGGCTGATATTCTTTAATTCTACTTTATGTGCTTCTACAATCTGAAATATTTCTAAGATGAATACATAATCTCTTTAAAATCAGAAAAACACATTTCGGAATCTAATAATTTTAAGAAATGCTAAAAATGGTTATAGAAGAAAGCTGCTAACAGAAATTTTTATTTATAAATTTATATTTTATATAGATTAACCTCAGCATAAATTAACATGGCAAAATTGGTGCATTATGCCACATCCTTTCCTAGAAATCAACCACAATGCTCAAGTAGTGAAGAAGAGAGGACAAGTATTTAACACCAAAGCAAAGACAAATGTACAATGAGAAAGTCCGTGTAATAAAGCATATCTGATTAGCACTTGAACATTGTACTAAAATTGAAAGTGGCTGCTCAACATTGGAAAAATCCTCTTTAGATCCCGAGTGAAAAAGAGATTTCTCTAAAAGTAGGTGTCACGATAATAAAAAGTCTAGTGGACTTTTTTGAGAATAGGGCAAAAAAGAATAGAAGTAAGAAAATAAAAAAAATGCTTCCAAAATATTCTCTGAATACATTCCTTGGACTAAAAAAGGTTTAAAGGAATACATAAAACTTAAGCGTTTGCTATGAAAAAGAAACAACCACCATGAAAGAGTTCATGAAAAATAAAAACACAATTGTCTAGGGAAAAAATCAACATGTGGATGAGAAAACAAAACCTAGGAAATCTACCAATATCTTTCTAATACAAGTTCCTAAAAAATCAAAGATAATTGAAGGAAATAAATAGGTAAAACAATAACAAAATAACATTTTACAGAACTAAAGAAAGACTTTGGATTTTATTTGAAAAGCCTTGTCAAATATTAGAATGGATGACCTCTATATATGACACAGTCTCTTCAAAGTTTTGGGTTCAGTGTATAAAGATAAAATCATTTAATCATCTAGAGTGGGAAAACAGATACAAGCTGAAGGGGTATGTACAAATAAACAGCATAGAATACAGTTTGATTCCATGAACTCACCCTTATCACTGAAATAAATTGTTCCAGAATGGCGCCCCCTGGTGCTTCATTGCTAAGTCTGTGGCTGAGGCTTAGTCTATGTGGATTCCAAGGACCAGGGTTCATAAACCCAGGTTTGGGTGGGGAGGACCAGAATGAATGATGAATGAATGAATGAATGGCTTCTTCCTCCTCTCTATTCCTTCCTGTATGCCTTCAATGCCATCATTTCCGCTTCCTTCCTCTTAAAAAAGCAAATTGCTCCAGATTCAATTTCCAACTACTAGCACCTGACTTTCATTGCCTGAGAAATTTTTCAGCTCACTGGTATCCATACTAGGGAACCCAATTCTATGTCCAATGCTTGGCAAAAATCGGAGTGTAAATATCTCAATTTCTTGGCTCCCTTTAAAGCACATAAGCAACACTTGAGACGCGTGCAGGATTAGGTTTCATAGCAAAACCTCTATTTGCTCTATGCCCTTCAATTATTTTATTGTCTATCTATCTAGCTAGCTAAAACTATTCAAAACTCTATATTGGCCTAGTCATCTAGCCATAAACTAGACACACTTATAGGTAGAAGGCTGGATCTGATCCTAAAAGAAGGACCTCTTTCTTTGTGTCATCCCATCCCTCTCCCAGTGGGTTCCCATCTCTCTATCAACTGATTTTCCCATTCCCAAGAGGGAATCTGGATTGGGGACATGACAAGTTAAACTTCTGCTCCTTCCATAACACAAAGAATTTGAGCCTCGACAGTCTGGGGGAGGGTCATAGGCAATGCAGCCAGAGACCTAAGTGTAGGGCCATGAAATGCCTATGGGGCCTTGGGAGTGTCCCGTGCTCTGTTCCCATTTTTGTAGGGGCAACAAAGCCTATGTCCATGGGTGTCCTTGGGATTGAAGGTGGGGATGTTGAACAAGGTCAGTGTGAGGCTCTTGCCATGCTGTTCTGGGCCACTTACAGCCCCTTCTTGGGGACAAGCTTTTCGGGAGTTTTAACCAAGTACTGTGCCCTCTTTTGTTGGTCACAGATGATGCCTACTTGTTTGCCTTTGTGTGCTTCCCCACTGGGAAGACCATGAGCAAGAGTTACGAATTTGCTTCATTACATGAGTTAGTGGGAATATTAGTGGGCTGCAAGAGCCAAAACCCACACAAACAAGAGCCTGGGAAGGGAGGCCATGCAAGTAATTGTCCTTGTGTTCTTTTGGTTCTCAGGATTCATACCTCACCATGGGCCAGGCCCCATCAGGGACAGCGAGGGCTGGATTTTGGCTCCTGAGTCTGTGACTGAGTTATCACTTGGACAAAGCTGTGCTCTGGGTCTGGACCATGCAAGTCCCTGGTGAAATGTTAGCAAAGGTTATTTTCAGGGTGTGAGCTAGGAGGAGGTAGCTATGTGTGATCTGGACCATTATACATTAGGAACGTGGGACCTGGACTCTTCAGGTGAAGCAGGTAGTTCATGGAGAACGGGGCTGGAGAGATGACAAAATGACAGCCACCACTTGGTGGAATGATCGCTGTTGGCTTCCACCAGTGGCCATAAGAAGCGGATGGGAGGATGCGTACGTGCCTCTCTGCACAGTACCTGTTGAATGACTAAACTTCAACCTTGTGTCAACTTTATGAGGACCAGTGGAAGTTTGATGATGATTGCAGTGACTGTAGAATGACAAAAGCTGTGTTAACAATGACGCGGCTACCCTGAAATGAGTCACTGGTCTCTGGTCACGGTTGTTTTATTCCTGAGTCCCTAGCAGACTTAAAAGAAAGAGACAAAAGTGAGCTTTCCCTGGTTTTGTCTCTGAGCTCCCAAACAGTTCTATTTGTCAAACTATTTCAAAATGGGTCTTGGATTTAGCTTTGTTTTCTAGTCTCTCATCAAGAAACTGATAATCAGCAGAAACATGCAAGGTAACTCACTGGGGGTTAGGACATAGAGTCATACTAAGAAAATCAAATCTGAACTCCAGAAGATAAACCAGAAGGAGAAGACAGGGAGAGAATTTCCTTCTTACTGAAGGATTCACCATTTTGCAAAAGGAATTCTCAGAACTCATGAATGGAAGATACAGCTAAAGTGCAGAGGATTTCTTGTTGAGGTGATGAAAATGTCTGAAAACTCACTGTGGTGATGTGTGCATGTCTCTGAACATGCAGCTGTCATCGAACCATGAAAAGCAGCAACAACGCTCGTATACACAGAATAGGCTGGATGGAAGGTGGACTCCTGGACTGGATACTAAAACAGAAAAACTGGTGAAATCTGAATAAAGACTGTAGTCCCAAGATGGCTTCTTAGCTGTGACACGTCACAGGCCACAGGACCATACATGGTAACAATTGCAAAAGCAGGGTCCAAGGTACGTAAGAACTCTCCTTACTTTGCCTGCAGCTTCTCTGCAAATCTAAATTTATCTCCAAATAAAACATATTTAAAAAAAATAGTAGGAAAGTAAAGAGCCCTGCCATTCCACCCTCACATTGATGTTTCATCTCCCTTACTGGCCCTGTGTGAGAGCCTACCCACCTCTGTGAGTTTTGCAACCAGAGCCCACACATCACACTCAGGCTGCTGCTTTTTCATTTTTCTCAACTTCAGCTAATTTCATAAATTATGTAACCATGGAGTCTTTGTAATAAACGCTGTTCTGATGGCTGAGTGCTCCATTTCACTAGGGCTCAGTAATGCACCGAGTGTTCCTCTGTTGTTGGCCTCGGAGTTGCTACCAGTTCTTGTTTTCATAAATAATGTTCCAACCAACATTTTAATGCAGCTCCTTTCTCCCTTCTGCTGAATTATTACTTTAGAATACATCACCAGGAGGAGTAGTTTTGGAGTTAATTGTTGCGATGATTGTTTTAAAAAGGAATGAGTCGTCGACCTTCTAAAAGATTTAGCACTCTGCCTGGAAGAGAGTACATATTCAATAACAGGCTTCTTTTTTTTTTTTCCACATTCTACAGAATGCACCACAGTTACTGTGTCTGCACCCTGGGCAGTACTGACACCCTTGACTTAGAAAGCCACTTACTCAATAATTCTGGCTACCTTTCCTCAGCCCAGGTTGGGGTTTTGTGTCCAATTAGCTTTCAGGGGTCTCCTTTGTGTTCACAGAACGGAAAATGTTCAAGATGGCGCACTGCATTGTCAACTGTCTCCTGCCTATTCCATCCACTCAGAGAGCCCAGGTAGGGCCCAGGAGGAAGGAGCATGTGGAGGGTTTGCATGAAGCAAACATTTATAACTTGCAACCATCACCACGGTCTAGTTTCAGAACTTTTTCATCACCCCCAAAGGATACCCTGGACTCATGAGCAGTCTGCAGCATTCCTTTTTGATCTAAAACTTTCCTTGCGTTTGTTAAGTGGGCCAGTGACTGAGGGTGATTTGGAGAAATATGATGAATGTTCAGAATGTCGCTTATGTTCACTGGCTAAGTACTGTCAGCTGTAGCAAAAAGGGGTACTGGCTGGCTCCTGGAAATGGAAGTGCAGGCGTCCCTGGTTTTAGGTGTGGTTAGATCTAGGACTCAAGCAGTGTCTTCCCTTTAACTCTCTTTCCTCAGGTTTAGTCTCGGGGGGCCTCTGCACAACAGGAGAAATGATCCAGGCAGCTGTGGTTCATCTGAAGTTGGACTCAGCTAGAAGAGGAGAGGATGCTCCTCCTGTACTGTCAATAGTTCCATTAAAAGGACCTGATTGGCCAACGTGGATTACATGCATATCCTGGGAGGCAGATGATTAGTAGCTCTTTGACCCCAGTTGTTAAAATAAAGGGATTTGATGGATGAAAAGTACAGATGTCCATGCCCACAGGGGGGAGGGGGGGGAGTATACTGTCTTGAAGGACAGTGTAATACGCTGTTTTGATGATCATTTCTTGTATTTTCCATTTGGCAACTTAAAAAATTTATTTCCTGAAGCAATTATAAGCCTCGCATTTACACTTCAGTTGCAAATATTGCCACTTAACTTATAAATGGTCAATTATATGGGCATAATGCTATTTTTTGACAGTCACTAAAGTCAGGTTGATTCTGGTTCATGAATCAGTTCTCTCTTTTAGAGGAGAGTCGGAAGAGATATACCCTCAGGCACCTCCCAGATGGGCCATTCTGGATTCCATGTCTCCAGGGCGGGTCACTGCTTCATAATCTCTATGCGGAAAATGAATGGATTAACTTTTAGTTTAATTTATTAATAAACCCTTGACTTTTTTTGTAATGAAAGAAATAGATCCCCATCCTTTACTTTGTATAAAATGTAAAGAATATAAACAGATGTAAAGGTGTTGCAATCAAGAACAGTGAGTCTTATCCCACTAATTAACTGCCTGACCCTAGGTAACTGCCTCCTTCCTGGGCCTCAGTTTCTTTATTTTTAAAATGAGTTGAATGAGTTGACTTAGTAAGTCTTATTCTGTTTCAAATTTTGAACATTTCTCATTGAAGTGCAAAACTTTATTTCTGATGGAGTCTTTTAAAAAATCAAACCGTTAAAAGGAAAACTACACACCATCCATGGATCGCCTCCACTCTTACACCCCCACCCTTAGCCCCTCTGGCAACCACAGCTCTGATACAGAAGTCCAGTGGCTTATTCTTCATTTTATGTGCACATTTCCTTGGTTTCCTTGCATTCCACATAGATATGAACTCATCTGATATTTATCCTTCTTCTAAACTATTTCACTTCACATAATTTCCTCACGTTTCTTCTATTTTTCAGTAAATGGTGAAATTTCATTTTTTAAGGCTAAGCAGTATGCCATTGTGTGTGTGTGTGTGTGTGTGTGTGTGTGTGTGTGTGTGTGTATAAAAGCTACCTCTACTTTATCTAATCATCCATCAACAGGTACTATTCTGTTTCCATATTTTAGCCAAGGTCAATTGTGCTGCGTTAAGCATAGCAGTGCACGTAATTCTTTAGGTTGAAGATTTCATAGTCTTCAGAAAGAGACCCAGAAGTGAGATCAAAGGATCACACAGTATTTGTAGTTACTAGGTTGGTTTGCTTTTCGTTTTTGTTTTTGGTTTTTTAATCTCTATACTGTTTTCCAAAATGGTTGTACTAATTTACATTCCCACCTGCAATGTGCAAGTGTCCCTCCTTCGCACCCTCACTGATACTTGGTGCTGTTACTCTCTTTGACATAAGCATTGAAGTGTGACGATTATGATTTTGAATAGGATCTCCCTATTGATAAGTTATGAGCATTTTTCATGGGCCAACTGGCCTGGCCATCTCTGCATTTGCTTGGGTGAAGTACTTATTATCAAGACCTGATAATTTTCTGATTTCCTTTTTTTTTTTTTTTTTTTGCTGTTGTTGTTCAGGTATATATGTTCTTATTTATATGCCTTGGATATTAACCCTTTATCAGATATATGATAGGCAAATATCTTCTTCCCTTCAGTAATCTGTCTTCTTTTATGCTGATATTTTCTTTCACTGTGCAGAAGCTTTTTTAGTTTGATATTGTCCCAATTTTGTTTGTTTGTTTTCCTTTGTCTTGGGGATGAGTCCCTAAAAGCACCTGTAAAACTGATAACACATTCCTTTATGTAGTCTGTGATTCGGGTCTTACATCCACCAAGTCTGCAACACATTTGGAGTTTGCTTTGTCTATAGAGTCAGAAAGTAATCTGGTTTCATTCTTCTCTATGTGACTGTTCAGGTTTCCTAACATCATTTGAAGATACTTTCCTTTATCTAACATGTAGTTATAACTACTTTATCTTAGAGTACAGTAACTGCCTGATATGGACAGATTTATTTTTTATCTCATTATTCTATTCATTGGCCCAAATGTTTCTTTTTATTCCAGTAACACTCTTAATCAGTGTCACTTTGTAGCATAGCTTGAAGTTGGGTAGCACGATACCTCAATTTTTCTTCCTTTTTCTCAAGATTGCTTTAGTTATTTGGGATTCTTCTGTAGTTCCATATGCATTATTTGTTCCATTTCCTTAAAATATTGCAGTTTTAATAGCGATTGCACTGCATCTGTACATTGCTTGAGGTAAATGATTATTTAACAACATGAATTCTCCACATCCATGGGCACAGACTATATTTCCAACTCTTTGTGGCAGTTATTTCTTTTAACACATTTTGGGATTTTTCACTGCATAGTTTTCTCCTCCTTGGTTAAATTTATTTCTAGATATTTAATCCTTTCTGATGTGATTATGAAGAGGATTATTTTCTTAATTTATTTTTCTTTAGATCATTATCTCCATATAGAACTGTAACAGGTTTTTGTTTATTGTTTTTGAAACCTGCCACTTTACTATATGACTTTATTGTTCCTAATTGCTTTCTAGTGGCTTTCAAATATGGTGATTCCTCTCCTGAATCAACTACATGGAGTGAAATTCTTGCCTCAAAGTCTGCTTTAAGGAAACCTAAACAAAGAGAAAAGTCTAACAGATTTTTTTTTCAGAATTTCCTTAAGTATTTTTAGAAAAAGCCATGACTGCAAAATTCTCAGGAAAAGCAAATTACTATCTACAATTCAATGCCTCATCAACTGGTATAAGGATAAAATAAAAATATTTAACAACATTTAGGGGCTCAGAAACATTTCTTAGGTGCTGAAATAAGACCAAAAGAAAAAGAAAAAAGCTAAAGGGAATGAAAAACATTGGTATTAAAAATTAGCCCAGATACACCATGAAAAGAAAACACAATATAATAGCAATCTAATCTACTTTAAAGTCAGTTTACTAGAGATTTGTTAATGACTTATCAAATACAGTTTTTTCTTTTAATAATAAGGCAACAGGAAATTCTGGTGAAGGAATTTATGAAAAAATGTCCAAGAAAATGAAAATTCAAAAATGAGGTAAACTAAAACAGTCCAGCTGACCAAAAAAAAGGTTATGAAAATATACTCAATATGATATTGAAACCTGAAGCAATGATTAGCTATGATTAGTAACATACGGTATTTTATTTTGTGATGCAATCATGTTAGTTGGTTTAGAGAAAATAATGTTTATAAAATAGGGAATAATCTGAAACAGGGAAGACATTACAAGGTTACAGTATATAAAGTATGTAGGTGAAATGCCCTAATAACGAAGACCTAACAAGACAGCAGGCAGGTATTGGGAGGTTAGAAAAGGAGGAAGAGTTTGAGGAAGTGCTGTCTTCATAATTTCTATAGAAAGTAAGAGATAATATCTAGAGTTGAATGATAATAGAAGCTGATATTAGGATTGCTGAACAAAGCTTATCAATACAAAATATAGATTGAAAAGTAAGTAATAACTTGGCTATGGTAAGGGAGACCATTTT
Organism: Solenodon paradoxus; assembly: GCA_004363575.1. Classification (NCBI taxonomy): domain Eukaryota; kingdom Metazoa; phylum Chordata; class Mammalia; order Eulipotyphla; family Solenodontidae; genus Solenodon; species Solenodon paradoxus. The sequence goes on along the minus strand of RJWH01002105.1, from coordinate 190,475 downwards.
AAATGAACCACATTTCAAATCTTTTAGTGGGGATTAAATTAGAGTTAGCTGAATCTTCATAAATGAAGAAATCAACAACATGTTAGCATGGCCGAGAAAGCAGCTCTGGATTTAGACTGTCTATAACTTTGGGAAGAATCCCTCTCTCTCCCTTGTGCTTCATTCTTCATCTAAATAATGAGGGCAATACTAACTTCTGTGTGAGGACTAAATGAAATCACATATTTAAAGAACAAAGAGGTGTCCCACATGTAATAATCAGAAATCAATAAAAAATAGCAAATCAGGTGTTAGCTTGCTAAGCTGCTCTGACAAAGTACCTCAAGTGGAGTGGCTTAAAAACTGGAATGTGTGTGTCACAGTTAAGTAGGCCAAGATAAAAAACTAGGGAGAATCTGTGCCAGGTCCCTCTCCTGATTTCTGCCACTTCTGTACTTGCGGTAGCATAAAATCACTTTTGATGTAGGGTTCTCCCCAAGTGTCTGTGTTCAAATTCCTCCTCTTTTATAAGGATGGCAGTCATAGAAAATTAGGGGCCCATTTACTACAACCGACCTCATTTTAACTAATCACATCAATAACAATCATCTTTGTAACAAAGGCCACAGTCTCAGGTGTTGAGGATAAGGGCATTAGCATCTGAATTGAGGAGGAGGACTCAATTCAGACTCTGATACATATAGTTAGGACAGAAACAGATATTATAATATTTGTTATCAATTTAAATGTAGGACAAACTAGAAACAGAGAAGACCAAAAGAGAGCTAGAGTTGCAAGAATGGCAGGGAAGGTTCTACTTTTAATATTATGACCATATAGATGGCTTAAAATTTCACTCCCATGTACATGGATCTCTTTATACTAACACTCCAAAGAATTAAAAAGAAAATGACTCATTTTGGACATCTAAAGATTACTGTGATAAGATATTCTTGAGATAACCAGGCTCTTAAGATTTCATCAGCGGCTGTTCAATCAGTGCAGTGGTTTGCTTTGCAATTTGACCTGAAAATCTTGTTAAACGAAATCTTATACTACAATCTGTGTCATTCTTACAACTCTTAACGTCATTCATATTTTGTTTTAAATTTGAAAAATGGCTTTGAAACCAAAGTACCAGGACAGAAATCTCACTTGGAAATTTGACTGAACATTATATTAGATAAGTTCAATTTATCCGTCTAATATGATATATATACAGCCTATTATTTGAAATTTTAGCGCAGTATCTTTATCTCTGATAAAGCCTCTGTCAGAAACCAACATAGTCTTCAAATAATCTTAGCACAAGTGACTTTTCTCATTATCATGGAGGCTTCCCCAATCTAAAAGGTCTCTCTAATCTAAAACAGTATCTTCTATCCTCCTTCAAATACCGTCTCTTCCATTATCTTATTTTACTATTTTCTACAAAGCATTTATCAGCCTGTGAAATTATGTTCTGTAGTTTACTTAAGTGTCATTTAGTGTCTGCTGCTGAAATGCAAACACAATGAGAGAAAAGAAGTAGTTCATTGTACTTCCCATGGCGTCCCCAGCTGTCAGCAGCTTCACTGACAAGGTACAGTGGAGAGTCACAAATCGGAAAAAAGTATTCTAAGGATAGTTTTCCATTTTTTTATTTAACAATCCAATTTTCATTTCAATTACAGACAGATAAAGAGACAACCTTTAAGAGAAAGATTTTAAGAAAATATCTTCTCAATCTCTAATAGGTGGAGTAATTAGTTTATTTAAATGAGAATTTTAAGTGAAGCAAAATCTTCTTTGTAGACATATGAAACATTTTTTAACTTATTATTTTATTTAGGAAAAATGTACCCCCAAACTTGAAATCAAGAAACCGGAGTGGTACAATCATATTAGCATGTGCTCCCAATATCTAATGTGTCTATGCTTCACTTCCTTTTAAGACTTCATTATATAGTATCTACTAAGCTTATTCAAACATCCCTTTATGAAAATGCCTATAAATACACAGCTTCTCAAACACTCTTTGAAAGATCTGCACATGTTTTTGGAGTCTCTCCCTTATTAATGACTTGAATAAAATCTTTGACATATTTTGAAATTTTACATTTTACACTAACGTCATGATTTTAGTATTTTTCAAAATTATACTTAAGCAACATGAAGCAGATATTAAAGAATATAGAATATTTCTATTGATTTAAAAGAAATAATGAACATCTATGAAGTCATTACCCAGTTTACGAACAATCACATGAAAATCTCTTTTGTGCTTCTAAATGATATCATTTCTCCATTCCAGGGTATATACACTACTTTCAATTTTGAGTTATGCATGTTCCCTGCTGTAGCAATTATTTAATTTTTGAATGCCATGTGTTTATTTAAATGAACTCCAAACATAATTAGAATATTTTTTTTAAAAAAACACATTCCACAGTGAAAGTAAGATCTTTCACCACTACACTCATCTTTCCCTGGATATTAACAGCATGGACTGTAGTCAGAAGTGAGTTACTTCAGAGAAGATTCAATATGATTTAGTAGCCAGAAAACTGTATTTGATCTTAGACCACATTTAATAATATATTATCAATAGTGAAGGAAGTAACATTAATTTTGTGCTAAGTAAATTCAATTTAGCTCACTAAATTTTTGAAAAGCAGAACCCTTTGAAGGGTAATGATGATTTCTAGATCACTTAGGAAGATACAAATTGGAAAATTTATATGGAGGAAGATCTTTATGAGAAAATAGCCAAAGAACAATTTTAGAGAGCAGTTAAGATTTCTATTGTAAGACGCTGAGAATAGAACTGGGAGAAATGGGAGACAGACAAGATAAACTTGTAGAGGAATCATCTAATAGTTAACATATGCCAAAGATGGACTAACCTGCTTGAAATGTAAAAGAATTTTATATCTCAAGATGTTTTCTAGTAAAAGACAGGAATCATCTTGTTGGGTAGATTTTTATACATGCCATGTGATTAAACTAGATGAAATGTGTAAGTATTTTAACTCTGAAATATCCTGTACATTTGTATTTCCAAATCAATGCCACTGAAACCATGTAGAAAGATGAGATAAGGTTCCCTCATAATAAATCTATAATAAGGTGAAAAAACTGCTCTCAGGCCCAACATTAGCAAATAACATGAGTATGTTATTGAGAAGTTTAAAGACAACTGTTTTTACATTTATCATAAACACATTTACACACACATGAATGTTTGTCACAAACACATTATAATGAATTAGGGACTAAAATTACAGAACATTTAAACATATTATTTATAGAATATAATTATAATTTATGTAACTTTGAAAAAGAGAGGTGGGGCCTGTGAGCAAACTGAAATATATTGTTTCTACTACAGTGACACATTGGCAAATGTGTAGACAGACATTTTCCTAATTGCTTACTGAATTTCACTTAGCATCATTCCCTGCAGATGCATCCATGTGTCACAAAGAAAGGATTTCCTTCTTTTTAAGGGTGAACAGTATTCTGTTATGTACACATATTTTTCATATATGTGTATATATAATAAAATACATAGATATACCAGTTTTACATCTATTATTGTATATCCCCCCTTCACTTGTACTACCATCTAAACTAAATGATCTCTTGTCAACTAATAGCATAATCTGTGCTTATAGATATATTTGGATATTCAGTCATCCCTCACCTATCGTGGGAGTCACGTTCCAGAGACTCCTGCGACAGGTGAAAATCCGCGAAGTAGTGGCGTTATATTTGTTTTATTATTTATATACAGTTTAAGGCTTTATCAACCCTTCCTACTCTCCTATAAACCCTTCCCACATTCTCATCAACCTTTCCCACACACTCACAAGCACTTTCTACACTCTTAAACCTACGTAATTTTAACAACATATAAAATTCTATGTGAGTACTCACTAGTGAAGTATTTGTATACCAAAAATCCCGCGATAGAGCGAAAATTCCACGATACGGAATTAGATATTTTTTTTAAAAAAACCTGCCATACAGTGAAGCTGCGATAAGTGAACCGCGATATAGTAAGGGACAACTCTATGTATAAAATGCTCTATACATATATTATGATATTGCATATCACATTTTCGTATCTATTCACTGACGGACACTTAGGCACAGGTTGTTTTGATTGTTGACTCTTGTGAGTAATACTTCAATGAACAAAGAGTGCAGATATATCTTTGGACGTAGAGACAGAAATGCAATCACTGGCTCATGTATGGTAGCTTATATTTAATTTCTTGAGAAAACACCATTCTGTTTTCTATACTGGTTGTACCATTTTACGTTCACACCAACCATGCAAGGGGTTCCTTTTTCTCTACACCCTACATCCTCACCAGCATGTGTTATCTCTTGGGTTTTTAATGACAGCCATCATGTCCTATCAGGTGGGAGGTGATAGTTCATTAAGGTTTCAATTTGCAGTTTCCTAAAAATAAGTGATGATGACCATCTTTTCATGTCCCTGTTAGCCTCTGGAGGTCTTCTTTGACAAAGTGCCTATTTACATCCTCTGGCCATTTTTTAATTGCATAGAATCATTTACATGTGGAATGTTAAAAAGAAAAAAATCAAACACAGAAAAGTGGTTGCCACTTTTGGGAGTAGGAGAAATAGGGAGAAGCTGGTAAAAGTGTGTTGACTTTCATTATAAGATGCATAAAGTTTGAGGCTCCAACGTACAACATGGGGTCTATAACTAATAACACTATTGCATAATTGAAATTTGCTGAGAGTAAAATTTAAATGTTCTAATTCCTCACCAAAAGGTTGACAGATATACTAATTTGCTCAATGGAGGAATGCTTTCATGTATATAGGCATATCAAATCATCACATTCTACTCTCTATATATCTTACAATTTTGTCAATAACGCTGAAAAAAATGAATTTCAAAGAAAATAAAGCAAACCTGAGATAGACTTTGATAGAATTTTGGTTCTGTTTAAATATTTTACACACATTGCTTAATGAATTAAAAAATACTGTGTTTTGATTACTAAAAATAAGATATGTATGTGGGTAATTATTAGTAATGAAAATATTATAGAATATTATAAGGGGTTGCACAGCAAAAATACAAATATGTATCCTTCACTACATGAAATATATATGCTTTGGAAAACCTAATAGTAATGAAAAGTTCCACTCATTTGTAAACAAATTTTCTTATGAGCTTATTAAAAATTATGAGGCTTGAAACTACACAAAGTTGTAAAAACTACCATGGTTAAGGGAAATGTACTAAAAGACAGCTTATTTCTGGTCATAAATAGACCTTAAGATAGTGTCTTATTGCCAAATGCTAAGAAATTTGTACAACTCTTTCCACTGTACCCACTATTTCAGAGTTAACAGAATTTGATAGAGTCAAAGGGTGTCCTTCTTATAAATTAGATGCAATAGTATTAGCTTCAATTTCAACATGACAAAATATAAGTACCTGAGCTAGAATTAGAGACGTATAGTGAATACCCTTAAGAGCATAACACAAATAACCTGTTTCTTTATGTTTTGATACCCATTTAAAATTACTTACAGTACTAAACAAAAGAAAAATGCATTTATATATTAAAAAATCTGAACTAATTGTACATGTGTGTGTATATCTATATACACACAGACATACTCACATTTATTCCCAGCTGTATTGAGTATATGAAGTTCCATAAAGCAAAAACTATTTGTTTTGTCATATATTATATCACACTATTTGTATTTAATATACAAATATTTATGAGTATATATGAAAAATCTGAGAAACTAGTTTCCCTTTTAAGGAATACAATAGCAAATTAAAAGTCTGTTTTTTCCAGCGTCAAAACTGGGAGATACTTTATACCTAATAGAAGATCAAAACTAAAACTCAGATGTAAAGACTTGGGGAAACAGGGACAGGACTGAAGGCATGCTCTCAGGTAGTGTGAGGCAGTAGTAGCCCATAACGGAGGATGGATAAACCCCACTTTGAAAGAGCGTAGAACTTCCCATTTTTGTTCTCTCTTCACTACATTGTCTGGAGAAAACCAGGCAACACTATACCACTAAGAACCAGAGGAGCCTCAGAGAGACTTCTTGGTGGACATTACTGCGGCCTCAAGACTGGATGGGTAGTGGCCCCAGATTGTAAGTGGGATGGAAGTGGGCAAAAGACGTAGACCTAAAGTCAAATTATGGTATTTTTTCTCTGCCTTCTTTTCAAACTCAAAAAGATAAATGGACTTAATAAGGTAGGGAAAGCTCTCAGAAAAAAAAAAAAAAAAAAAGCAGTTTTAGATTCAAAAGATGTTTAGTTGGTTTCAAAAATGGGTTTTAAAGTCCAGATTGTGGGGATAGGTACTTCCTAAGAAGGATATGCCTCCCTTTTATTAAACTCAGTAAAAGGAACCAAAAGTAAGGATCAGAATTTTCATCACATTTCTTACAGATTTCAAACAAAGTGGCTTATACCCCACAGAAATATGACTCATGCAGGAAAAAAACAGATATATCGGATGAGTATAAATATTATGAAAGAAAAAAGTAACTGAAGAGTTTCCTTTAAATGAACAAGAATTAAAAATAACATGGAAACATAACCACAGGAGCATAATAAATATCCCCAGGTATATAAGGGAAGAATTTCAAAAATAATAGATGAACAAGTAGACAGAAAGGAGTTACAATTGGAAAGAACAGCTGTGAAAAGTATCATAACTGAAATATAAACTTTAATAGGATTTTGAGTAATAATAAATGCAGATGAAGATTACTTGGAATATTGGGTAGAAGAACACACCCTTCAGGTATCAAAACTGATAAAGAAGTATACTATATAATTTCATGTTGTGAAAGATAGTAGCCATTTTTGAAGATTCATATAGGATAAAATAAATGAGTTATGAAAATGAGGAAAGTCACAAAGGACTCTCTAAAAGTAAGCATGAAAATGTCACCTTGAAAAGGCAGATGGATAATTTAGATATTTCACCTTCAATATAATAATGTGAAATAAAAATACATTAGAGAATCCTAGAGAGAAAAGAAGCTGCAATTGAGAAAAACTTTAGCAATTTAAATATTTTAAGGAATAATAGTTGAAACAAAAATCAAAAAGATCAAACATAGGTTTCCTCAGCACAATGAATAGATAGTCAAGTTGGGGAAGAATGCAAACAAATAAAATGCAGAAGACAAATTTGGAAACAACTGTATGACAATAATAAAGGCAAAAAATTTCCAATACAATTGATAATTTAATAAACCAGTTTACTGATTCCAAAATTAAAGGGTGTTTATTAGATGACTATCATTTTCTAAAGAATTCAAGGTTCAAGCACTGTCAGAGAGAATTTCTAGGATACATTAAAGGACCACAAAACCCCTACTTTGAATGTTTTTCCAAAAAACAGAGAAAGAGAAAAGAATTGGCTGCATAATTTTGTAAGGCTCATATACTCTTGATTCCTACATGAGATAAGAAAGTAAAGAGTAAGACATTACAGCTTTTATTTTAAATTTTAATTCTAGTTTTGTAGAAGTGTTTTTTAAAAATATCCACTTTTGTCTTTTATTTGTAATAGAATCAAATTTTTAGGTAAACAAATGATGGATCAAATTAAAGCATAAAATAAGTAAATATCTCTTTTATCTAGATATGACCACATGATTATATTCTGGGCAATGAGATATTAGCAGAGTGGTTTTGAAGAACTTCGGGGAAATATCCTTTAATGCAAAGAAAGGTAAGTTATGAACTGAAGGCCATTTATGATAAATCAGTTATATAAAGGAGAATGGGAATCTGACTTCATGGAGAACCCCTCATATCATCCAGAAATCCATTGTTCCAGAATTCCAAAAACAAGAGAAAAAATGTCCGTATTTTTAGCCACTGTGATTTTGACTAATCTTTTAAATGTAGTCAAACGTAATCTTGATGAATATAAAATCCTTTTTATAAATATGACTTTTAATACTAACTAATATGCAGGTGATTGTTAAAGTATCAGTCCTTCATGAAGTAGGATATACCCCAAGAATAGATGAAAAATATAACATAAGAGCATCTATCAATAATGGGACCTAGTTATGAGGGAAAGCTATGGTCCCGGATTGCCTGCTGTCATAGGTTTCCCGAGATGCTGGGATTTCAGTGTTAAAACAGGTATACTTCTGTGCAAAGTAGGCTGCTTGGTTGTGCCCATTTATTCTGTGCAATGGTCTAAAGGAGAAAATATTTAGCAACAGCACGTAATAGTGTAAAACACTCATTCTTAATCAAAAAATAAATGCTCAGCTCTTCCAATTCTGGAAGATTAGCTTGTTTCAAACCCTATATAATTCACTGATAAATAACTGCAAAAGGGGAAGAAGAAAAAGAAAAGAAAACCAAATAAAACCTTTATGAAGACCTCAGAGAGTTAGCATGGCATCAATAACTTGCAAGGCAAGAGGAGTCAGAAAAGGAATTTCAGAGAAGTGGGCCGTCGGGGTTTCTGGTCTGCTGGAGGCATTAAGAGAGCCCAGAAGTGGCTGGGATCTGAGATCTGATTTATGATGGAGGTGGTTCTGCTGAGAAACAGGGAAAGGCAGGCTTGGTCAACTAATAATCCTACAAAAAATAAACCTGACTCTTCTTCCCCCACACAGAGAAATCAATTCTGTTGGAGTCAGATCAAAATGTAAAAATCAAACTATAAAGCTTCTCCAAGATAACATGGTAGATTGTTAAGTGAAAAGATGTTTCTTAATCACAAAAAGACAATACTAACTACAAAACTAGCAATACAATAATTGATTTATTGGAAAATATCATTAACTAAGTAACCATGACTGGGAGAATATATGCTCAATACATAAAGCTGACAAAATACCCCTCTCCCCCTGAAAAAACAAAACAAAACAAAAACCCATGGAAGAATGTCAATATAACAAGAAGAAAAAGTCAGACACGAGTAAGCCCTACACACACACACACACACACACACACACACACACACACACCCACACATAATCTTAATCAACAATAAAAACGTAACAAGATGCTCAAATCCATTAATCATCAGAGAATTCAAATTATAGATACAGTAAGATCTCACTATCCACTTCCAAAATTTCTAAATTGAAAAAAATGTGATAATATCAGGTGTTATCAAGGACATTAAACAAGACAGCAATCTAGTAAAATCTCTTGGGGGAATTCTTTGTATACTATGTTATATACTAGGAAATGGCAATTATTCATTTTAGCTACCTAAAAACCAATTGCTAACATGTGTTAAAAGAAATTCACAGGTATATTCATTTACAATATTCCAAGCACTACTGTTTTTATGTTTCTTTAAAATCTTAATCTACCTAGCTCAAATTTTAAATATAGAAAACTAGGATAAGCATTTGTCATGCTATCAATGTTTTCCAATTTCGTAAAATCAAAAAAAAAAAAAATAGGTGCAAATATATGTCCACAATTACTTAAAGAGGAGTTTTCCTTTTACAGATTAATAAATACTTGTTTGAATTAAATTATATAGAATGCATCACAGTGTTATTATGATACATGCAGTCATAAAAGTGTAACTAGTTTTACTAAAATTTGCTGATAAAAAGTGCTTATTCTCAAAAGGGCAACATGTGACATTTACTATCTTTTCTGCTTTGCTAATTTAGTTGAAATTATGTTTGTTATTAATTAAAATAAAATTAAAAGTCAGTCTGAAAGTACCCTTATGAAAAATGTATCACTTCACTTGATCAATCATTTATATTTAATGTCTGACTCAAAATATACTCTGTGTGATTCTAGTTATTTATCTTGGAAAGGACTATACATGCTCATAACATTTAAGGGAGTCCTGAGTCACTTGCTATTGAATTAGTATCCACTCTAATATGCCAAAATGTGTATGTTTGGGTACCTCCTAAAAAACAAAACTCATTGTGACCTATTGCTGCTGTCATTTATTTGAAAATGTGTGGCTTAGTTCTAACTCTCATCATGCCTTTCAAAGGTCATGCAAATGTCTATTGGGGCATTATTGAAGAACAAACAAACTCACAAACACTGCAGTTCAAAACAGAATTTTCACAACCGTATCTCCTTCCTGAAAATAGATAAAACATTTCATTGCTTGTTAAAAAAAGAACAGAGGATAATACATAATAACACCTATACCATCTATTCTGGACCTAAGTTTCTGAGTTCTTGCTTTGACCATTCCTCACATCTTTTAATTAAAATTCCAGTACTTCTGTTTGTCTAACCTTACTGTTTCTAGCAAGTTATCTAATAACTCTCATGTGTTTTCTTTATTTCCCCATCAATGTTTGTATTAAAACATCTTTATTATCCTTTGTGTTTCTGTATTTGACTGATTCTCAGGAATCTTAACTGAATCAATTTAAAAATTTCAGACTTGCAATTGCAAGGAGATATTTGAGACAGGATTCAACACTTCAAGGTCTGTTTTGTTTTGTAGTTAAGTAAATCATAATGAATCTATATTTAAAAGAGAGTGAGTAGAACTTTTGGTGTTTAGCTCTAACATAGAAAGAACTGGGGATTCATCGCCTTTCTCCTTACAACAGGAAAAAGTTGGACAAGTGGAATCAGTGACTTTTTAAAACTCATAGAAATTAGTTCACAGGGCAAATCACCACACCAGTATATAGAAAGACAGAGTCAGAGAGATAGGATGACTATGATCTGCTTACCAGGAACAAATATGACTGGAGTCACAAGTTGGTAGAAACATATGGCAAATTTTAGGAATTAATGGAGATTGAGTGAAAGTGATAAGTTCCTAGAGACCACTATTTTTATAAGCTTTTCATCTAGAAACTCACATCATTGTTGTCTCCTCAGGCTCCTGGTTTCCAGATGAAGACCCTAGTTTCCCTCATGACTCTACAGGAAACATTGCGATGCACTGCCAGCATCGGCAAGGGAAAGAAATTCTTTTGCGTGCCAGACTTCAGTTTCCCGCTTGTCAGGGGCAAAAAATGAAAAACAGTCCTCAGGAGTCAGGGTCTCAAAAAACTCAGACTAAAAAAGTTTTGGTGAACACTAAAAAAGCTGTATTGCAGAAACTGAAGACTGCAGTCCTTATCCTTGAGACACAAGCCACCAAAATGACTACAATTTAGTTAACAGATTACAGAACATAGTCTTTCTCTTATCTCTCTACTACTTTCTGGTGTTCAAAACAGGAACAGTAGGTGGCACTGAAAAGAGTTGCAAGACACAGACTCTGAGGAATAGTCATGAGGTAAGTTTAATGTCAAGAGGAGAAATAAAACCAGGACACAAAAGGATTTTAAAGTTTCCTATACATAGCGAAACAAGGGTTAAACATAACAGGACTACTATCTAGATTAACATGTGTCTGCACGATAAGGGTCTATACTTAATCTCCTACTACACAATACAATATCCTATCATGTAACAACAACAAAAAATGTGAGGCATACATAAAGAGAAAAAAATCCAAAGAGAAAGCAATCATAATAAAATTCATATTTGACATAGGTGTTACAATCATTGTTAGCATAATTAGGGACTTAAAATACTACTATTTATAGTACCCAGATATTCAAAGTAGACAACATGCAAAGATGGATATGCAAAGGAAGCAAAGAGAGTGAAAAGAAATATAAAATGAAAATATTAAAAATCAAACATACTAATACATACGAAGAACACATTTAATAGGCTCACTGACAGACTCAACAGAGTCAAAGAAAAAGATCAGTGAAGTTGAAAATATGTCAACAGAGAAATCCCACACCGAAACTCACAGAGAAAGCGGATAGGTAAAAGTTGAAATAGGACATCCAGCTATGTGGGACAATAGCAAAAGGTGTAAGATTTAATTGCAATAATAGAAGAAAATGAAAGAGAAAGCAGAACAAATATTTGGTGTAATAATGGCCAAGAGATTTCCACAATTAATAAGAGAAATCTAGTTTCCACTCTGGAAGCTCAGAGAACACCAAGAAAAAATAACAAAAAGGAAGGAAGGAATGAACTAACAAATACACTTAGACATATATTCAAATTGTGAAAAGGCAAAGAGAAAATCTTGAATCAATCCAGGGAGGTGGAAGAAATCTTATTTATCAAGAACAAGATGAAAAGAGCAGGTTACTGTACAAAGTCATAAATATTATGAGAATGGAGTGAAATAATTAGTGTCGAAAGAACAAACCACCAACCTAGAATATCGCGTATAGTGAAATTATCCTTCAATAGCATAGAAGAAATAGACATTTACAGGCAAACGAAACTGAAGGAATGTATCACTAACAGAAAATTGAATCACATAAATTCTCAATTAAAATTGGAAAGGCAAGGAAAGAATTTGGAATAAAATAAAGAACAAGTATAAAAGATGACAGGCACAAGTTATGGATTACTTTAATTCAACTATATTAGTAACCAGTTTAAATGTGAATGCATAAATACACCAATTAAAAGGCATAGTCTGTCAAAGTGGATTTAAAAATACACCCTACTCTTATGTAAATTACAGAAACCCACTTTAAACAGAAAGACCAGAAAGGTTAAAAGTAATGTGGTGTAGAAAGAATAACACCAATCAGAGTAACACCAATAAGAAGAGGGCTAGAATAGCTATATTAATTTCAGAATGAGTAAAATAAACAAGCAATAAAGTGAGGCATTATATAAAAGGGGAAATTTTCCAAGAAGATACTAACAATTCCAAGGATGTATGCACTTAACAAAAATTATCTAAATAAATGAGGTAAAATCTGGTAGAATCTCAAGAAGAAATAGACAAGTTCAATAACTGCCCTAAACTCTGTTGTAAAGTCATAAGTTAAGAAATCAGAAAATCGCTAAGTCATGGATCAAAAAACAGATATCAGTCACTTAAAGAGCACAATAAATCAACTTCATTTAATTGACATTTACTAACTACTCTAACAATAGCTAAATAAATATTTTATTCAAGCTCAATCAAAACATTAAGCAAAACAGTTCACATTTTGAGTCAGAAAGCACATGTAACAAATTTAAAAGAATAAAAGTCAGACAAAATATATTCAAAAGAACAAGTAAAATAGTTAAAAACAGAGAAGAAATCCAAGAAATGTAAAACAAGAAAACCATAAGGGAAATCAACAAAACTACAGCTAGGCCTTTAAAAAGCTTAATAATATTGATAAACATCTAACCAAGCTAATGAAGCAAAAAGAGAGAAGCTCCTAATTACTATAATCAGGAAGGGGATATTTAGAACACTGATAAAGCCATATGCTGTTGAAGACCAGAAGCAAAACAAACTCTTGTTGGTAGAAATGCAAAATGGTACAGCCACTTTGGAAGACAGTTTGGCAGTTTCCAACAAAGTTAAACAAATGACCTGGCAATTGTAGTCCTTGATATTTACCCAAAGGGATAAAAACTTATGCACATGGATATTTATAGCTACATCATTCATAACTGTCAAAACCTGGAAACAACTGAGATGTCTTCTAGCAGATAAATGGATAAACTGTGATCATCTTGACAATGGCATAGTATTCAGTGCTGAAGATAAACGCACCATCACACTGCGAGAAGACCTGGAGGAATTTTGAAAGTATACTGCTCAGTGAAGGAAACCAATCTAAGATGACATATATTGTATGATCCTACCTATATGACAGTATGGAAAATAACAAAACCATTGAGACAAAAAAAAAAAAAAAAATCAGTGGTTTCCAAGTTGGCTGGAGAGGTAGCTATAAACTGTATGTATACACACAAATAAATACATGAATACAAATATAGATATGCACATATACATATACGCACAGGTTAGTATACACAGAGAATATAAGTTCTTGCCAACTGAAAGAGCCTAAAAGTTACAACAAACCAGTAACCATAAACACAACTACAGCCCACTGGTTTCTAACAGCATTTTCTAAAATGAGTCATTAGAGATTCTTAAACAAAAGTTGATTGTAGATTTGGGCAGGAGATATATTTAAGCAGCCCAAAATACTATGTAGTGTCAGAAAGCAAGAAAGTGCTAAAACTAAATAAACAAATAAACATACCATGACAGGAATATTTCAAGCAGATATCGGAATTAACTAAGAATTCCCAATGGCTAAAATATGGAATGCTTTGAGTATAAAATAAATACATTTGGGTCCACAGAAATATAGTTGACTAAAAAGATAAATAATTAGAAAAGACAACATGGCTCCATAGAAAAATTCCAAATAATTTATATGGATCTGTTAACCTCCAAGGACATAACTCCCTACAACTTGAGCATCCTTCACTGAAGGCTGTGCCTAGTGTGTTATTTTAAAGAGTACAGTATGGAAAGGGGAAGTTAATAAATGTAACTTTGCAGGTAAGAAACCTAAAAACACTATCTCTGTCACATGATCAAGGTCAACATTGGTAAAGATAGATCCTGTAGAGAATGTGAACACTTGCCATGCATGATCATTATGGTGTCTCTGTGGGCTTCCTCTTTGAAACTTAGAATTCCAGTCTAACCTTGAGAAAAAAAAATCAGACAACTACCAACAGAGACCTTCTTCAAGTACTTAATCTGTTCTCCACAAAACTCTCAAGATCTTGAAAACAAGGAAATTCTGAGAAACTGCCAAGGCCAAGAAGTATCTATGAAGATAAATGACAAATATATGTAATGTGAGAACCTGGACAGGATCTTGGACCAGAGAAAGGAGATTAGGTAACATGTTAGGAAATCAAAGCAAGTATGGATTTTAGTAAAAATAATAATGGTATCAGTATTGGTTCATTAACTGTAAAAGTGTACTATAATTAATATATAAAAAAACAATAGAGATGACCTGGGTACAGGGTACATAATAATTCTTTATACTATCCTCATAACTTTCCTGTAAATCTTAAATGATTCTGAACTATTCTGCAACACAAAAATAAAAATTTGAAGAGATATATGCACTCCATGCTCATTACAGCTTTATTTTTAATAGTCTGGAATTTGAAACAACCTAAATGTCCATTGAAAGATGACTGGATAAGTTAGGATAAAGACATTGTATCATTTCATGTATATGTAGTGTTTAGAGAAACCAAACATATGAACTCAAGCAAAAATGAACTTTTAGTCTTTAAGACAAAATTAGTAGTTTCCAAGAAGAAAGTAGAAGAGGGACAAATAACATAAATGGTCAATTATAATGTAAAGGACAGAATTGGACTGTTGGATTAATGTATTAGATATATATATATAAACATATATAGAGAGATAGTGTTATATATATATAGGTTGATTTACAATGATGCACACTCAAAACTTAAATGATGTTATGATGCAATGTTCCTTTAAAAAAAAAGCTAAGAGAAGAAAGGAAAAACATATTTTAAGAAAAATATTAATGATAACTTTTTCTTTTGTTTTGAGTTTGACTTCGGCCTTATTAGCAAACTATAATAAGAATACATAATTTCACTTTTCTATATCAAAAGTAGGACCACAAAAAGTGTTTTTTCTGAATTTTAGGTTTCATTAGCGAAGAGATATATCATGTTTTTTTTGTTTCTGGTGAGTTTCTTAGTTATAAAGAATATTAAACAGAGCTCTTGAAAATAACAATTTGTGTCCAATGTAGTATGAAACAAAAAATAAAAGCTCTCTACAGTAGTGGGTGAATTTTTAGACTTCATAGCTGTGCTTTATTCATACTCCAACTTTAGTAATTAATGCCTGTATCACACTGATCAAGTTAGTTACCCCTAAACATTAGTCTCTCTGTACAATGTGGATAATCTTTTCAATTGGAAACTCTCTAATCACTTAGTTTATTGCCTGGCACACACAATGTGTTTAATAAGTGTTAATCATTACTATTACATTATTATTTTCCCCTCTCTTCAAAGTCATTTAGCCTTTTCTAATTTGTACTATTGTTAAAACATATGAATACATTCTATCAAGCATATTTTTACACATTTTAAGTATGCACACAAATTTGTGTGTGAATGTATATATTTACACTCACATTTTCCCCCTACTTCCCCCCAGGGTCTCACAGCTACTAACTAGGAATATGTATGTAGATATATTCTTTTTAAGTAAGGTAGAAAAGAGGACAGCTAAAATTTAGGATGAGTGCATATCTTTTCGTTCATTACTCACTCTCTTGAATTTCTTACAAATCTTTCATGGCACTTAAGACTATTCACTGAAAGCTATGATAGTGATACAGAAATCAGCAGCAGAGTAGACTCAAACCAACAGCAATAAATATTCCATCTATGAAATTTTTATAATACTCATTATTAAAAAGTTGCTTATGGAACAGAAATACTTTTTTTCAGTGAATGACACCTTTGAAAAGAAACAACGTTGAGATAAGAAAGGTAAATAAAAGCAACTTGTCAAAATACAGGCAGGTAAGTATGGATTCACTCTCCCTTGCCTAGCTATCACCTGTCAGATTACATCTATCTGTCTGTCTGTCTATCTATGGATCTATCTATCTATCATCTTCTATCCTCTATCTATCTTTTATATACCATCCATCTATCTGTTTATCTATCTATCTATCTATCTATCTACTCACTTTTCTGCCCGACAAGATGATTCTTCCACCACATAGAGAAGCCTATGTTTGGAATTGAAAACAACAGGGGCAAGAGTATATTTCAGAAAAGTTTTTCTTAATTCAAAAAAATATGTGTGGTTATAACATTATAATAATATAATTCCAGAAAAGAAACACTTAGGGACATTATAAATGAATCAGTTAGGTTAGTACATTATTATAATAATAGACCCTGTTATCACTTACTGGACATGGGTTATGCAGCAGATACAGAGTGGCATATTTCAAAACATTTCTATTTTTCACATAATGTGAAAATATTATATATATAATTTTCATTTTGAAGGTAAGGAATCAATTAAGATTTAGAGGGATTAATTATAATATTCAAGATCACATAACTAATGACAGTACAATTTAGATTCAAATACCTTCTTACAGTCAACTTCATTTGGGATAAAGGCAATTTTAAGTTTATATAAAAATTGAACTAGAGTCGAGAGATATCCCAAATTCTCTTGAATCTCCCTTTGAATTTCTCCTATTAACTTTTTGCTTTAGTATGGTACTTTTGTTACAACTGATGAGATAAAATTATTATAAAATCCATATTTTACACTAGTTCTCTGTATTGTGTACATTGTGGGTTTAAAAAAAATGTATGATGGCACATATCTAGCATTATAATATCACACTGATTAGTTTCACTTCAATAAAATCCTCTTTGCTCTACATACATTTCTCTTTCCTTCCCCTGAAATTCTTGGTACCACTTATCTTTTTATTGTTTCCATAGTGTTGTCTTTCCCAGAATTTTCCATAGTTAACATAATACTGTATACAGCATTTTCACCTTGGCTTCTTTCTCTTATTGATATGCATTTAAGGTTACTCCATGTTTCTTCAATGGCTTGATAGTTCATTTCCTTTTAATACCAAATAATATTCCATTATCTGGATATGCCATGGTTTATTTATCCATGTGCCTACTGAAGAACATCTTGGTTGCAACCAAATTTGGGCAATTATTGTATCCAGTGCCACCCAAGGAAAGCAGAAGAAAAGTGGGAGAGATCAGGAGGGATTTAATGCAGAGTCCAGCAGAAGTGAGCAGTAGTATGATCCCTCAGGAGAACTCAGAAGTACAAATTCAACCTTTTTGCAATTTCCGACACAACGCATAACAAGTGGCACTTCCCTACTCCACATCTGTCAATAATTGTCCAAGAGCCACCCAGGGATCAGTAATTCTCAGGAATTGTTAAATTGTCTTCAGACAAAAGTTGGGAAGTAAAAGCATATAAACAGGGACATGAGGAACCGCATTTACGTGTTAGAAGGACTACTGGTGAAACAATATTGATCAAGAGTTGACAATTTTGGAGCTCGAGTGATTACACTGAATACACATATGTTCCCTGCGTACTTCAGAATTTGTTAATCCTTCCACTAAAGATTCAAAAGATGAAATTTTACAAATAATTTTTTAAACCTCATAATTTGGTAGCTATGAATAAAGTTGGTATAAACATATGTGTGCAAATATTTGTCTGGATAAAATTCTTTAACTTATTTAGATAAATACCAAAAAGTACAATGGCTGGATCAGAAGAGAAGTAGGTCTACATTTATAAGTTACTGTTAAATTGTCTTCCAGCCTGGTTGCACCATTTTGTATTCCCATCAGCAATGAATGGAAATTCCATTTGCTACATGTCCTAGTCAACAATCATTGTTATTAGTTTTTGGATCTTGGTCATGAGAACAGATGCGTTTCTCATTATTTTCATTTGTAATTCCTTAATTGCATATGATGTTGAATATTTTTTCATATTCTTATTTTCCATCTGTATATCTTTCTGGTAAACTGTTCAGATATTTTGCAGATTTTAAAATTGGGTTGTTTATTTTCTTATTGTTGAGTTTTAACTGTTCTCTATGTAGTTTAAATTTCAGTCCTTTATCAGCTATGTGATTTTCATGTATTTTCTCGGTTTGTGAATTGGCTTATTTTTTATTTTTAAGAGGAGGAGAAAGCACTTTTATCAATCTATTTTTGGTTGTTCCCCTCCACCAACCCTGGGTCACAAACCAGGGTCCTTGGGTTGTCCATAGTCCATGCCCCAGTCACTGGCCTATCACCTGAACCAATCTGTCTTATTCTTAAACATGTCTTTTGCAGAAGACAGTTTTTAATTTTAATTAAACAAAGATCAATATCTCCTTTCGTTGGTTTGTGTTTTGGGTGTTACCTATAAGAAGTCATTGTCAATCAAAAGGTCACCTATATTTTCCAAGTATACTGTTATTAATAGTCTATAGATTTTTTTAAAAAAAGTATATAACTAAGCTATTTCTACAAATACTGAAATCTTACACTTTAGTTTTTAAGTGCTGTTTCTTTTCAGAGTCTGCATTTATCTAGACTGCACTGGGAAATTGGGAGATGTATAAAAAGCTGTTCCACATGATGTGAAAATATTTCAGCTAAATTTTTAGCAGCATTCCTGCCAAAATATCAGTGAGAGATGGCTTATGGTGAAGAACTGAACTAACACACAAAAGAGAAGCAAGATGTTTAGAGATCATGGTTTTCTTTCTCTAGCACTATGTTTAACAAGCTATATAAATTAGATCTCATCGTGGTATAGTTCAATCTGGGGTGCATATACAGAAGGATACAACTTTCTAAAGTTTTCTGGCCTTTGTATAGCCAAAGTTTATGGTTAAGTATACCTCTGACATGCATTTTGAGTTGATGACAGGATATATATTGAAGTTTTTTTATATTTGGATAATTGTCTGTGTTAGCCCTATAATAAAAGAAAAAATAAAAGTGCAGTCCCAGCTATATTTTGTATATGGCATAGGTTTTTTATCCCCTTCCCAAAAGATAAACAATTAGAATTCCAATCAAAACTATGTTCAAAGAGACAGAAAATGGCAATAGAAATAGAAGTGATTGCTCATAAAGGAGAAAGTGAATTTCTCCCAACATAAATATGCATCATTCAATTACCAAACTGTTCTGAACAAAACAAAGGAGAGCTATAAGATAATTACGTACTTGTGGTTTAGCAATACAATTTCAAATGTCCTCTAGGTTTTCAAATCATTTTCTCTGTAAGAAGAAACCAACTTATCTAGTGCTCAAGTCCAAAGCACTCTTCAAATACTACATGCTGTACCATTTAGAATTTATGTAACATTTAGGGATCTTACTGAGCTGGAAAATAGAGAGATGCTCTTTTTTTCCAATTTGTTCTTCACTCGTTTTCCAGTCTAGTAGCAAAATACTGCTTAGAAAGCAAAAGTCAGTAAAAATGCCGTAGGCTGTTTGTGGTTTCCATTGGGAACAACTAGTAAAAATATTTGATAAATTGATAAAGGTCTGAAGCAGGGGCATCTTCGTGTCAGAAGTAATGTAGTTTTTAAACTGCTTTTGCAAAGTAACTGTAAATATACTTTATCCAGATTGAACACATGTCAGATATGTTGCCTATTGATTGAAAAGGCACACTACTATGCAAATTTTTCTAAATTAAGTTCATGGTTCAGTGATCTAAGCACCCCGCCCAAAAATTAAAAGATGTCCTAAGGAATTCAGAATTTAATTATATATCAGCAAATAACATCTACATAAGACCTTGGATAAGTCAAATAATCTTTCTAGTACCTAAATGTCCTTACAGCTTCATTTCTTTTCACTTGGAGCATTACTCTGACTTAAGGAAACAGAATTTAATAAACATTGTAGCAGGGAAGTCAAGGGAGTAGGAGAGCAAGACTCCTGAACAGAAGCTCCTTTGAGGCATCTGCATCTACCTAATTAGAGTCTGGGAGCCCTTTGCTGCAGAGCTAGACTATATTCCATTTTTGCTATCAGGACCATGAATTAAAAATGTACTCTGCATTTTTTTTTGCTATTGAGAATCTTAGGCATTTAAAAGTTATTTCTCTGAAAAAAATAATTATTTCTTGTAAGATTGAGTTAAATAGCATCTCCTCGATGGAAAGAGTTAAAACAGGTAGGAAAATCACTTAACTTCCACTCATGGGACAACTTGCATTAACAAAGATCAACACTTAAAAAGTCGTGTATTTTTAATAGAGTTCCATGTCTGCATCTTTCTACAGTTTCTAAAGGCAGTGTCTTTTTGTAAGTTCCCACAATATGAAATGCTAGTCTTTTTGTTCTGATTTGTTAAAAGCAGGTTTTCTTATAAGGCATATGTCTTGTGACAAATATAAATGTTTGGAGATAACAGTGATTCTAATTTCAGAGCCATGTGGTCATCCATCCTGACCTCAAATTTATATCTCTGTGCAATCCTAAACAAAAAATGGAACTAAAACCAGACTTGCTGCTCTAAAAGCAAACTGAAACACATAGAATTTACTTTAAATAACTGCTTAGTTTAAATGACTGCTTCCCACCACCTGTTATCAGACCGAAGTGATAGGTCTCATATTGATCCTGAATCTATGTGACATTTTACTGATAGTGCTATATGCCAGTCTGTGAATTAGCTCAGACTTATTAACAAGTGTGGTTTCTGCCCATACAGAGCAGTTATATATGATACTATTAGCAGTTTCATTGAAGATAGATAAAGTAATAGCCTAATTGAATGCATGAGGAATCTAATGGCTCTGCTTTCCCGGATAACAGATTTTATGTACAATATCCTTATCCTTATGTACAATAAACCAGACACAGGATCAATAGAATTTTATGCCTAGAAAAACAACTAGCCTGAAGGATACCAATACCTAATACAAGACTCATTATTTAGAGTTTTAATGTAATTAATGGAAAAAAAGAAGTTACTGCTGAAAACCAAAGTTCCAATCGTTTCACCCCAAATGATAAGTGGTGAGGGTGAGGATGAGCGAGACACACTGATGAGATGCTGAATCCATTAATAAAGAATTCATGGAGACAGCCATTTGGTCAGGAGCACACAGCAAGTTTATTAAAAGCTGAAACAGTGAATTTAAGCTCCCTGTGGCCCAGGAAAGTTATATCGAGGGAACGCACACGTGTGTGTATGACCTGAGCTGCCTGCCTCTCAGTCAGGCAAGATGGAGTCTTGAAAATATATAAAAGCTGGGGGTTTCTTTCTCCATGGGTATGACCAGGTTACCTGGAGTAAAAATGGTGTAAGTATTAGGGGTGTGTCCTAGACTCAAGATACTAAGGTGGGATCCTTGCTCTGGGGTCTTTATTCTTAGAAGTCTCAGGTTTTGTCAGTTAGTTTTCTACTCATACTTCTGCATACTGCCCTACAGATTTGAATCTATGCTGTCCCCGCATCAATAACGACTTCAAAAATTATTTGTCTATGACTGAATAGTCCATCTTACAGCATTTAACTCAAAAACCGTCTGGTGCTATTTTGTGTTTTTCTGTTTATGACATAAACAGATAAGTTATACCCAATCAACTTGGGTAAGGGCAGGTCAGAATACCAGTATGCCAATAGTTGAATAACTCAATTACCCAGGATAGAATCTGCGAGAGAATGTGAAGTTATTGTAACGTGTCTGAGCACTCCCCTGGTGAAACTTAAACTTATTTTGGTGGAGAAACTAATCTTTATTTTACAAAGCTTGTGAGAATAATAGTGTCTCATATTAATCACTGCCTTACCTTCCAGTATAAAACAGCCTTGGGAAAACTTTGGGCTTCTAAGCATTTTCCAATATTCTTGATAAAAGCAATTCTAGGAAAGCAGGAGGGATGATAAATAGAATTCAAGTGAGGTTTATGTAGGTAAACCACTCAGATGAAGCTAGAGTATTTTTAAGCAACTGTCAAATAAATACGTTTTGCCACAATCTAAGCTTTAACCAAAGCTTTGTAAAACTCATATATCTCACTTTTTATAATATGTTCATCATCTTAATGAATAATAGGAGATATCAGACAGACAACTATTGCATAGAGACATAAAATAAAAGGCACTGGTGAGGCTAGAGTAGTCAAAGTTCACAGGTGCACAGAATAACATAGGAGACTTTTGTTCTCCAAGCACAGCCTCTCACTTAAGAGAGCTATAATTGACATACTCACATTGGAGTGGAATGTGGGGAAATGGGCATAGTCATATACAGTTAATGGAAGTGAAAATTGGTACAAACTTTCTAGAAAGCACCATGTGTATGATGCAGGTAAGACAGCACTATTGCAAAGAGACACCTTATATTAATATCCCCATAAAAATTTTCCAAGATATACAGTATTATAACATAACTTAGCTTCCAACAAAACAAAGAGCAAAATTAGGATACATTCATTCAAACACTAGTGAATTAACAGTGATTGCTAAATAATAAACACTATGTCTATATGAGGTAACTGAGGATTCTGATTTTTCCAAGAAAAGGAATATTTTCAAGAGTCACTGTTATCATTGAAAACTGAAATACAGACAAGATGTAGAGTATGTACAAATAAAAGTTAAGAACAGAAAATAAGAAGAAAAAAACAGGAAGATGGTAATAAAAATAACAAGGCCAAAATGGAATTGTTCATGCCAAACCCTACCAAGACCCATAACTTAACCTAATTGGAGTTTCAACCTTTCCCCAAAAAGGAAACTTAAAGTCATCTGGCCAGCACTAGTGAGAGACTCTATATGATAAGACTTCTGACCTTCTTTTGGTGTAAGGTGACTTTTCCTGAAATAATTTTTCTTCTCTTTTGAGAACAACCTTGTCCCTCCTTTTTCTTTTTCTGACTATTAAAAACCTTCCATTACGTACAGCTTCTGCAGATCTTTCGACTTGCTAGACATGATGTTGCCAGATTGATTCATGATTCAGTTAATCAAGGCAAGTGATCTTTAAAATCAACTCAGCTGGATTTTTTTTTTTTTTTAGGAAAGATAAGGTTTATTTTTCTGGAAGTAGAGATGGAATCATTTAAAGTGAATTCATTTCATTGCTCAGCTTTATATTTATTGTTCTTTTCTTGGTGAACTTTTACATTAAATCCACATGCAACTATTATTTTTTTTAACAGCATTACAACAAAATTCCCATGGGCTTAGGGGCTGGTATTTTTCATGAGCATATCTTTTTTAACAATGAAAAACAACTAGTATATATAATTACTTAAAGTATCTATGTTAAGACATATATTCACCCTCATATACATTTATAAAACACATTTTCATCTATTGAGTTATTTTTGGTGGTGTCATCTGGTGCTTGGGTTTCCTCAAAATGGTTGAACTAAAACTCATGCATGGCTCCGTTGTGCTTAACTTTAGGAATGAAAAGAGCTGCCTCAGTAGTATAAAAAAAAGGACAATGGCATTTTCAACCTTAAACTAGGAAATAATGTCAAATCCAGATATGCTCCTGAAGACCTCTGGGAATGATCCAGACAAAACAGAGATGAAGAGGAGATAAAGGTCAAGAAGGAGATATTCAGTCCCCACCCCTGTGGGCCATGACATCTCTGAAGCAGACCAAATCAGGACTGGAAGTAGGCATGGTCTCCTGGTGCTAGAGCACTCAGCCCCTTTTCTGGAATTCTGCTAACTTCAGAGAATGAAACATCACCTCTTCCTTTGCAAAAAGTATATAATCTAGTCCATATGTGGCAAGAATTTAAAAAAAAAAAAAAAAGGCATTTTTGAGAAGAAGATCCCCTCTTCCTCTGTGACCAAGTAATAGATTTCTTTACTGTCTCAACTTGTGGTTCTTAATCTTCCACTACTGAAAGGCAAGAGAAACCTCAGCGATATTGGTAACAGTGCCTGTTCCATCTTTATTAAGGAAGTCAATAAATTAATTAAATTCATTTTAATTAACCCTCTTGGTCAACAAAATTCTTTCCTGATCATAGAATTTCAATCCTATGAGATCTGAACATTGCAAGTTTTCAAAGAGAAATCCTTGTTTATCAAAAATATAATAATCATAACTTTTGCTAATAAGTTTAAAAAAACAATATATAATATTAAGTAAGAGAAAATAAATAATTCTTTGGATCCCAGTAACTTATAAAACTTTTATATACATATAATATATACACACATATAAATATGTATATATATAAAATCATGGAATATATCTACATGTATATTGCATATTGAAATTATTATTAAATCCATAGCATTACTTTAAATAAAAGGCTGATAATCCTACTACTAAGAAAAATATTATTTGAACTGGCAGTCTGATGCTGAGCTAAGCAATTTAAACATCATACCTTGAGGAGCTAAGACCTGAAGTATCTTCAAAGCAATCTGATAGGAAAGTTAGAACTTGTAAGAATTTTATGTGGC
This sequence comes from Solenodon paradoxus, assembly GCA_004363575.1. Taxonomy (NCBI): domain Eukaryota; kingdom Metazoa; phylum Chordata; class Mammalia; order Eulipotyphla; family Solenodontidae; genus Solenodon; species Solenodon paradoxus. The sequence goes on along the minus strand of RJWH01002105.1, from coordinate 165,630 downwards.
AAAATTTAAATATGTATTAAAAAGTTATGGGGTCACTTTCTTTTCATTAACGACATTTTCTGCCTCTGTGAGTACTATGTCATATCCGCTAAGATGTTCCTCCACAGGAAGCAACCAGCATGTCTTTAATGGGTGGCTGCCTAACATTTTTAAATCATCAGGTCTGTCAGGCAGAGTACATCACAGCCTATGCTTCACACACTTAAATCTCCAAGTAGAACCAGAAAGGCATCTCCACTACTCTATGTGAATAGCATTGCAATGCTTTTATAATGTTGTAAGTTTTTATGTTCTTTGCCTTTCCATCTTTTCTTACCTCCTAATACATGCAATTTTACTTGGCCATTTACATGTGTCCTTCCTTTATATTTCCAAACATAAGTCATTTTTTTCAGCAAGGACATATATTCAGAAAACTCACTTGAATGTGTTGAGCTGCTTGTTTTAATTTTCAAATTGGTGAGATAAAGCTTAGGTGACATTTTAATGTGATAGGTCTATTTAAGAAAAGTTAATAGAAATTTAATCTTGATAGGTTAAAAAGGTCTCTTTGTAAGAAAAAAATTTCATTGCAGAAGCCCCAGCACACAGAAGAAAGATATAAGAACACTCTGGGTTCCTGCTATATCACTTAAGCATAAAGCACATGAATAAAAATGTTCTTTTCACATATGGTCTTATTTAATATTGGGAGTTTAGAATATATATGACAAATAATACCTAAATAAGTAAATATCCTGCATTTTTCCATGATGCTAAAATATTTATGGGACTTCCAGAACAGCAAGAAAGACACTCCAAAAACTTATTTCTGAATAAAAGTAATGAAAAACATAGCAAAAATGATCAAGATTACCTTTTTCAGGACTCTGGAAGTTAAAAGGTTTGCAGCAATACAAGGAATGTTTCCTCAAGAAAAAGAGCAGACCCTCAATAAGAACAATGAACTTTATGGTGTTTCAAACAATCAACCTCAATTGTGTCTTCCTCTCCCTGCCCTACTGTACACCTCAAAAATAAAACCCCTCCCAATTATGGTAACTTTGAAAACCTGCTGGGAATCAGTGCCCCCAAACAGAAGAACCAATCTGGAGCACTAAAAAGCCCCAACCTCAGAGAACTGTCACTCTGACCAGGCAACCTGTTGAAAAGCTGAGTCTTCAAGGGTTATCTTTATTTGGCCTTGCTCTGGGCTTATAGTTTTACTTGAAAGCATCTGTTGAAAACAATCAAAGCAACTGTGATATGCAGCTGCCTGAGGCATCATTGCTGGGACCTCAGAGCTGATCAGGAAACTTAAAAGCTAAAAAAAGAAAGAGAAATTCTGTGCTTATAGGGCACTTGGAAAAGATAAGATTAATTTCAGGGACTATTTCAGAGGCCATATACCTACAGAGGTTGATGTACTTGCCCTAAGAAGACTTGAAAAGACTTTAATTTCTTGTATCTTCTCAACCTTATCTCAAGGCAAATGGAAAATGAAAGATTAAGGAGAAAGGTGGTGGGAAAAAAGGCCTGCTTACCACTTGCGGCAACTATGAAGCAAAACCATGACACCTTCTGTAACCTGAGCTTGCTGGAATGTAGCCAGCAGGCAAAGAACTTCCCACATTTGAAATCCCATCCCCTAATTTACATCCCTCTCTTCCCGGGGTTGGTCCAGCCTATATAAGCACGTTCTAACCGGAAACCGTGACTCAGCTCTTTGAGGAAGAAATCCCAGCTGAGACCACACGTGTAATAAATTTGCCTAAAATACTTCCAAGGAGTGCTCGCTTGGTTACTCCCGAAAAACTGTAACAAGCCAACTGCCTGCCCAGTGTTGAAGACAAACCAACACAGAGTCCCTCAGCAAAGGCTGGGAGTTATGTTTTTCCAAGACAATCTCTGCCTAATAATTACGTGACACTAAGCTAATCAGACAGAGCTTCATTGGTCTTGTATGACGAACAATACAGATTTAAAGAATTGGTCCAGAAAAATCTCTAGATGGTGAAGAATGGAATTGGACTTGTAGTGGAGAATACCTGTATTATAAAATAGATGTACATTTATAATGATGCACATCTAAAATCTGTATGATCTAGCAATGACGTGTTACATCTACAAAATATAAAAACAAAAAAGCACAAAAACAAAAGGATAACAAGGATAATCCATAGGTGAAGTAACTGGAGGAGGAAGATACTGATTTCCTGATTTCCAGAACCACTACATTGCACTTTTAATATAGATATATAGTTCAGGGATGTATAATGAACATTTACAAGTCAGTCAATTAAAAAAACCTTAATTGCAGAAAAGATCATGAACTGATATTTCTCCAAAGATATTTCTCCAATAGCCCATAAATTCTTGGAAAGAGATACAACATCTTAGCCACCACAGGGAAATTGAAACTGAAACCAGAAGATACTTTCACATCACTAGAATGATAACAAAAATGATATAAAAACACGTTGGTAGCATTGTGAAGAAACTTGAACACCCATGTATTGCTAACGGGGATGTAAAATAATGAAGCCTTTTTGGAAAGAAGTTGGATAGTTGATCAAAATGTTAAATCTAGTTATCATATAACTCAGTTATTCCATTCCTAGAAAAGAAAATTGAAAGTTCATGTACACATTCAAAAAACACTGGCCCACAAATGGTTGTAGCAGTATTATTAGTAATAACCAAATTGTGAGAGCAGTCCATTTGTAGATTGACTTATGAATAAATTTAAAAAATGATTTACCCATACAACAAAATACGTTTTGTCCTTAAAAGGAAAGAGAATGGCATTAGAAACCAAGATTTATTAGATAGGAATTTGAGCTGGGATGCAGGGAAGGCCAGCAAGACAGAACAATAAGAGGGTACTAATTCAGTTTAAAATGCAATTCAACTTAAAATGCAGTTACCTATCAACTAAGACGGTCCCCTAATGGACACGCAGATGGACAGAGCTATGGCTATTAGGAAGAAAAATGGCCCTCAGTCTGATGACCTCCAATCATTTAAAAGCAGTCACTAGAAGGCCAGTCAGAAACTTAATACTGTCTCAAAACACCCCTGTGCAGAAATAAGGGCAGAGAGCCACACCAGAAACTTTAAAAACTCAGGTCGCTAAGCCCTTGGTACCAACTTCCTTTTCAGAATGCCCTATCCCCATATCTATCTGGGGATAGACTTTCTACCTCTTTCTTCCTTCTGAATGAAAACACCTTTGTTCACTTCTGTGTTTACCTCTCTTTTCCTCTCACACACTGCTCATGCTCCAGGGGATATTTTCTCCCCAGAAGGTACAAGGACCCACTACAAAGGAAACAGAGGCACACCCCACAGTTACAGATTGAACTATGAGGAGTACAAGGAGTGCTCATCAGTATTGAATTCTTGCTATTTTCTTATCCGCTCAATGACTAGAACTCAGAATATACATATAATATATGTACACATATCTATTTCTATGACTACCCCAATAGCTATACCCTGAAATCCCAAAGTACAGACTAATACCTTCAATGCCAGTCCACCACTATGAAGTTCATTCTAATTTATCATCTTCTTTCATTTCTAACTATTTTATATAACGGTAAGATTATTATTATCAATATTTGTATTTACTGGATTAATGACTAAACCAATATTCCATAGGTGACACTTGTCCACTCACCTACAGCAGCATCAATGCATTCACTTTTGTTACAACATCCTCTGCTCACCTGTTACTGTTTCCCTCCCACATGTTGTATAACTGTGGTTCAGATCTCAATATGCTTGATTCTACCCACATGGAGAGGTTTCAGTTACAACTCAAACCAATTACATATAATTATACTATGATTTATTGAGGGGAAAATATTACTTAATTGGCAGTAAAAGTGGAGGTGGTTAGCAATCACTAAGATGAGGTTTAGGAGACAACTTTGGGAGACGTTGATCTTGAATCCAGAATTTTCCAAGGGGTGTCAGTTCCTCAGGAGGGCAGGGCTGCTTCTCTAGGCAGAATCTGTAGTGACAGATGCCAAAATCTTGAGAAGGCTTCAGAGATCTCATGAGTCCATGAGCATCTCAGTTTGGCTTAATTCAGCTACTATATTTATAAAGTTTTGAGGGTTGTTTTAGCAGAGTCACATGTTACACTTTTGGATGTGACATCTATGCTCAGCTATATCAGTGCTATAATTAGCAGCAGCAGGTCTCTTAGGCACAGAGGGGTGTTAAAAAGTGCTTGCCTCATATGTCCCATGTCCTTTCATCTGTCTTTGTTTAGTCTGTGTATCAACATCCGCATAAGGGAGTTGTTGCTCTTTTTTAAAACTGTCAGCATAAATCACTCAGCTTAACTATGCTCCATTATACCGATCAGGATCATGACAATAATAAAACATATAATGGCACGAATAACCTATTAGGCCAAATCAGGCTTCAACCTGGCATGCCATGCTGCCAACAACCCTCCCTCTACCCACAGAAGATCTCTTAGTCTACATGGTCTTGAACACACTCTTCAGGATTTTACACTCCAGTGGCACTGTCTTCCTTAACAGTGATGCCTCACCTCATGCCACACCTTCATATGTCAACCTTGCCCCATAATTGCATTCTTCAACCCCAATGAGCTCCACTGTCCTTTTGTAGGATTCATACCTCCATCTCTCCATGCAGCACCTTGAGCTCTGACATACATGACCTACATCCTCCCAAACAAATGTTCCCTCACTCTCCTTAGACTAAAATTTCCATTTGGGTCCTTCACCAGTCCCCTTCCTGAATGACTATACTCCTCACTCTGTTCCACTGCATCATCATGTTGCCTCTTACTACCCCCCATACAAGATGCCTATCTTCCTGGGCTTCCTCAGAACAGACTGACTCTACAGGGAAGGGCTGGGAAAGAAGGGAGTGGAACAATAAGTCTGAATTTCACCAGATATTGGGACATCCTATTATGTTTATAAATATGTCAACACATTTTAAACATTTTAATAATATTCTTCATATTGACATAGAATACTTGGTTAATCTTACAATTTGAGGCATATATCTATCTCTAATTATTTGCCATAATTAGAAACCCAGAGAAGTCAAACCTGGGTCCTTGGGATATATGTGGACTGCGCTCAACTACCACTCCACTAGGGCACACCAGGTTTTAGAGATTTAAATCTACTTTGTCATAGTTCCCCATCTGTTGTTTATATTCCATCAGCAGTAAATGAGAAATACTTTTGATTTGGGCTATATATCTATCATATAATTCCTGATGATATGTAGCATTTGACTTTATTTTGCCATTGGTTACAAATAGGATTGACTAAAGTTGTCTGCAATCTATTATTTGCATTTTTCAGTCTTGTGAATGACTTGTACATGTTACTAAACCATATTTTATATTTCTACTCAATTTATTCTATCCCTTATGTGTATGTATTTCCTCAGCAAGCTACCTAGTCAAATAGAGAGACAGAAAGACTCAAGATTAAATTAGATATTTAAGTTTCCCTACCAATTTTGGTGTGTATATTTTCCAAATTTATTATTTGTCATTTATCTATCTGGCTATGGTTATGAACATATTTTAATATCCTGGGTAAATATTTAATAATTTATGATTTCTATTTTGACAATACTTTTAAAGTTCTTTTTACAGTAAGTGCATGCATATACACTCTAAGCGAAACGATTTCTAATTTTATAGTTTTTTTAAATATAGTTTTAATGAGCTAAAAATACTGGCATCATGTGTGAAGTATCTAATTTATTTGCGATGCATTTATTCATTAATTAATTACATTGGAGAACACAGCTATAATTTTGCATTTCTGGCTTTTTTGATTCATGTTCATTTTCTAGTCTAGTTTAACATGTTTCCATTATAATACATATCAATATTATTAGAAAAGTACACTTCTATGAATATTTACTTTATTTCACAATTTTCTGATATTTTTACACATTCATTTTGCAGATAAATTTTATAATAATTTGGTCATTAAGACATTACACTCATCCTTGATTAGAATTGTGCTAAATATGCACATTAATTTTTGGAGGACAAATAATTATCTTTCTATAGGCCACTTAGTCAAATTTTCATTTATGGCCTCAGATTTTCAGACACTTAAATTTATGTCCTGCAGATTTCTTTTTAAAAGTATCTTCTGTTTTGTGTTTTTCTTTTCTTTAAAAGTAGTATATTTATTTCATCTTTTATTTTTAAGTTTTTTTGTAGCACATCAGAGCGGCATTGTTTTTGTGTATATATCAATTACAAGTTATCTTAATAAACTGAAATGACTCATCTTATCTCAGTCAAATCCTCAAGAATCAATACTAAAGTGAAAATTTGTGTCACATGTTTTTTTTCTTTTGTTTGAATATCAACATTTATTTTTATATTTCTTAATTTAATAAAAATATGCTGTTAAACTACGGAGCAAAATTACACCACCATAAATATTTTATAGGATTGTACTGTCTACTTGCTGTGGCCCCATGATTTGGGAGAGAACCCCAAAGCATTGAAAAACTAATTCCCATAACTTATAAACACTAAGTTGAAAATACTTAATTCTAGAAATTTTAGAACCCTCTCCAAAGCCATGAGAATTAACTTGCAGGAAAAACCTAAGTCAGTATCTAACCAGCCTTTATATTATGTTATAGACTTAGGAAAATTGGAGAAATGGTAAGATAGGATCTGATACAAATATTTTGAATGTTACATTAAATGATCATTGATTCACACATGAAGCAATTCGTCCAGAAAAATGTCATTTTAAAAAAATATTTGGGAATGCAGATCTTTTTGTAGGTTTTTTAAAAAAATCTCTTAATTTCTGCCTCCTTATTTGTGCCTCTCTCCAGCATTTATAGATGTGAACCATGACAGATTCAGTCTCAGACAGCAATTCCATTAGTCCTTAGAAGCCACCCTGTTTCTTTCTTCGTGACGCTTCTAGACTCCAGTGAGCAGCTGACCAATTTTTTAAAGACTCCATTATGAGTGCCGAAGACCTTTGACTTGAAGCAGTGAGTCAAGCTATGGGCCCCAGTTCTGTGCTAATACTGTTTGTCTCCTCCGCAAACATTTCAAAATGCCTTTGATGAGCACTGCCTGCTTCAGGACTGAAATCAAACAAGTCCACAGCTTCAGTTTTGTTTCTTATCATTTTGACTTGTGCCTATTCCACTGAGATGATTAGTACTTTATTTGAGAATGGATATGCTTTTATCCCTCTTTTTTCATGTTATATTTTTGAAGACCAATTGTGAATATAACTGTATCCCACACGCCTAGAAGATGTCACTCTATTGCTAACAATAATAACAGAATAACTGTCCCTCCTTCAACTTTGGTTTCTGCTGTATAATATTCTTCCTATTTTCCTCCTACTATACTGGTCAGGGGTTCACAATCCCTTTGGCTTGTTTTCCTCTATTTATCTCATTCCTTAACGTCAAGTGCCTCATCTCAGATGATGGAACTATTATCTTTATTTTATTTTTCGTACATACTCCCTTGTGATTATGTTTAGTCGTATGATTATAGTTTCTGTCTTTGTATAAATGTCACTCATTTTCATCTACAACTCAGATATTTCCTCTGGACTCTAGACTTGAATACCACACGGACTACTCACCATCTCTACTGGAATATCTCATAGAGATCTCAAACTTAATGTACTAAAATGAGCTTCTGAACATCTGAAAATCATTTCCTTCAATACCTCCTATGAGCATGTTCATAAGAAGTTCATGTCATTTTGCTCTATGAAAATGAAAAACACAAAGATAAAGCTAAGGAATTCTAGAATAACTAGAATACTACACATGATAACACAAGAAGAAAATTCTCTGAATTTCCTGGATGATGATTAAGGCAAAACCAGAGAAAACCAGTCAAGGTTGAAACAGCAAGTTTAAAATCTACTACCTCCCACCAGAAAAATAAGAAGCAAAAAATGATCTATTTGATGGGATATGGAGGCTTTGAAAACAATTAGCACCAGTAACAAGTGATAGTAAATAAATTAAAAGCAAGATTATTTATTAATACAAAGTGAAACAGTTGCATGAGAAAAGAAATATAAAAACAGTTGCCTCACAATGAACAATTTCACCTTGTGAAATCAGTAAGAACCAGGAAAATAAATTTCACAAAAAATTAATAAAACAATATAGGACGATAGAATAAGGAACCTATATGCTCTTAAGGTTAGAGAAGGAAGAATAGTAGGAGTGTTAAAATATAATCTATCAAATAGGCAATAGAAAATGCTTAGGATAGATTAAGAGATAAACATTCAAGAGGATTATGGAGTTCAATAGCTAAAGAAATATACAAAATAATTTTGCAAGTTTTTGATTTGGTCAACAGGACTACTAGGAAAAGACGAGGAGTTGGGTGAGTTCTTTTTAAATTATAATTTTTAATATGGCTTGTATTATGAATCCACACATAAGTATTTAATATAAACAAAACTTATTTACATATTTTTTTTAAATTTCAACTTAGAAACTAAATAAAGAATAAAATAAATCTCATCATTTAGAATAAGGAAACCCAGAAACAGGAATTAAATAATAAATAAATGCAACAGACTTGATCAAGTCAAGAGCTAGAATTTTGAAAAACTAAAATGAAAGGATTTTTTGTAAAGACATAATTTTGTTTCTCTTCAATTCCCAGTAAAACTAGAGCCTAGGATTACTTTTAAAAGGGCCTAAGAGCAAAAAGATACGGAAAGAGAAGAGTGAGTAAACAAAATCCTGGAAGCTGGTAAGCAGATGACTGAGGCAGAACCAATAAATCCAAATCCTAAATTAGAAAGTGGAAAAGTGAAAGAAGCCCGGTTGAGAACTTACAAAGCTGCAGGATGTGATGAGCAGTAAAAAGGTGAAAGACTAATCGAAAATAGAGAAGGTGTTTAAAAACTGTCTTAAGAAGCAGATTTCTAAATCTCTTTCCATGCCATACAGATGAGCAGCTCCCACTGCGGTTTTCAACAGAAAACTGGAAGCTTATTGTCTGAGGAGGAGAAAACAGACCGTGGGTAGAATGCACAAGGCAGAGTTAATGGCTCTGGAAACATAACCAAAAACAAGGGGTGAAATGGGCTTAGGAGAGGGATGCAGAGGGCTAGGTCTCTCCAACTCTTCACCACAAAGGACAGGACAAGACCTCAGGACTAAAAACAAGAAAACAAGTATCACTATCTTTCTGGGAAAAACCTCAATACAGACGACACAGATCAAAAGGAACCAAGGGGAAAGGAGTGGATAAAGCAGAAGGAAAGCAATACCCCCATCCCAAAACAAAAAAACTACCACTAATAAATAGTATGTGAGATTCACTACAACTATCAAATTGCAGAATGTTAGATTTTAAAACATTAAAATTAGGGAAAATACAGCAAAAACACCCCACAAAATAAACATGAAAAGTTCAGATAGACATTTTAAGAGATCTCCCAGAAAGTAGAAACAAAGGATAGAAATAAAAGACATAACATAAGGAGAAAAATAGCAAAAGAAAATATCAACATCCAAGTAATAAATCCAGAAAAAAGACTACTTAAAAATAGAGATGAGTAATTATCACAGAATGACATACAGGGAAATCCTCAAACCATAAATATATGATTTTTAAATATAGAAAAGTTGACCATGTATCCATCAAAATGGGTGAAACTAGACTCAAACCAAGGCAGATAATCATAAAATCTTGCACATTTGTGAAAAGTCCTTATACAAGCTGTCGAAGACATAAAAAGGAAAATATAAGTTACATGGGATCAGAAGTCAGCATGGTTTGACTTCTCTAGCAACTCTGAAACACATGGTGGAGTTGGGTTTGCTAATCCTGGAAGAGGCAGCATATTCTCTTCCAAGGGCTACCGTAACACACAGTCATGGACTTCGTAACTTAACAGAAGCATGTCTCACAATTTTGAAATTAAGAGTTAATATGAAGTTGTGGACAGGTTTGCATTCCATCCAAAAGTCTAGGGAAAAGCTGCTTCCAGTTTCTGGTGACTGTCAACATTCTTCGTGGCTGTGCCACTCCAGTCTCTGCCTTTACAAAGTCTTCTCCATTGCGCGCAACTCTTATAAGAACACTTGTCATTGGGTTTAGAGCCACCCAAATAGTGCAGAATTTCATCTCAAGATCTTTAACTTAATTCCACTGACATTTTTTTTTTTTTCCAAACAGGGTCACAAAGAGCAAGGTTCTAGAATCGTATCTTTTTGGAGGTCACTATTTAATCCACCACAGGTAGTATTCGCCTAAATAATCTGTTTTGCAGTACAGTTTTGGGAGTCTTTTGTGAACTCCAATTTGGAGTTCTTTTCTTCAAGCTTTAACAAGATTCTGCAACCATTTATTACCTTACAGTAAACCCTTTTCTGATTAGATTAACTACAATTTCTACCTTTCAACCCTGACAAAAATGACACTTTTCTAAATGTATAATTATTTTATTATAGTAATATTACCACAATAATAGTGATTAGTATTATTCTTGTCTGCCCAGAAAAAAAATGTATGATTTTCTAAGGTTTGAATCCTATCATTTAGTTTGCAAAAATAATTGGGAATGAGTCAATAAGTGAATACCAATGACATTCATCTTATCTTGAATCTCAATTCTGTATCTTCTATGATCCATATACATGTTTATCTCTGGGGTCTTTTTCATCTCTTTATCATCTTCCAAGTTTAGAATTACTTTAAACTTTCTATAAATAAATATATATGATCTTGACTTCTCACTTTAATTTTTCTAATGGATTTCAATTTCTTTCACTGTACTTTTAGATTTCTTGAGATGTTATGTTTACATTTCTTTCTGAATCTATCATGTTCTCTTCCACTCCTGTGAACAATGTACTTTACAGTTTTCATTCATAAAGTTTATATTTTCTTGCAGTTCATTAGAGAAATTATCTTCTAACATTGCCTCTACTATGGTAAACATTTTGCAGTCCATGCTTTTCCAGCATTTCTTCACTGCCATATTATGTCTTATGTCTTGACTTTTGTCAGAGCCCAGAAGACATATATTTTCAGAAAATTGGGCATTCATTAAATTCATGTGGAGTGAATTGCTATTTTTGGCTTATGTACCTTTAGATAAGGAACAAACTAAGTTGAGTCTGCCCATAAAAAGAGCAAATGGATGTCTTGTTTACCTTTCTCTGGTCAATTCACTGATAGATAAGAAAGATGAGTGTACATTCTCAGTTTTCCACCTGAGATTGCTTCAACTAGAAACCAGAGAAGAAATCACTTTCATCAAGCCAGAATTATATTTATGTGGGACTGAGTACTTTCAGTTCTTGAATTAGAGTTATATTTGAAAGAGAATTCTTTAATTCTCTGTGAGTTTTTATCCAGGTCAAGAAGAAATAGTTTTCTGTTGAGCAAAATATTTAAAAAGTGAGAAACACAATATAGTTTATATACATCCCGTGATTTCACATTTGTCAAAGTAGTATGGACACAGGAATTAAGGAAATTTCAGCTTTAAGTTTCAGCATGTTAAATGTGTCTATATCATTTAAGTCATTGATTATAAAAGTTATTACTTTCATATGAATCATTTTCTTATTTCTTTGAATTCAAAGCCAACAGCCATCAGAAAAAGGCTGACGGAAATAAACTAGTACCCAGATCAACTAAGTAGAGCTTATAATTTGTACTAAAATGCTGGGTAGCCTACTAGTCCTATAGATTCTTTCTGCATTATGTAGTAGCAGACTGAATTCTCATTATGAAAAACAAAAGTCTCAACATCTCTTCTAAGTAAGTGAAATTATATGAGTATCTTCAGCTCCAGACATCAAAAAATAATGAAGCAACGAATTGGAAGTAAACAAAAATAATGTCAGAATACAACCAATTTCTTGTTTGTTTCATTTCTTATTTTTTAATTTTCACTGCTAGATGCTTTTTAGGATACTGAAATCGCACGTCAGTCTGTGTGTATTTCTCACCACACCCACCACCAGAGTCCCAGTTCCCTTCACCACCTTGTTCCCTCCTTCTCTTGGTCCCTTCCCACCCTCATACCCCTAGTAAACTACCTTCTTCAGCTGCTTTCTATGAATTTGATGGGATTTGTCTGTTTTCTTTCTATATATTCCATGTTTGTTTGAGGCCATCCTGTACTTTTTTTCTTTCTGGTTTATTTCGCTTAGCATAATCAATTCCAGTTTCATCCACTTTGTTGCAAAAGGCACCACCTCATCTGTTTTTAACTACTACATAGAATTTCTTAAGAGTATATAGGTCATAGCTTCTTTAGACAGTCATCTATTGGCAAAGATTTTTAGGTTGCTTCCATGTCTTGGCTATTGTGAACTGTGCTATGAATACAGAAGGTGCAGATATTTTTGATTGACTGGGGATCTGATTGGGGATTTTTTTTTTTATTCACTGGGATATGCTGAGGAATGGCATTGCCAGACTGAATGGTAGATCCATCTTTGTTTATTTTGAGAAAGCTTCATACTGCTTTTCAAAGAAGTGCACTACTTTGCATTCCCACCAACAGTGTAGAAGCATTCCTTTATCTCCAAATTCTCTTTAACTCTTGCTATTTGAGCCTTTTTAATACAGGGCAGTCTCCCTGGTGTGAAGTTATATCTCATTGTAGTTTTAATTTGCATTTCTCTGATGGTGATCAATGTAGAGCATTTTTTCATGTGTTGTTGGCCTTCTGTGTGTCTTCTTAGAAAGATATCTATTAAGTTCTTTTGCCTATTTTTTGAGTGGATTGCTTGCTTTTTCGTTGTTGAGGTACTTGAGTGCTCTAACCTGTTGTCTGATATATGCTATACAGATATCTTCTTCCATTTAGCGGGCTATCTTTAAAAACACTGTTCTTAAGGATTATACAAAGTAATTTTAGCGTATAAATATCTAATGATTATATCTCATGACTTCTAATTTTTCAAAGTAGCTTTTAAATACATAAACTAAGGGGACTGTAGCATATTAAAATATGTTAATAGAGTTTACAATATTTGTGCTTCTTCTAATTGTCCTACTAGCTTTATTTACTAAAGTGCTTTTACTTGGGGTTGAGGACAGTCTAATCAAAATACCTTAATTAGATGTCTGAATAAATAGTTAACTTGCTTTTTTAAGATAAAAGATACTGAAAAAATAATCAGGCCTCACACCAAAACGGAATAATTATTTTCTAAAACAAGTGCCACAATAACTATAGTTCATAGAAAAAAAAGTCTTTATTTCTAAGCTGGCAGGACACAATGGTTACTTATCTTATTGGAGAAAAAGTCATATTTTTTTATGCAGTTGGGAACATAAAAGCAGATTATTTAAGTCCACAAATATTTAAGAAAAAATGAATAATCATTTTTGTAAATGTGCTTTTCTTTTAAGTCAGCAATGCAATTTCCTTTCCAAGGCAGTATTATTTAAACACCCCAGTTTGGGTATTTTTCTAAAAGACTAGGTTTACTGTGTGTTGCCAGGCATATTATTCTCCACTGTTTGGTTTTAGATACGACAAGAATCCCCCCACTACTTCTCCTGTTCCTGTTGTCTCTAGCAGAGAATCAAGAATGCAGTTCACTTCGGAATAAAAGAATTTTCATTTGCTCTCACTGCACTCTCTTTAACTTTAAGGAGGATATATCATTCTGAATATCCGAGAAGTATGAGTTTTTTTCCTTTGCAAATATGCAGGAAAATGAAAAAGACTCTGAATCAGAACTCTGTCTCACCCTACCCATACCAATGCCCATACTCTTTGATGCCACCTCCCCAGAAGCAGGAGTCAACATCATTCCATCTATAATAACCTCTTATAACAACAGCATTTCATCTATGATAGCAATAAAGTTAGAAATGAAGTATGTGAGTATATGATAAAAAGGCAGGTGAAAATCCATAAGGAGGAGAAAAGAGAGAAGTGGTATAGGAACTTAAAAAAATGAATCACACTCAGTGTTTCCTGTTGGTATAGTGGTTAGGTCAGTCACTTTTGCCTGGTTCAGTCACCTTTGGCCGGTGCAGTTCACACACACCCCAAGGACCTGGGTTCACATCCTGGGGACAGGGCAGGGCCAGGACCAGGGGTAAAAACCAGAATGAACAATTAAAATAAGATATATAAAGTGTTTCTCCCTCCTTTCTCTTCCTGCCTGCCCGCTCTGTTCACCTTCATTCCTGCCTGCAATCTTTCCTTTAGGGGCAAAAAAAAAGTTAATTAGAAAAGCTACTTCCATTTAAGAAAAAAAAAAAAAATGATGCCACATTACTGAAGAAAGACTACAATGGAGTAGAGACAGGGTCACAGCTTTAATTTTTCCCTTGAAATCTTCACCTTAAAGGATGGGAAAAGAGCAATTTAGTCCCAAAACTTATTTCTATATGCAATGTAATGATACTGATTTCACTGAGCCTAGATACAAATACATATGGTATATTACATTTATAAATATATATCTATATGTAGATACATATATGTGAATACATATGCAAACATATGTACATATATACCTATGTGTTTTTAGATGTAAAGATATTTCCACAATCTTTGATTAGAGCTTTGCAGGTTATAGAGCTAGGAATAAAGATAGAGATATAATCTCTGGGTTTAACACTTCGAACTCTTCACCACTTTAGCTGGAAAACGTTCATTGTGTTACAACCTCTCCATGGTATTATTAATAGTTTTGTCGTGCTCAAGGGCACTGCGATTAAGAAACAGGAATCAACCAAAACCAGAGCCCTCCAAGTGCTAAGTTCATTGAGAACTTGATCCACATGTCAAAAGTAAAATGAGATGTGTTAGAATCTTTTATAAGAGTACATTGTCATATAGATTCTGTGCTATGATTCAGTTACCCCTTTACATGCTAATGTAAGTCATATTATATGTCTCTCCCCAAACTACCCACTTTTAAAAATATGGCATGATACATGCTTATTGCTCTAAAAATGAAATAACTGTAGTAGAGCCAGACAGATAAGTGGCAAATAATTTGAAAGCTATTATGTCCTGAGAAAAATCACACCAAGATGGGAAAAAGATTTTAGTACACAAAGAGAAATGTAAGTTTGTATACTGTAGTATCACAGTACCAAATTTAGCAATAATTTAACAAAATATCTCAACAGGGAATTTAATTTTATCTAGTAACAAAAAGTTAAAAGTGTGAGAAAAGGTCCAGGATGTGAATGAACGCATGAATAATGGAAGAAAGGGGGAATCATACATGAAACCAAAAAAAAAAAGAAAAAAGGTTTGCACAAATCCCAATATATATTCAATACTACAATCAAGAAAACTGTCCTTAAGGTTTTCATTTGACCGCAACAAGCAAATACCATGATTATAATTTTATATTTATAAAAACACATAAAGGGATGGGAGCAGATAACACCTTGGTACCAATGACACTTTCCGACGAAATTTTTATACTTCAGGAATAATAATAATAACAAAACACTAATAATACATTTCATTTTTACATGATTGTATAGACTTTTTGGATTTTAATCTTATTTATGGAATTAGGCAGGCAGAGGCAGCTAACTTTATGTATTCTAGTAAATTCAATGACTTCTTATTTAGATGATCTTTTGTAGGAAAAATCTGGAAGTAGATTTAGAATGTATGCATCTTGGGAAAGTGTTTGACAAAGTATTGACATTTTAGGCAGCATGGCTGTCTAGCAAACTCCGGACAGCGGAGAACATGATCAACTCAGCTGCAGTCACTGTTTCAGACAATGTAAATTCTCCACAAAACTGCATGGATACATTAACCCATTTCTGTAGACTTCGAATTCTAGATACTGTTTAAGAATGTGTTAGACATGCAGACTCAAAGAACAAAACGAGCTGACACTTTAAAATTACCAATTGTATTGTACCTAAAATATTTGCTAAGTATTCCAACTTAGAAATAATTTATTCTGTGTATTAAAGATAACCATAATGAGGGAGTGGCTTTATGATTTGTCAAATATTAGCAAATTTCATTCTATTTTGCATGTTTAGGAGGTTGAGAATATCCCATTCTTTTTGCCTGACTAAATCATATGAGAATATTGTGATATCAATTTCCTACCTTTTTCTCATAAAAGTCTGTCACTATGACAGATGTTGCTTGATTTTTTTTAATCCAAATTTTTTCTCCATTCTTTCCACAAATAAAACAAAACAGTAAATGGACATACCACTGTTCAGCTAGATTCTCTCTTCCAGCCTTCCTTGTAGGCAGAAATGGTTAAAAAAAAAAAAGGTGCATTAAATATAAGTCAACCTGATATGTCACTTATATTATGAAGAATGGGGAACCTTTATATGTGAGTTTATTTTAATGTGCAAAAAAATAAATAAATAAATAAAAAATTTTTTAAATGGCATGTCACTTCTATGTCCAGAAGTTACAAAAAGTGGTATTCCATCATTCCATACTTCCTTTCTCCTCTCTACCAGGGTAACCAGACATGGCAGGGATGCAGCTACAGTCATCCGAAACACAGCAGTGCCCTAGTAACATGGATTGGCAAACTGCAGCCTGCAGGTCAGACCCTTCCCTCTGCTGTGTCCATTGATGACACAGACTGTGGTTACTTTCCCGCCACGCTGACTGAGGTAAATAGCTGCACCAGACACCATACATCCTGGAAAGCTATAATCA
Organism: Solenodon paradoxus; assembly: GCA_004363575.1. Classification (NCBI taxonomy): domain Eukaryota; kingdom Metazoa; phylum Chordata; class Mammalia; order Eulipotyphla; family Solenodontidae; genus Solenodon; species Solenodon paradoxus. The sequence goes on along the minus strand of RJWH01002105.1, from coordinate 148,951 downwards.
AAGAACCGGAAGCCCATAGCCTCAAACATGGTTTTATTCTTTGCCAGGCTGCCACCATTTGATGGCCTCCTTATGTGTGAGTGTGTTTGGAAACCTGGAGATTCTCAACCAAGGTCTCTTCCCCAGGTGGCTCTGCCAACATTCTCCTTCGGCAGAAGAAGGTAGAGGTTTTGAACACATCTTCTTTCTGACTGCTATTTTTCTGCTAGTCCTTCTCCTCTTCTTCCCACCCTCAGTCCATAAAAGGACACTGGGTTTTTTGTTGGTGACTCCCTTGCCTGAATTCATCTACCTGACCCTCACTGGATGCTGTTCTGTGAAGGAAACAGTAGGTTGAGGGAGCCAGTGCTTTTCCCATTTAGATTCTTACTTAAGCACTATGACAGTCAGTAATGAAAACTATGAGGGCTATGCTTATTCTGACTTGCTGTTTTAGTTGACCTCTGCATGCATGGTGGCACCTCTCTCCCCAGCTCCCCACAACTGTTAGCAATACTCTAAGGAAAATGTAATCAAAAGATACCAATCCTGGAACGATAAGAACTTCGAAGTGGCTACTGAATAAAGAGAAATGGAAGAAATGCAAATATTCTTTTAGTGGATGGAAAGATAGACATTCTCAGCAGAAAAGTGGAAACTATAGAAAAAGAACACAATGGAGATTTTTGAACTAAAAAATACAATATCAAAAATAATAAATGTTTCTGGATGACTCAATAACCTGTCCAATAGAATGAAAATGATAGAGGAAAGCAACATAAAGTTGAAGATGGATAAATATAAACGTTATAATCTCAATAACAGAGAGGAAGAAATGGAAAGATAAAGAGGAAGAAAAACAGAACATCAGCATTGCATTGTAGAGTAATTTCAAAAGGTCTAATATTTGCATCATAGGAACCCCTAGAGGAGAAAATAAAATTACTGCAGAAAAATATCTGAGGTAGTAAATATCAAATCTTAAGTAATTGTGGACGGTTTGATACAACCATCTACAGTATCACAAAAAAGAAATATATAAATAAATACAACCTAAAATGCAACAGATAAAGTGGAATACTGAAAAGCTGAGTCACAAGAATAAATAAGTGTTCTATGATTTGGCATATGGAGAATCAACACAAAGAAAACAATAAAATAAAAAACAGAATACATTTTTGGACTATGACAAGGCTGAGGTTACTGGGAGGGAAAGGTGGTGTTGGGTTCAGGTCGTGGATGGGGTTTATCAGCCATTTTTTAATCTATTTTATTTTTATGTGTTTCCCCTCCCTTTCTTGCTTTTTGTTTTACTTTGGTCTGTTTTTGTTCATCAAAGTGAAATTAAAAAAAATATATATATGGTAATACATATAATTGAATACCATCTAGAATAAAGGAAACTAGTGATAGATATAACATAGTTTATATTGCTAAGTGAAAGAAGCTGAACTCAAAGGTTTTATATTGGATGATTCCATTAATCTGACATTCTGGAAAAGGCAAAACTATGGAAGTGATGGATAGTTGCCCTGCATTAGGAGTGAGGGGATGGGCTGCCTATAAAGGGGAATCGTGAGGATTTTTGAAGGTATTAGAACTGATTTATATCATGAACGTGGCCATGGTTCCATGACAGTTCTGTCAAAGGTCAATAAACTGTACACTAACACACAATGTTCAGAGCATATGAAGTAAAAACAGTATTTTCAAAGTGCCCTGCAGATGCTTTGATGTTAGCTGTTAACTATTAATTCTATGATAATATAACGATGAACCAGTTTATTTGAATACAGAATATCAATTAAGTCTAACCATATCTATAAATTCAATCCCAGCTAAGATTATTTTCTTCTCTCCTATGTCTATACTTCCATAATCCATTCCCAAATTTATTTGCTCTAGTTTTGCTTCTATAAAAGCTAAACTTCTTGAATAGTTTTATGAGATCAGTCTTCTACTTTGCTCTTGACTTTCTAATTTGCCTTAGAGCATCAAGGTTCTGACTCTAGTGGTGTGTACAGAAACACTGAATGCTGTTGGAAGATGAAGGCTAGAAAAGGAGACTTCTGGAAGAATTGGCTTTGTCTCACATACACTTAGCTTTAAGATATTGCAGAAAGTTCAATAAATGTAAGACATCATTCCTGAATAAAGAATCAGCTGTTCAGGTGGAAATGGAGAGACCAATTATCATCCCAATTCTTAGTATTCTCCTCTATCTTATTAAACACCCTAATTTTCATTTTTTAAATCTTGTGAGACTATAAATACTATTAACATTACAAATTGGAAACCAACCAATTCAGATTTTGCATATGGATTCTGGCTAACCTACAGCTGTATTAATTAAGAGAGAGTCTGCTTAGAGCTATGGGAAGTCCATGGATTTCAGTCTGTCCCTTGAGACCAAGTTGCAGGTGTTTAAGCTTGTCTTCCTTCTTGTTATTATTAGAGGCATCCAAATCCATCCCCAATCTTTATATATTCATCTTCTACAAACTAATAGTATTTTTTTATTGTTTTATTATTGGTTACTCTTAATCAATGATCATTTAATTTGTCAATTAATCTGTCATTCCAAAATCATGCCCTTTAATTCCAGATGATCATACATTATTGTTTAATTAGCTGGCGACTACCTGCCATATATGATCTAATTCTAATTATGTAAGACTTATGAATTTTTAATTGCTCTCAGCCCAAACTGGGGTTAGATAATCAATCTCATATTACTGCACTCAAAAAAACTTTCTGTCAGCAACCAGCAACCATTTCTGATACCTAAATCTCTACATCTTTTTGGATTATTTCAAGAATAGCAAAGCTGATTCTGATTTAAACTGAAAAATGAGATTTAATACATTTCTGAGAAATCTGGAGTAGTAGGCTCCCCTTTTCCCAGAGTTCTGGAAAAATTAAAGTAAGTTATGGACTAAATATTTCCATGTGCAAAATATAGACAAAAGCACTAGAAAAAAATGAACAAATAAAAAGAATATATCTACATGTTAACCTGGTCAAAACTGCAATTTTGATCAAAGTCAAATGACATTTCAATCTTGATCTTGAAACTTTTTTATTACTCTTTCATGATAACTAAAAATAATATACAGCTTTGAGACTTAACTATTAATGCCATGTAAGCACTATATCATGTCTCTATTTTATATATTTTTATGTAAACATCTTATAGAAAGTTTTTTAAGAAAAATTAATAGAGGCAAAAGTATTTGTGGATGAAGGAAAGTGGGAAGAATTCCAAAGAGTAATTTCACATTTTAAATGTTAATGCTTGATTATGAGAGGTGAATATTATTTGACTATATCACATACATGAGTTATTATATTAAATGCCAATTATTTTAAAAAGCAAAAAATAGGAAGCTGAAGAGTGTAAACACTACAGAGAAAGGAAAAGTATTTTTCGTCCATAAGGAGTTTGAATACTCCTTTGAAACATTATTCTTACTGAATTCTTACTGAAGTTGGTAGTGAGACAGAGGTAGGGGAATCATTAAGAATAAACATTCTGGAAGCTCGTTATTTGTATACATAGATTAGTTCTACCACTGTTACGGACTGGATGGTTTTATCCTTCTAAAATCATATGCTGTGATTCTAACCTCCTATATTCTGGTATTAGAAGGTGCTTGGGAAGTGATTAGGTCAGGAGGCCAGAGTCCTCATAAATGGGACAGAAGTTCCTATAAAAGAGACCCGGGAGAGGTCTCTTGTTCCTTCTCCTGTGTGACATCACAATGAGATGGCTACTTATGAACCAGGAACTGGGCTCTCAACTAGACACCAATGTACTGGATCCTTGATTTTGGGTTTCCCAGCCTCCATACTGTGAGAAGTAAATGTTGCTTAAACCACCCAGTCTACGGCGGTTATTTTGTTGTAGCAACCGGAACAGATATGACAGTCACAATCAGCTGGGCAACTGATAGTTGTTCTCTTTACTGTGACTTTGTTTTCTCATCCATAAAGTAAAGGTGAGGCAGTATGTCAGCAGTTTCTCTGAAGAGTAAAGGACTAGCAAACATAAAACATACAGGGCAAAGGGCAAGCATGATGATAACATAGAAAGGGAAACTAGTGTTGGGTCTGTGGACAATGAAGGAAGTTACCATGAATCATCACTTTCACAGGCTGAGAAATGCAAGCCAGATGGAAGAATACGGATCAGTGCTGCTTCACTGGGCATGGTGTAAATGCTAATAACAAATGAACGTAAAAATACAGGGAAGATATTGACCATCACAAAGGAATTCACTGCATGTGCTGCGGGAGCCAGAAAGATCACGTGAGTCTAGAAATTGCAAGGCACTAGTTTGACTGTCGTTAAGACTGCTAACAGTATTTTACAAAAGCATAATAATTACAGAGGAAATGTTCTTCCCATCATATAGCTTAAGGGTAACAGGAAATTACTCTTGCTTGTGTAAAGTATTTAAAATATAAGAAACCTTGAAAATCAAACTATGGAGTCACACATAGGAGGAAATCAAAGAACTTTTTATTAGTATAAACTCTAGCTAAGAAAGAAGTAAATCAATGTTCTGACATTGTAAAATGCAAAGATGCCCAATAGAAACATATATTTGAAACAGTGAAATGCTTACCAAGTATAAAATCCTAAACTTAAAAAACGGAATTGTTTCAAGGGATGTGAAGATCCCAAATTTTATAGGCAAGATGATAACACTATTTGAGATAAAATACAGGAAAAAAATAGAAAACAATAAAATCTTTTAACAATGTAAGGATCACTGATTAAACCTAAAAGACTGTTTATTTTCTGAACATCATTTAAAAATTAATAATTGAATGGTTTTCCATATCCTGAAGGAGGACTAGGTCTACATTAACCATAGTCAATAGGCACATCTATTATTTATTAGGCATATCGGATGTTCCAATCACTTGGCAGCCTTCGGGCATATTTCTAATGGAAAGAAGGATACTATATGGCTTTAAAACAGTCTTAATTTGCAGATTTAACTATAGAAACACAAAGGCTAAGTTGCCTACAATGACACTATTTTTATTTATATATTCATCTAATACTACTGAATGTGGAACTTTCAAAATACTTTCTTTTTGTTATTCTGTTCCTATAGCTACATTTAACAATAATATGAGCTCAGAAAATTCAATGACCAATTACATCCTGAACGTCACTCACCTGGAAAAGCAGAGAGTTGTAGGCCTACAGGGTAAATGTCAAGTGAATGTGTTTGGAATGTGGCCATATCTGATTAGCAAAGCTGTCCTCAGAATCTTCAATTGCCAGGCATATGTAATTTACCCTGTGTTCCTGGAACATAATGGGTTGAAAGTACAGAGATTCTACAGTCCCTGGGCAATTAAGGCAGTGGCAGTGGAGATTCGATTCCAAATAATAAGCATTTATTGAATATCTAAAATTGTCAAATAAATGGATTCTGCCAAATCTTTTTTGGTAGAATGTCTTCAGAACTACTTCCCTTCCATATGTAAATATTTGAATATTTTCACATAGATTGATTCTATTTATGATTGGACACTTGTTATATTAACTTTGATTACAAATTTCTCATTCACGGGACTTAAAACAATGTTTGCCAGTGATGTCATTTATGATAAGGACCTTGTCTGCTTCCATTGGCCTTGTGCCATGCAATGAATAAATGAGAATTAAAGAATTCTTAATAAGAAGAATGAAAGGAGAGGCAGATTTTCTAATTCTTGCTTCTAAGTATGAAATGGCAGTTGCACAGTAGACGACCTTACAACAAAACCCGGAGTCTGCACGACTCAGCAAAGGAGACTGGGGTTTGAATATATTGAAAGGATGTACATTAATAGGCTTTTCAAAAGACCAATAAGATAGTTTTTGCCCTAAATTGACATTCCTAATTTGGTTGAGAAAACTTGACAGGTTTGAGCTAACTCTAGGGCTCAAGATCCAACTATACATACGCTGCACTGCAGGAAGACTTTGGAGCAGTATTTTTGTGGACATCTTTGAAGTGTGTAGAAATCGCTCTTGCCCCAGGAAAATACCAGATGGACAACGATCTAGCTATCTATGCAGGATTAGTCTAACTGTGAATCCCAAACAGGAATCTCACTCCTGGTGTTAAACACTATAATAAGGCCACGCAGTTGCAAACCTTCTCTAAAAGTCAGGAAATTTTTATTGTAATATTGAATGGCATAGAACAATGCACAAAATGTACTGAGTATGACCATCATTTTATTTGCTTTTATACTGAAGTATTTAATTATTTTTGCATCATATAAAACATTCTGAACACATATTAGAGTGTTTCATAAGAATCCATTCTTTTTGGAAAAATAAGGAAGAGATAAAAGAAACTGTATGACAATAGTGACATTGCTAGAACTTCACTGTTCAATACACAGAGAAAGACGGGGGTTCTGCCCTGAGCCATGGCTGGGCCCAAGATTATATGCGTATCTTGCAAGATACATTATACCTCAAACTATCAACTCACATTTTTTCTGTATGAAACTTTTCTTGTTTTTTTTTCTCTATTTTATGGAAAGTAAACTTAATTTGGGTAGTCTACTTAACCAAATAAAAAATATTTTTGTAATAAATTACATACAAAAATTTCTATTTTTTTCTAGACAGTCTCCCCTTTAAGATTTTTGGTAATAAAGGCTGTGTGTATAACTATGTGATGGTGAAAGACAGCAACTACCCCGATACACAATATAATTAATTTTTTTTAAATGATCTAGTAATTAATACAATGCCAAAAAATGTGTGCAGAAACTCAAAATAAGAACACTCATTGAAGAAAGAATAAGCTAAATACAAGTCTGAGAAAATCTAATTCAATTTTAGCAAACCTGTCCACGGCTCTTTCCAGGTCTCCAAGGTAATATATGTAAATGAATTCTGCCAAGAGTCTAACAATTGAAAAAAAGAACCATATCACTTTACTCAGGAAGACATAGACAGAGAATATGTATTTTAAAAAAGAATCACTCAGGAGGATGAAGAAACACAGATTAAAACTGAATAATGGCATTCTGGTCATATTTTTTAAATAGAACATAGGGTTTTAAAAAAGTATGTTTAAAAAGTAGGAAGGAGCTTCAAAATTTATCCTGCCTTTTTTTTTTTTTTACCTCTGGTAATGTTACAGATGAGATGTTTTTTAGAATATGAAGTTGACCCAATTTCTCATTAAAAAAAAGGAAAATTCATCATTATATATTTAATATCTCATTTAATATATTAAAAAGGAAAATTCATTATTGTATATTTAATATCTTAATATATTAAATGTGTAGGTATATTTAAAAGTCTCATTGAATACATAAGCAACCTTTTCCTGGCTATTAGGATATGCTTTTTTATATCATGAACATATTTATGATTTACTTTAAAATTTACTATGGGAGAAATGTGTGTCTCTTTCTTCTCTTCAATCCATGGAAATAAATGATTTATCTATTATTGTATTGATCTAATTTAGTTTACTTGCTACATAACAAACATGTTTAGCGGTTCCTTGAATTTTCAGTGTCCTGGGTGGTGTGACAAAGGATTTCTTCGAGAACTTCACAAATTTACTGAATCAAAAATTAACTTAAATTTCAATATACGTGTAGTTCTTTATTCAAAAATTTCATACCTTCATGTTTATACTAATGTATGACACACATATTATATCTAGATAATAATGGGAGGTATAATAGAGTAAAACAAAAGAAGATGATAAAAGTACTAATATTTTCTTCTCAGATTAAATTGGCACTCCATTTGATTGCACAAATGTAAGAGTGAAAAGAACATTAATACTCATGACTTAAGGGTGTCAAACATCATAACTATCATCCTGTTGGGTTTGTTTTCTAAAATTCATGATGCTATCTCAATCAGAAATTTCATTTCAAAACATCAGCAGCACTGTTGCCTTCCTTGAAATGGGATCAGTTTTTTTTATATAACGTTTTATGTTGCCTAATCCTAGAACTAGTAAAAATACTTCAAATCGTATGCTATCAGTGCTCAGAGAAATCTAACAAAATTAAAATCAATCTCCAATTTATTTTAGAAATCAGGGTTCTTAGATTTTTTTACAGGTATACACACAACTGTGTTATCAGTAATGCAGAATCTTTTTAATAGCTGGATTTTATATTTTTAACTCTCATATCTTCATTAATCATCACATTTTTGATGGAAATATTTTTAACATTATTTTTATACTCACAATGAACTTTATAAAAGTACCATTTTTGAAACTTGGGATAAACAACTTTTTTGTAGTCAAATGAGCATGTAACCTCTAATTCTAAAAAGCAATATAATGGTAAAGAAAAATACAGAAAAAAGATACTCTCATGCATCCTCTCCATTGACTCACTATATCTTAAAAACAATCTCATTATACACACACACATATAATTTGGTATATGTTATGTTATACTAAGTATATATGTTACATTTTTATATCAAACTATTTTTTGGCTAGAAATCTAAGCTATTAAGATTGACAACACTTACAGGTAAATGAATCTGTATGGGTTTTTTCTGTTTGCTTATCTCCTTTGGTTGGGTTGTTTTTGTGTTTTATATTAAAGCAAATAGGGAGCCAAAATCATCATTAGAAGCTTTAAAAGTATATCTATATAACATCTTCAGTCTGTGACTCAAGCATATTATGAGCATTAATTAGCAGAGCCTGAGGAAAACAAGTGAAATACAAACAAACATTATAAAATACATTGTGTAGATGAGCAAGTCAGGCCTAAGTGTAACTGTTAGTAATTATTATCGATTATCATTTATACAAATTATATATTCTTCATTTCTAAACCTGAAAATTGTAGAGAGAAAAGGGGAAGGAATTAAAATCATGATATTCAAGCAAGTATGACAAATAAATACTCTAAAATTGACCCAATTGTAAGTCTTTTCGAAGAATACTCAGGATTTAAATAATAAAGAAAAATCAATTGCTTAACGATTAACTCCTCCCCTAATGACTTTGTCTTCTGTTGTTTCCCATTATTTCATTTCAATAATAAAAGACAAACTATGTACTTATGTGTTGCATGCAGCTCACCACTCTGTGAGAACCAAAGGATTACTGAACATCAGTATTTGAAGGATCCTCAGAGTGGAATAATTTTGCCAACAAAGAGGCTGCTTGGAAGTGAGAAAATGATTTCTTGTAAAATGTTTTCTTTGTAACTACAATCCTAAATTTATGAGGAAAAGGTCTTTTGGAATATTTAAGTGTGTGCTTGTAGCAAATATTGAAGTAAATAGGAGAAAAGGGGAAGGCACAGTTAAGGATTTTATTTCACTTATCTTACAAGGTGTCGACTGGGGGAATTCATTATAAGCTAGAATTTTACCTACTTGGAAAATATTTTTAAGGTGCATTTTGCGATCTCCTTTTCCATTACTGTGCTTAACAAAGCGTGTGGACGATTAGGGTGTGTGTGTGTGTGTGTGTGTGTGTGTGTGTGTGTGTGTGTGTGTGTGTGTGTGTGTGTAGAGAGACAGAGAGAGAGAGAGAGAGAGAGAGAGAGAGAGGGGTAGGCAGGAGTGAAGATGAGTAGGCACGTAGGAAGAGAGAGAAGGAAGAAAAAGGTATTTATTTATTTTAAATTATTTATCTTGGCTGTTCCCCCGGTCCTGGATGCAAACCTGAGTCCTTGGGATGTTAAGTGGGTGTCACTGGTGGACTTACTGTGCTCCTGCACTAGAACAAACCAGAATAATTATAGTTTAAGGGAACATATTTATTAACAACTTTCTCTTTTCACAGTCCTTTCACGGATTCATTCTTCCAGTACTTCTACGTGAACAGTCCTCCCTTAATTCTCATTTTGCCCTTGAAAATACTATTACAATTTTGAATCCCACATCCTATGGTGTTCACTTTTCTTCCTTAAACTTCCATATTTACTTCTCTACCACTCGAGAGTGCAGCTGTGAATTCTGCATGAATTTTGTGTGATGATATGATTTCCTCACACACCTTTGTAGGGTCTGAACTTGATCCTGGATCTTCTGATTCTTACCTCCTGATTTTTCTTCCACTGAGGGTACAGTGTACAAGAATTTTATATAACTACATAAATAGTTCCCCTTTTCTTATAAAATGAACAGTCCCATGAGCAAACAGCAGACAGTAGGGTGCATTTAGTCTGCAGTGCCCCGCCCAGCATAGGCCCCTAGTGGTTATCATTAAATCCTTGTTCACTTTCACTAGCTTTAAGGGAAAAGCAAAGGAACCTCTATTTTCTTGTTTTCTTGTTTGCTTTTATACTAACAGAGGAAGAAATATAGTAGCCAAAAATAAAAATAAAATCTCATCTAAATGCCATGCTTTCTAAATTAAAATGAGCGATTTTAACCACTCCATTGAATCATATAAATTCAACCATTATGAGTAGGACTTAAAAAATTGCAACGATAGTTTTGCTTAGTCCAAAGGTGAGCAAGTTTCATGACAAAAAGTAGTATTATGTTGAAGATACATTGTTTTGTTAAGAAACACAGCTATATGTTTATGGTTGTGCTTTTTATTTCCCTCACTTTCTTGACTAACCACCACCAAAAATACAATAAAACAAGAGAGAAGAGATGTCAGCATTTTATTACTCTGTAAGAATGCAAAGGGAAACCTAATGAGAAGCTGGGCTAAGAAACTGTCATCCTGGACCTCAATGTGACATTGCTTTCTTGTGTGTGTAATGATACAAAACCATCTTTGTTTCACTGTGCTGACAAGAACACTACATTGCAACATGCTTGCTTCTAAACTTCAATGTTCCTCAATATTAATATCTAAAATATTCATTCACAGTTAACATAGAAGTGAGTTATCCAAGGAAGTGTAGAAACAAATGTGCTTGATAATAGTGCAGAATTATTTTTCCACATATTGAATTATTAATGTGAAGAATTACGGAGGTTGATGAGAATAAAATTATAAAGGAGATTTACCAGGTTAAATCCTGCCTTGTTTTTTTCTTATTTAATTTAAAGGTGGTATTAGGTCTTCAAAAATGTAATAAGATATGGTAGTTATTAAATTACACAGGATTAAGAAGCAAAAATATTTCCAGTGAGCTAGAATTAGTAGAGTCCATAATCGTCATGCTCTAATCACACCTAAGTTATCAAGAATATAGTTCAGTTTACATGGAAGGCCATTCGACACTCCTGTTGGTGCATTTTCCAACACCACTCTTTAGAATGAGTCAAAGCACTTTTCCAAGGGTGACTACTGAGGAACATATATTAACCTGCCTGATTCATCTCAGCAGTCACATATACTCACATAGTGATGTGTTCTAGACATCACACCTTTTATTTTTCTTCAATGGAGTCCCCTAGTTAATCAGTACAAACACTTAAAATGAATTATCTAGAATTCCATGTGATATTTCAAATATTCTAGCTCAGTCCAGAGTACACCGACTCTATCACATATCTGACCTCTATGCAGCAATATCAGACACTATTCCCTGAGTCTTTAATGTTCACTCACTATCTAAAATTGTTCAGAGTCCTGAGTTTACTAAGAGTAACCCTCATTGTTCAGAAGTAAATCCAGATGTAATTAAACCAATTAGAATGGTTCCATCAAGTGACTTCGCAAACAAACAAACAAAAAAATGCTCTATTATCATTACTATAGATAAAAGGGGAGAGAAGGAGGAGGAGAAGCAGGAGGAGAGACTTGCAGTATATGCTGACTATTTTGGTGTAAATATTTCTACCATGAGTACTCGTACTACTGACAGAAAGGCACTGACTATGGAGTGAGACACTGATGCTCAGAGTCTTCATGAACTGGTTAGAACCATGAAACAACTTATATTATCCCTCATGTAGGAACTATTTCCATTTGTGAAGTTGGTTTTGATTTAGACACATGCCTCATCTTCTCTGGCTAAAAAAAAAAGTGTGAATTTCTTCTTAACTACACAGCAATCTCACTGACCTTCCCAGAATTATCTAAAATGAAATGTTTATGTGTTTCTGTCCAGAGCATTATTATACAAATGGTTGAAGTGATATAAGATAGATGACAGATAGATAGAATTTGCATTTAAAACATGCATACTCATAATAAAGTGGGATTCTGTAACTGAAATCAATTCATATTCAACTAGCCAGTCATAGTGTCTTAGTAACTTGATTCTTTAAATTAGCAATATACTTTAAATATTGAAGATTCTTCCCAGGCTATCCAATTTTTAAAAATATCTGATGTCTAAAAATCTGCTTGACTTCGATCTGATTTTCATTGCCCCTGAATCTTTATGTATCTTTCTCTTTTTTAAAAAAGATGAAGAGGGCACACAATTTTCTAGTTGCCATTGGGCTGACATTTCTGTTAAGTTACAAGCACAATATGCTTTAAAGTCCTCAGATATAGGCAGCAAATATTTCTATCCAGTCTATCTTTTATTTTTTAAAGTACAAAAGTGAAATATTGCAATTTTTTTCCTTCATGAGTTTCTAGCTTTTTATGAAAGTTCTTCTAACATGAAAGATCTTCTCTACACTAAAAGAACAACAAAGGTTACATGTATTTCCTAGTACTTTTATAGTATGCATGTTTCCAGGGTTTGTATAACTATGCCAGACAAATTTTTTGAGCCATGGTCTCCCCTCATAGGGAGGAAACAAGGAAGGCTAAGAGGTGACTGAGGTCTACGTCTGGGGTAGGGTTGGGGCCTTCCCGAGTTTGTCTTTGCTTTTTTCCATCTTGAATTGTCCTTTGCATCTAACGGGCACATCATACTCCCTATTATCAAATTGGCTGTGACAAAATGTTCTTTGTCACTCAAGTGTTTAGCCCCTATGGGCATTTAGAATTATCCAGAGGATGCTGGAGACTTTAAAAATAAATTTTCACTTCTTCGTCATTTCTGCATAAGCTTAATCTTGAGTTTCAGTTTTAGATGGATACTCCGCAACAATGACTGTTTTCTCCATGGGAAGGTGAGCTCAAAAACATTTTTTTCTGTCTATTTAAAGACATTATCATGGCCACTTCTCCCACTTAGTCAGCACAGGCTGACTTATTCTTAGTATTAGAGCTTGGGAGAGAGCCTAAAACCCACTCTTGCTAACTTCAGGCTGACTGTGCTTTTACTCGGAATTAAACCACCACATCTACTTACTGCACGAAGGCACAATCAATCTGCAATGGCCGCCGCCTCTGCAATAACAGCAGCATGGTTACGCTGCTCCAAAATACATTTTCTACCTCCCTTTGCTTTCAACTGTCCCCACTGTCTGTGTTTATTGGTTCTTCTTTGGTTCTTCACACAAAGTGCTGTCTTGGATAAATGCCTATTGGTCAAATTGTCATATTATCTCCTCACATTCCCTCTTAGTTTCCCTTCTCAACACCTTCACTTAAAAACAGGGAAGAAGAAAAAGGAACTTGTGTGACTATCTAGATACTTTCTTTTGTTTTTCTTTTAAAGAAAATGGGCAGGCAAGAAGGGTGAAGGTGAGTAGGGGAAGACAGACAAGAAGTGGGAAGAAGTACTTTGATTTACTTTATTTAGTTGGTCATCTTCTTTGTTCCTGTCTGCCCAGGGATGCGAACCAGGGACCCTAGGATATGTGTGGACTGTACCCAACTCCTACTCCACCAGAGTGCAGCATAGATACTTCCTACACCTACTCTTGGCTTGAAGTAAAAATTATTCCTGGTAAAAATTGTCATAATAATAAAATTAACATATATCTATTTTAAATGTCTGTAGTCCTTTTGCTTCTTTTAGCACAACCTACCTTTTTTTTTTTTTAACTGAACATATCCCTAGCTTCCTTCTTAGGCTTAATTTACTCATCTTATGGAATAAATATGAATCTAAAAATTATACTAGACTGCTTATATCTATCAGCACATGGTTTACTGTCTTCAAATACAAATATTCACAAAATGGCAAAGAATAGAAAGGTTCTCTTGAGGGAATTCCCATCTGTGCTTAACATCATCTCTGTGCTCTGAGTGAAATGTGCTTTACTCACCATGAAGAACTTTCTTCTGTTTAATTTTAAAAAAGTCTCCAATGGACATCCCTTGACTGACCCTGGAGAAGTATTTTCTTTGTTTTGAATTCTGAGGGCATCTACTACCAGTACCCTCAGCACTCTCTACACTGTGTAACACTTTTTGAGACCCACTCTTGTCAAACACATTTCTTGGCCCTGGTAGATGAAGACAGACATAGATTGCGGAACTCCTCTTCATTCTATTTGGTACTGCATGTTTTTATTTATTTATTTTTAGTATGTACAGCCTTAAAGTTTCCCTCTTTTCTGTTGGGATATCCATCTCCCCTAAAGAGACCCACTGATGGCTCATTCTTCTTGGATGTTAAGAAAGGCAACTAAAAGTCACCAGGGTAATATGGGTCTCCAGGTAGAGACAGAATCTATTCTTCTTAATTTCCTAACACACAGCACCGTGCCCAGGGTATAGATAAGCATTCAATAAATGTTAGCAAACTGAATTAACACAGAATTGGCTGGTATGCAATAAATGCTCCCACACTCAGCCACCCAAAGAATATCAATTTGTGCAGGTCCTTGTAAGACTGTCCTTTGAGATTTTTTAAATAAGGCTTCAGTGGTTTCCATCAGGAAAAAGTGACCCAACCTGTAAGCAGGTTTATGGGATGAGAGGGGTATATGTTTTCAAGACAAAATGAAAAAGCAGACAGAAGTCAATATCCAAAGAGGTCCAACTGAAGAAATCAAGTACAGAACAAGGCATATCACAACAAAAGGGCTAAACTCTGTTTTGCGATTACAAGACCTGGGGGACCTCTGGGCTCAGACTTAGCAACAGGTGGTACAGGTCCCATCAGAGACTTAGGTTTATGGGAATCATAGGCATCAGCCTTTATTTGATGTTAATCTTGACACAGCTTGACAGAGCATCCTTCTTCTCAGAGTTCCTATTTACTCAAGAAAAATCAAATGGATTAGAGAAAAATAATTCTAAGAAACAGAACTAAAAGATGGCTTTTATATTTTCAATTCCTTCAGAGTTCAGAAAATTTCCATAGGAAGTCTGTCGTTGTGTCTCCAACTGACTGGCCCACATTATGACACAGAGTTAACCCCAGACACAAACTTGAGATGACATACAAGGAGGTGTGAGAAGGAACTCAGAAAGCTGAAAGAGGTGGAGAACAGAAGACTAGCTGTTCCCTATCACCAGCGGCAAAAAGGAATTGGGTCTCCTTATTGCATCTTTTATTTAATCCTACTGCCCTGGCACAGAATACAAAGTTTACTTATAAATATATTATTCCCTTAATACGAGAACCAAGGGTTATCAGAAAGATTTAGAACACTGGTTAAAGGAGGACTTTGCTGAAATTTCTCTCTGCCTCGAGCTCCAAAAAGTGATTAATGTTCTTAAAACCTTTTGTAGGCTCTGCTGACAGCCACGGTATTGACTTTAAAAGAAGAAAATAAACCTTTGTGTGTGCATGCACTAAGGGTGTGTGCATATACTAAGATATCCAGAACCAGAGATTACCTATGAAACATCTTTGTATTAATATTATTTTCAAACCTAACACCAGAGGGAAAATACATGAATGAATGTATTGCACAGAATACAGCACAGGTTTAGTTAGCAATGTATGTATAGCCCATAGAATTTCTCTAGTTTCCTATGTTTAACAGAGCTCATAGTCACCTTAGACATTGGATATCTAATATCCAATATCCAATTGTGTCTCTCCTAAAAGAAGTCAATAACGGTGCCATCTGGGAAAACATTGATAAAACATCAACTTCTTAAAAATAAAAACATGTAAATAAAAGAAAATGACAGAAACTGTCTTCCTTAACAAATAATTTAAATACATTCAGATGCTGTAATTACTAACTCAGACAGATCAACCAAATATGTCCTATGTCTACAGGCAACAACCTTTCTTTAGCTGACACTGACATAGATGACATGTTAGGCAAGGTATTTTATCACACTCTGGTTCTTAGCTCCATCCACTCATGGAAAGAGGGAAGCGTTCGTACCAGATTGTCTCACATACTTCTTAAGAAGTTCTGGTGCACACATACTTTCTCCATATTCTCACCTCTGTGTCACTTTCTCAGCGTGTCAGGGTGTTGTAGTGACAGGTGATCTGCTTGTAGAGAGAATGTTTAGGCAACAAGGAAACTCAGTCTTTCCTTTCTAAACCAGAAGAATTAGGTAACTCCTTAAATTTTATATGTCTACAAAATGCCTATTCTTGATGAGAATAAATTAAGAAATACAGGCAAATTATTTACTAGAATGACTGTCACTCATTATGGAGGCAGGATGTGCTAATTACTGAGCTACTGTGAAAGTGTGGGCTTTATATAGAAACAAACACTAGGAGCAGAACATCAGAAGGTAGTAATATTTTTGAGTCTCAAATGAACAGTAATTTAATGTTCTAAAATAAATGCTTAAAAAAAGACCATTACAACAACTATAGAATCAAAAGGATTCACAAGCCTATTACACTGATCATTTGAATGAACACACACACATTCACACAAACACACACACACAAATTCACACTATACACAACTCTTATGAAGAAAAGATGAAAGGGTGAAAGATTCAAGGTAATTAACAGACTATGGAGAAAAAAATGTATAAGATGTATTGCAGAGCAAGTTTTAATATGTTAGTAACAAATGAAAACAAGTACCTAATAGGAACATTCTTAAAGATAAGCCATTCAAAGAAACAGTGCATACCTCAAAACACTAAATAGAAAATTAAGACAACATTGATCTGCTATTTGAACATTTCAAATTGAGATATACGATAAAGTTATAATAATGTGTGTTACTGACAAAGGATATAGAGAAGACAAATACATATAAAGATTATAATAGCATGTATTGTTTATCATAATAGAGGTATAAATAAATTAAAATAATATATAAAGAAGTATGTTAGAAACTTAGCTGGATTTTGTGTCAGTAATATTAGTTTGTAGCTTCTGAGATCAATTTTGATAATTTATATATCAAATTTCCTTCTCAACTTTGGATATGGGAATACAAATAATTGTACTAGATAGCAGGAACCAACTAAGATAAAAAAGTAGGGAGAGTGAGAGGCAGGGAAGAAAGGAGGGAGGTTAGAGAAAATCTGAGAAAGACTGAGACTGAGATAGAACTTCCATCTGTGTATTCCATTGAGAAAATCTGGGCAATTTTATCTTCACAGGCATGTAAAGTGCTAAAAATCATGTGCTCTCCTTGACTCAGAAATCCTACTTTTGGAAAGTATTGCATAATTATTATTGCTTTATCATAGCTAATATTTATTACACAGTCACATGCAGTCACTGTGCTTAAGAGGTAGTATTAGTTCCCCCAATTATTTTAGGAACTCTCCACAAAACAGATATTTGTATCTAATCTCAAGGAAACTGGGGTTCAAAGAAATTAACTAACACAGCCAAGGTCAGTCAACTTGGAAGAGGAGACCCACTATTCTACAGGCAGTCTACCCTGGACCTCTACACTGGTGGGTGTTACATCCACAACAGGTCATTTCTTTTTTTTTTTTTTTAATTCCTCACTGGGAATAGAAAATGTCATTAGAAACAGCTGCACAGTTTCATGACAGGAAAAGATACAAGATAGGTTGTAAAAGGCAGAGTTATACTATCACTGATTCCTGTCTTGGGTAAGGGCGGGGCAACAGATAAATAAATACTAAACAGTAGTGTTCATGTCTGCTGAGTAGGTCAAACATATTTTTAATTTCTATTCTTTTGCTTATATTTTATTTACACATTCTAGAATGAGCCTCTTTACTCCACATGTTTGTTTTAAAGTCGATTCTTTCTGAAGGCCTTGGACAAGCTGAGCAAATTTATGTTATCTGTAAGCTTTATTTATTTGGCTGAAGCTTTTTCAGTCAGTGGTTAATAGTGATTTGATTGCTCCACAGAGAGTTGACAGACATAATTTTTTATTTAAAACAGTGCACATGACCAACATTATGATTTTTATCTCATTTTTTGGTTTTGTATAGATTTTGTTTTTAAAGTGTGATTTTCACCTTTTGTAAAGTCTCTTTTACTGAAGTTGCCATAAATTGCTCAGTATTACCTTACAAGAGGAATCTCTTCTCAGGATTCCAGTAAGTCAAAATTCAACAATTTGACTGAAACTATTTACAAACCAGAAGCACATCAAATCATTCATCCATATTTTAAATGCTTAACACTGCATTTCCTGCATTCATATTCTCAGATCTTAATTTCTTTTGAGTTTCTCCCAATAGATCAGTTTCTAAGTTTATTCTTAATACCAAGTGGTAAACACAATGCTTTCATTTAAATGTCAAAGACCTTAAATAAACATATGTGGTCAGCCCACTATACTGTTTAAACCCCAGGAAAGGAGGGCTATGATTAAAGAAATTCTCCTCATGACTGCCGACTCTCCCATTGTAAAGCAAGAACAGTGCCCATAAAGTTCCTTCAAGCAAACGAAGGTAATGTTCAGTGTAAGTGGAAGGGAGTGGAGTTTTTACAGCAACAGACCATTGTTCTTACAACGTTTCCTCTCACTGGGATTTTTGACAAGACAAGTAAAGACAAGCATCCAAATACACATTTAGGTTATAGGGATCTTAACGGGAACCAGAAAAGGCAAAGTCCAATAAAAGAACTGTCAAAATACACTCATTTATCTACCATTGACAAGAGGCAGTTGTCTTCTAAAATATAATCAGTTCCTCTCCTTTCAACTGTTGTTCCGCTACACACCTGTTCATTCGTTTGAAATAGTTCATCTCCTTAGTAATTACTGACTGCTATCTCTGTGTCCTGCAGGCTAGCATATGTGAGATGTGAATGCTAGTGCAGATGTTACAGCACAGATGACTATGTGCCACAGACAGGAATTCTGATTCATTAGGTCTGCAACAGATGGTTAAAGAAAATATTTCAAAGGAAAGTGATCAGAGAGCATGGGTTTTCAAGCCGCAAAGACCTAATAGCCAATATGATTTTGACCTAATAATTTAATCTTTTTTAAATCTCAAATTTTTCACTTTCACTGGGTACAATGATTGTACCTATCTCATCAGGCAGTCATGAATATTAACTAAAGGACTGTACAATAAGTACCTAAAGATTGACTATCAACCACAGAACAGCATATTTGCGAAAAAAATAAATTAAAAAGATTATCCTTATCCTCATTATTATTGTTATTCACAAGTAAAGCAATTCTTCTAGAGAAAAGTATCTTTCATTCACTTTGCAAAGTTGTGACTATATTTTAGTTTGCATTATTCTAAGTTCAAAGTTAAATGATGATTCCAGTAAGGATGAATAAAAATCAGATTTTATGTTATTTAACTATGCGTAATTTTCATTTACCTGTAAATGCTAGTTTCTAACCCTTTAATAAATTTTAGTTTTGTCCTGATGTGCAATGAGAAGTTTTTTACAAAAACAGCTCTACTATGAATTTTCTTCTACCTAGAAAATGCAGATTTTAATTTTGTAAACCAAATAAATAAGCAAACAAGGAACATCTGATTATCTGAAAGACAATTTGGCAGGTGCAGGGGGGATGGAAATGCATTTGGCAAAACTAAAATGAGAGTTAAAAAAATAAAAAAGTGTATTTCAACATAGCAATTATATGTACTTAGTATTGCATTGAATATAGTAGATTTTATAAACTTTATTATATCAAAGACTAGCTTTGTAATTTTGCCTAGTAAACTTATGTCTTAAATGCTAGAGGTACAAAGGCTATAAAATGAAGGCAGAATTGCAGCAGATCAGAATGGCAAAGAGAAAAATCATCATCCTGAACCATAACTAGTTATGATTTCTCATTATACAAATGTGTCTTGAATTTCCCCATGACTGGAGGGTTATTACACCCAATAACTATTGACCTCTAGGTCACAAATTAAAATCAAACAGATCTACAGCACCATTTAGATTATAATGCACCTCTCATTTCCTGGAAGTGTCTCATCATGGAGATCATAATTGCAAATTGGCCATCATACACATTAGAAGTACTTAGATTTATTTTAAATTAAAAAGTAGCATCAGTGCATTCCATCAACAGAAGGTTGTATATAAGACATTTAAAAGAATTAAGCTTGAACAACTATTCACCTACTCTTAAAGAGACTATATAGCAGACATTTGAATAAAATATGGTGGTCTTTTCAGAAAGAAGTACAAAGAAAATAACCATTGTAGCAAGTACAAGTCACCTTTACTCTCTTTCCATAAACCTTTAACTGAAACAAAACAAAATAATTATTTTAGATTGACTTTCTGTATACACTGTCTTTGGTCAAAAGGAAGCAAGAAGACCAAGACAAATGTCATTAAATAATAATAAATGAGGTCTTATCCTGTCCCTACTAAACAATGAAATCCTGTAATTTCCAATCTTTAGTAATGACATATTAAAATCCAAAATAATTGCTTTTAATTGCTTTTTCCCATTTTAAGAAGGGAATGAGACTCAGTAGTATTCTAAGAACATAATTTCCAGGCAGAACATTAAAGAGGTCAAATGATTTTAAGAGAATGAAAGAGACATTTATGTGGGTCACTTTCTTTAAAAGAATCTCACACACACACACACACACACACACACAATCCATTAAAGGTAACAATCGGCTGCTCTCTGAAATACCTTCAAAATAAATCTTTTGTTTATTAATCTATTACAGTTTTAGCCTGGATATCCTAGTCAGGATATCAGGTAGTACTTTTCAATGTAAATCTTTTGTTTATTAATCTATTACAGTTTTAGCCTGGATATCCTAGTCAGGATATCAGGTAGTACTTTTCAATGTAAATCCATCATGTGGGAATATAAATTGATTATCATCTTAATGGGAAAATAAATGATTTTTGCTAATTACTCAACCTACCCCATGCTATTTGCATGGCCCAGGCTCCCCTCAGAACAATATTGTGATGTGTTCAGATTTCTTGAGAACTGAACACCAATTACTCAGGTCAGGCTCACATGCTGAGCTTGCTAAATAAGGTTTTAATGTTCACTTATCTAGAAATCAAGAAGAGATAAAGATAAACCCTAAAAGCTTTTAATAAGTGGACTTGAGGAAATTGGCTCTTTTAGAATAAGAAAATATTAATTGCCATAAAATCAACTTGCAATTTCAGTAGCATTTCACTTCACTAATAGAAGAACTTAGCGTAGTTTTAAACAGAAAGGAAAAAATAACTGAATGCTAGACTTATTAGGCAATATATACTACTTGTTCTCAAACATTTTTAGTCTTCATTTGAAACTTCAATTCACTTTGGAGAAAAATACCTCCTTTCTTTTATGATTATTTTGGTAAAATAGCCCTACTTATTACACTATTATTACTATAGGTCAATCTTAGTTACTCCTTATTTGTGAGTTAATGAAGGATGAGCAATAACATTTTCAGTTTAATTAACTATAATTCTCTCTATCACTGGATCATTCCTATAGGCATTTAAATATGTCTTATTTCTTTTTGAATGAAATACACATATTTAATACACAAGAGATATTTAGTACATAGAAACATATAAGAAAAACAAAAACTTAAGTCCTAACCCATACTCTGCCTCTTCAGCTATGAGTCTATGCCTTGGTTCTCTAAATATTTTACATTGCATAATAATATGGAATCAACTTAAGAATATCAAGAAAATATGCTGACTAAGAAAAATGAGAAATAAAATCCTGAATGTTATCTTGAATGTCTTAGCTACTTCTTCTCTGCCTTTCTGCTGGCTGTATTCTTTTCTACTGTTGTCTTGCTTTCTCCACAGAGTTGCTTCTAACATCTCCTCACAGTTCATAGAGCAGACAATCTTTTTTGCAGCTCTCATTTTAACTATTATTACCCTCATTTGGGTCACATGCTTGCTTCTTGTTGGTTTTTTTTCCCAATAAGTATGACCAAGGGGATAGAGTACCTAGAATTAGTATATTTGGGGTCAAGTAAACGCTCTTAAAATAGAGGAAGAAAGAAATGGAAATTGAGGAGCAAAGGACCATATTTACTATGAGCTATATTTTAAGAACTTTTCTCTACATATTTCTGATTACAATTTGTCTGCATTAAATATTATATGTGATCCCAAATGTGTAGCAGAGTTAGTACACTTGAAGTCAAAATTCAATTTAAATTAAATAGTAAATAATTACTTCTGTGTATCTCCACCTGAAGTTCCTATATATCTATATCGACAGGTCTAAAACCCCATCCCAAAACTGCCTCTACATCAGTCTTCTCCAGCTCACTGGAAACAACTATGAGTCACCTAGTAAATCACTCTTTGAAAACCGCATTTCCTTTCTCTCTCTCATAGTTAAATCCTTCTGAATCAAACTCTTTAATAGTTCTCATCCCTCACTTAAACGACACCCTCATTGTATTTCCGAGTTCAGACAGGCACCCCCTGAACTACAGTCTGGAAAATGAAAGTTGCTCAATTATTCTTATCATCCATAAGCCTAATCATCTCTCATTTTGTTTTAAATTGGTATTTTGCCAAAGCAATAACTACAGTCTACAGCAAATATGAGTTTTACAAAACAAAATGCTTATAAAAATGTCCTATTTACTTTATGCTATTAAAAATATTTAAACACTATATATTCTGTCCCACCAGAGGTGAAGAAAAGTCAACAAAATCCTTGGAAGACATGTACTTCCAAATCAAGACACAGGTGCGAGGGCTCATAGGAAAGCCCAAATTGGACAACATGATTTCATCATTGTAGCTACCAATACGAGTTATATTCTAAATCCCAATGGTTCTTGAGAAAAGGGGACGTGAATATCTTTCTGAAGTCTCTCGATCTCACACATCCTATGCATACACTACTAAAACATTTCAAGTAGCATGCTTGCTTCCCCAGTTCAAAGCAATGCATTCAACACCTCTCCTTGGATGGTTGAATATGTCTCCTCGGATGGTTGGATACGTCTCCTCACTTTTCAAGTCCCAATCCCAGAGTCATTACACCCACTTTTGCCTAAGCTACAGATCACTCTCTTCAGGCTCTGTATTGTTTGAATACATAATAGTAATTACTTGTCAATATTTAAAACGTAGATGTTTTATGTAAAATTCTGGATTTATATCTGGATTTATATAAAAACTACTTTTTCTACATAGACACAGTATCATCTTTAAATCTAAATATTAGCAATAATTCATTAATATAAGCTAATATTCAGGCTATATACAAAATCTCTAATTATCCCTCCTAATAGCTCTTGTGCTTAATCAAACACTTACTCTTAGTTAAACATCACTAAGGTTACTTATTTAGTTCACTTACCCATTCCAACTGACATTTAAATTGTGTATCCAACTTCAGCTATGAGGGGGAAAATTAACTTAAAAAATAACATGTCTTAACTGTTCTCTTGCATCAAGGAAACTAAGACTTCCAAGCCTAAAGCTTGGTCTAAATTAGATCCCTATTTACCTCTTTCAGGGGGATAGTGAGTGAGAAGTATTGCTGGAATGTGAATTAAAAACCAATAAAAAATCTCATTTCTAATGATTATTTTATAGTAACAAGCCAAATTAATTAATCTCCAAGTTTTCCTGACAATTATTAATTTTTGGATTACTAGTCCACACTCAGGTATACAGGGTGGGTGAACTCTAGACTTGAGTAGAGAACTAGTCATGTGAAAAGAACATAGTCAAATCCTGAAAGAGGAAGATTGGTTGAACACATTTTTACTTTCCCTTGGTTCTGGTGTAGAATTGAAATCCCAGAATGCAGTTCATAATTCCCATCATGATTTGTCTTCTGCTTCTATACCATTATTCTGCCATTCCACTCAAACTAATGTTTTTTTGTTTGTTTGTTTCTTAAAGATTTTATATCTCCCTTATCTCTAACCAGGACCAGAAAATACTCTCCTTCAAATCTTAACTGAAATGTCAGTAACATAATGGAGCCCTTCCAACTGCCCATGTCTTGGTCAGTAACCCCGACTATCCTTCCTCATAGCCCTGTTCCTTCAAGGACAAGTTACTGAATATACTCCACCACTTAGATGAAGTCTTGTTCATAAAACTGCTTTCTCTGTGGAACCTGATGCTACCTCTATTCAACATCATTTTGTCTTTAACATCTTGTATGGTTCTGAGCATGTAACAAATACCTTACCTTTCTAAGTTAGCATATCAGACACAGCAAATTTATTTAATGATAGATCATTTCCTCTTTCTGAAATCCCCATATACATTGAAAAAAATTTATAACAGTATTTTTTCTCATCTCATTTGAAATATATATGTGTATATATGTATATATGTGTGTGTGTGTATATATATATATTCTCTTCATACATGAAGATATTGAAGTAAGAGAATTTCAGTGAAATATCCAAATATACATTAGAAAAATGGTGCCTAGCTCCAAGGGTTATAAATATTTAATAAGTTTAACTGTTTTTACCTAGAGAGTTCCATAGAGTATGTCAAATATGAAGGATTATCCTGGATCCTATATTTGGGTAGCTGTGAACAATGATGTCCCAATAACTTACAAGGATTTAGAAAATGAGTCTACTAATTGACACTTAGAAAACAACTGAAGAGAACAGAATCCATGTATATTGAAGTGGCTTTAAAAATATGGCTGCAAAGTCTTTGATACACAGTGGAGTCTAATTCTCTCCTCTTGAATATGAGCTAGCTTGACGGTTCATATTGCAACGACCAACAGAATATGGCAGAACTGACACCATGACTCCTGAGGTTAGGCTGCAAAAGCTTCAACCCAGCTTTTTAGAACACTTGTTCTTAGAACCCACCTGCTACACTGTGAGAAATTCCAGGACATGTACAGAGAACACAGAGAGCAGATCTGGGTGACAAAAAGCTGATGGCCAACACAAATCACCAGTCATGACAGTGAATACTGGAGATGACTCTGTCCCACACACTGAATGAGAAACTCTACAAAAGCCCAAGTGAGAATTCTGTAGCCAAGTCCAGTCATTCCCAGAATCATGAGAGATTGAGGAACATCTAATACAGCAAGAGACAACCGGAAAATACACCTTTTACTTTCCATTATATTTTCACTTTATTTTGTTCACAAATTCAGGCCGACAGATGGTAAAGATGCTCCACCATCCTCCATAACTTTAGAGAGACTTATCATTTATAAATTGGGGCATAACAATGACCATAACTGAGAATTTAGGCATTGGAATGAGAAAGCTCTGGTTTCCAGTTCTGACTTTACCTCATTGTGTGATCTTGGGAAGCGGATAAACTGAAGTCTCAGTTTCCTAATCATTATTAAATTTAGAATACAGAAAATTCTAAGTTTAGAAAATAATTGAACATATATTGCTAGTTTTTAAATATAATTGAGCATATTCATCAAAGTGCCTGTCACAAATACTAGCTCTGTTAACTTGTTGAACACAGGTCTTACAGTGTTTTGTCTTGACTCCACTCCTTCTACTTCAGTCTCATACAGCTTGCCAGGTTCCCAGACTGTCTAAATGCCAGCAGTGGATGTGTCTGCCAAAAGCTCACTTAAAGTAACTTTCAGATAATTAAAAATCTACACAGGAGGTGTGCAAATGGAAGAAGTTAACTAAGTGTATATAAACTAAAGTTATCACCATAGCCAATTTGGGGGAGGACAAGCTTCCTAAAGTATTTGTGTTTATTCCTAGAGTCAGAAGCAATGTCCTTAAGAACACAAAGGTGACAATTTCAACAATGATGACAAAGTATTGAAAGACTATCTTAGCAGCTAAAATATGAAATATTTTCACACTTTCAGAATGTATAGAGTAAAATATGAATTGTATGGGATCAAGTCAAGCTGGAAACTAGTTTTACTTGATTTGAAAAAGGTAATAAAGTTTGAGCAATTTTAAATAGTTCCATTTCTTTCACAAAAGTCTTGAGATAATGGGCAAAATCTCTTAATAACTTTATGACTTGTGAAATTCATGTCATGAATATACAAAACTATAACTAGATTTTCTTTAATGAAGCAGCATCTGACCTATGAGAATTAAGTTTGACAACTTTATTAAAGTGAGATGATTTAGGAATAAATTTTCCATTACTCATTCAAATCTATTACTTTGCACACACAGTATGAACTGCTATAAAGAACGAAATCATGGGAGCATTTATATATTAAAAACAAAAGAATAATATTTAAAAATTCATCTTAACTGTGATTTTATTATAAAAATATTTTAACACAGCTAGTTAAATATTATGAATAGTTAAGAGGACCTAGGTATAGAAAAAGGTATGATTTTATTCATATCTATTCTATTCTAGATCTGCTAAAGCAAATGTCTCATGAATGTAAGAGGTTAACTTTGCTGTTCATGGCTTGACTATAAAGTATGCAAAAAGGTTTATCCTCAGATAATTGAACTACACACACATATATATTCTTTGTACCCCATGGATTTACTAATAGACAAAGAAGGTCCTACAACTCACACTGTTCATCAAAATAAAATTTAGATGACATTGCTAAGTGAAAAATATTAGACAGCTGAGATATGCAAGGGATATTTAAATACTCTTTTCTTTCCCTTAAGGAGTGGAAAAAGGGGAAAAAAATCACTTTCAGATGATTAAAAATCTACACAGGAGTTGTACAAATGGAAGAGGTTAACTAAGTGTATATAAACTGAAGTTATCACGATAGCCAATTTGGGGAAAGACAAGCTTCCTAAAGTATCTGTGTTTATTTTTGATCAACAAATATCATTATAAATGCCTGGCTTGTCTGTAGTGATTATCTGTTAGTAGTATATTTTGGGAAGATACTTTTCTAAATAGTTTCAATATATTCATTGACTCTTTTTACTTCCTCTTTCTTACCCCACACACAGTATCATCCCTTTCTTATTTCACACTTAATTCACTCAAAGTTTCCTTTTCTTTTTTCATGTTTGTGATCACCAAGCACCATTAATATTTAATAAATCTTATATATAAATTAAAATACTATGCTTTCACAGTATTTTTACCATCTTCCATCTGATTTATAAATACCATGTGAATAATATTTTAATTTTTTTCTTTTCTTAATTTGTCTATAAGAACTTAATTTTTTTAATGTGAATGCTTCCTGTTATAAGGGATGGTGAAGGAGGCTGGAGAAAGATTTGCAGAGAAGAGGGGTATAAATGTACTTACATTACTTCATAATCCACAGAAGTAAATCAATTAAGTAAACTGGGGAAGTTGACATGGGTCAAAATCAAAAGCTGGACAGGTCACAGAGCAAGCCAATAGGTTCAATTCATTTTTCTGAAAAAAAAAATAAATAAAAAGAACGAGGATGATACATTGAGCAGAATAGTGAAGTATAACCTGGTAACTAAATAAACAGCTCACATTCAATGATAAAAATTAAACCTAGAGCACATCTAAAATAGTCTGGGGATTATATTTCAAATTGTACAATGAAAAGAAAGCCTTTTATATTACAAAAAAAAAATAAGTGTTATAACATCTGGTCTGGTAGATTCTGTTTTCTTGTTTTACAGTAGAACTATTTTTCTTTATCAAACTACTTAGTTTTCAATGCATGTAATCCCCAGCAGAACATCTTACACTTATCGAACTCTCAGCTGATTTGACTACACTTAAGAAAAAGAGACATTCTCTTCTAATTTTTTTAAATTTAATGTAAATTCCTCGGGTGGAGTTCAAGGACATTTAGGTTATTCCTTCATGAACTTACTTGTTCACTTATTCAGGAAATGTACTGAAAGTATAAATCAGTCAGATTCTTAGTAGGAAGATACTGAAATGAACAAAAGAGTCTTGCCTGTCCTTTTGAAGCTTAGCAGAAAATTGTAACACACATAGAATTAAACAGAAAGTTAAAATTCAGGATGACAAGTGCTAAGATATAAGTCTGTTGTTGGGAGGTCACATAAGATGCCTAAACACATGTGGGCATATGGACAGAACACCATCATAAAAATGTGCCCTTTAATATAAAGTGTCAATATTTGTAGTCTCCCAAACTTCTAAGAAATAGCAGAAGTTCCCATCTTCTAAATTAAAATAGTCTTCCTGACTTGTTAGTTATAATTAATTCTGATTTAGGGAAATGAATATGTTTATAAAAAAGTTTAACTGGTAGGCTATTTATTACATTAGCTGTTAGTCTATTTTTGTTTCTGTTAGCTAATCTATGTATTGGAAAAACAAAAATGTTTGTATACATTACATAAATCATGGGGCCCTTCATTTGTATCAGTGATCTGTACAAAGGAATAAAGCAAAACTTAACCTATAATGCTTAATGAGGGCTTAGAAATTTTCCTGCTACTGATAATAACCAGTTAATGAATTCAGTACTAACCTCAAAATGGAAGTGAAAGAAGAAAGGTTATAACTACTGAACCAGTTAAAAAAGAGGGTACGACAAAAAAATGCCTCAGGACCACTTAACATCACCAGTCTCTCCCAGATCAAATATATGAAATGAAAGAGTAGGCATACAGAATCATCAGAGAACACCATTGAATGTAGGATGGTAAGAGAGTACATAATATTTATAGTATAATATTTAATATATAATATAGAGTATATTGATAAGCTCACAATTAAAATTACCTTTTAAAGCACAAAAGGACATCTTTTTAAACAAGGTCTTTGCAACTCTGATGTTACACTGATTCACAATGAGGAGAAAATTATTTTTCTGAGAATAAGTCTCTCTTAAATCACATGCCTCTAGAAAATGGAAATAAAAATAATAGCTTGCTTGACCCTAATGGTAGGGAAAATGTAAGCAAATGGGACTACATTAAATTAAGAAGCTTTTGTACAGAAAAAGAAAATAGCATAACAAAAAGACAGACTACTGAATGGGAGTGCATTCATTTGCTTACCACATACCTGAAGAGGTGATTATATTTAATATCTATAAAGAACAAGAATTCACACACCTCAAGAACAACAATAAGATTTTTTTAAAGGGCAGAAGATCTGAATAGACACTTCTCCGAAGTGGACATACATATGGCAAAGAAAAACATGAAAAAAAAAAGTGCATCATTATTTATCACTAGGAAGATGAAAATAAAGACCACAATCATAGCCTTCCTGTGAGAATGGTATATCTTGAAATACTACTCACAAGTGTTCACAAGGATATGGAGAAAAAGATATCTTTGCACAGTGTTAGTGGGAGTGTAAAGTGGTGCAACTATTTTATAAAACACTTATTGAAGTTTCTCAAAAAACTAACAGTAGAACTACCATTTGATCCAGTTACCCCACTTCTGGATATATAGATATAGATATAGATATATAGAAATATAGATATATAGATATATATAGACAAATATATCTGAGTATATATACATATACCCAAAGAGTGTGAAATCTTTATTTGGAAGAAATATATAGACCCTTAGGGTTATTGAACACTATACAATAGCTAAGATATGAAAATAATCTCAATGGCCATTGGTAGATGATTGAATAAAAACTGGTTTATATACACAATGGAATGCTAATCCAACATCAAAAAAGATGAAATTCTGCCATTTGAAGCAAAAAGGAAGGACCTCAAGTGGATTATGCTAAGCAAAATTCAGAAAGAGAAAGACAAATCACATTATTTCACCTACATGTGGAACTCAAGGAAACAAAGCAAAGTAACATAAAAGACAAAATTAACATAGGTTAGTAGACTCAGAAAACAGAAGTGTGGTTACCGTTGGGGATAAGGATGGGATGGTAGGAGTAGATGTAAAGAGGTCCAGGGGATGGTGGTGTTTTGTTTTTTTTTTTTCTCTCTTTTTAAACAGCTATTTGTTTAATACAAAAATTTTATAAAATGTCTATGTCCAGATAGTCTATAAAATACATGTCACTGTATTAAAAGTAAGAAAACCAAGTTTGATTTCCTACCCCACAAGAGGTAATGGGAAAGATTTCAATGGAAAAAGAGTCAAGAGTCAAGAATCAAGAACGTCAACTTGATGTTCAAAGTAGTACTAATCACAATAGTCAAAAGGTGGCAAAAACGCAACTTCTGTCAACCGATGAATGGATGACAATGCGGCATGGCCATACCAGGGAATACTAGTCAGACCTAAAGCAGAATACACGCTGTAACATGATGAACCCTGAAAATATTCCAAGTGAATGAAGAGGCCAGTTTCAATGGCCACAGGTTGTGTGATTTCATTTGCATAAATCATCCAGAAGAGATATTAATAACTACAATGATGACATGGGGGGAGATATCCAAAGAAAGAATTCTAATAAACCAGTCTAGAGGCAAAAACTAGTTAAAGTGAAAATGCTAATGATCATAAGATTGTAAGATTTGTTTCTGCTCAGCTTTTAAAATGTTTCTGGATAGACAACGTTATACTGATGTCAAAAACTACCTTTACTTCCTAGAGACACACATCCAAAAACATCTAGAGAAGGAGATTGACTTAAGTAAGTCATTGAGTCGTTTGCCAGAAATTAATCTCATACTTATTGCTATAAATGTGGAATGTTTGACAGGCCCTGCATACATAGTTTTAATAAATGCATTTAAGCAAGAAAAAAAGATGGAATGATAAAATAAGTAAAAAGTCATCATTGCATTAAAGAAGAATAATGCTTGGCAAGCTAAAGAATAGAATGAGTTGATCATTAAGAAACAAAGACAATAAAATAATTACTTGCACTTCAGCATGAAAGATAATAGAAAGAAACAACTAAGGTGAGTTAAAGAACATTTTGTCTTTTTTTGTTGTTGCTCCTAGAAAGTAAAATTTTCTGTCTAATATTGTAGAGAACTGAATCAGTTTAAATTAGAATACATAACTTCTGAGCATACGATCAGTTCTAAAGCATTTCAGAACTGCTTAAGAATTTTATAAATGGATACATATATATGTATATGTATATGTATATATGTATACATATATATATATGTATGTATTCATTCCAGCTCATTTTTATAGTCAAATTTTTGGCTCTGATATTGATTATTTAGCTCCTAGCAAGCAAAATTGAATGAAATCTGTTTCTTTTCTTTTCTACAATTTATCCCCCAAACAGAATTTCTTTACTAACACAAGAAATCACTATAAGTAAATGTTGATTTAACAGACTACACAAGATACATCATTGTGCTTCCACAGGCAGTAAAATGCAAACCAGCATTGCTTTCTATTTACAAGGTATAAACCTTTCACTGTTTTTGATCAGTCAGCAAATACTTTTTTTAAAGGTTCCCCAAAAGGGTTCACTTCTTAAATTTCTTTTTCTAATCACTTTTTTTAAACAAGTACTATTCAGCTAGGGACTACCTTTCAACTTTCTACCATTTTCCCACAACATCTATCATTCAAGGTTTGTAGAGAAGGTTAGCTTCTGTTAGTAAGGTAATACTTCAGGATACTATCTTGTCAAAGCTTACATTTACATAATTGCCCTGGGATATGAGTTGCTCCAAGAAAACGTCTCAATTACTTTTCAGTAGGGGGATCCTAAGAATTCTGGAGAAAATTTTGAAACAAGAGAAATATAAAGGTCCCAGAGAATAAACACTGTTATTTAGATGATTACTAGTTCAAAAGAAATTTTTAGAAAGTAAATTTACTACCATGCTCTCATTTCTAGTTGGCAGTGGGATCCTTTTAACTCCTTAGACTGAAGCATATCTTTGATCAACTAATTATGTAATTAACTAGTAAGATTAATGTTCAGGGATATTCTTTGAAATAAATAATTTTGATGACAAATCAACTAAGCATTATTGATTAAATAGTATTACCTAAATATACTTATTTTCCTATACAGGACAAAATCATTAGTATGTTTTACTTCAATTTATTAAGATGAGTATAAGTATCACATATGCTAAAAACAGTATTCTTTTTTCTTTTTATCATTTATTAATTCCTTTTTTAAAAAAAGGATGTGTTTTCTGTCAATAAAGTACAACGCAATAAAAGTGACACTGTAGTTAATTCTGTTGTGATTCTCAAAGATAATATGGTTCATATGTGTAATTTCCTTATTATCTAACATTATACAAGAGCATGACCAATAGACTGAAAAGTGAATGAATAATTGACTATCCTCATTCTTTCTTATCATTTTCAATTGATTTCTAAAGTTGAGAAAAAACTATACAAACAGGCATTTTAAAAAGTCAGCATCATTATATTTGTTTTACCTAGTTTTTGTAACCATGAAAAAATGGTTATCATGTAAAGTTTGAGAGATGAACAATTACGTATAGTTAAATATTTTAAGTTGTCAGTCATATAATTTGTGCTAAATTTGAGAGGTCGATTGAAAACATTTTCCAGTGTTTTGCAGACATTCAATATATTTACCTATCAATAAAACTGACAGCTTTCTGCCTTAACAGTGCTTATATTACTGTAGGTTATTAGAAATAAAACTGTTAATAATTGTAATAATAATAATAATGATGACCTATTATTCAACTGTTTAAACTTTTTCTGTACCTACATTCTCACCTTATTAACAGACATTGCAAAATTATATTGCTGTTCAGATTTGTTTTATTTTAATGTTGCCTTGCCATCAATAGAAGAATTTATTAATCAATACAATTCTGTAGCAAATGACAGGTTACCAAGTATATTTTAAAATTTTGGAAATATGTAATTTCCTTTTGTGTCAAAATTGACACGCAATGGAAAAATAACTCCATAGCTTTATCAAGCAAAAGTAGAAAAGAATCCCAGAAAAATGTAGATTGATCAAATAACCTCATATATATATTATATATATATATTAGGTATATGATTCTGTATCATTTTTATAACTTTACTTAGGGCTTTAATATATTGTATCTCTAATATTAAATTAAAATAAAGAATGTGGAGTTTTAGAAATATTAAACACTGACATATATAGAATATAAATCAGCTATATTATCCATTCTTGTTAAGGCTTAGCTTTTCCTGAGATTTAACTTCAATATTTATCAGATGCAAAATCCTTCTACAGTCTTCAGGATTTTGTCACCAATACTCTAGAATTTTGATTAAGTTCATATCCTGCTGTTTGCTACCTGGATACAATTCCCCTCTATGGACCTTGGAAAAAGGAATGTAGATTCATGTAAAAAATATATTATGGTTCATGTTTTGAAAGTTGTCATGACAGTCTAAAGATTAAGAAGGATGCTGAAAAGTGTCTTCCATTGAGGCTGAAAAGATTATAGAACTGTTCTGCTATTTTGCTAATGCTTTTTAACTTCCACATATTATTTAACTGATCCTTTTTATTAACCACTTATTCTTTTATTTTCTTTTGATATAAAAAAGTTTATAGATTAATGGGACTAAAACAGCAGATTAATTATATATTGGTAATAATAATAATGGATGGATATCACTGCTATTTTTTTTAAATGCATTTTTGGTCACAGTAAGATACATATTTCAGAAGTAAAACTATTATTCATTGAGTATATACTATACTCTACCATAAAAATATTTTATGAATACTACTTCATTGTTTCTTCTAGCAGAAATACTTTTCATTTTACAGATGGGTAGCCAAGACTTAGAGATGTTACAATGTGGACAATGAAGTTAAGATTTCAGTGTTTATTTGCTTGAAAAAAAATCTGCACTTTGCTAAATGATTCTTCCCTGTTTTCCTTTCTTTTTTAGTAGTCTTATGTTTTATGATGAACACATGTGCGACTGAAATGACAGCACATTGATAGAGTGAAGTTATTAGTCTTGGTATTATTTTGTAACATCATAAAATTTAAAACTGAGAACATTTTTATGTTCCCAAATTTTTGGTAAGCACAGTAACACTACACTTGATTAGTTCAAGAAAAAAATCAGCCTTATTCTTCCAGATAATTACCTTTTCAAAATATATTAGTGAAATATTTTCAGCACATACAAAAAAAGGAAGATAAAGCAGTACCAATTTCTGGCACACAGTGATTATCTCAAATCCTACCACTGCAAAATAAAGCTTAATATCAGTTAAGCTGTCACTAAGTCCGAGTTATGACTACAGTGAGGCAGGAATCTTGATAATTGCTTATAATTTCCATTGTTAGGAAAACAATTTCCTGGGCAGATGTTTTGGCGTCGTCCTAAATGTTATCATCTTCATCAAGTATTGAGCATTTTCTATGGTTTGTACTCCAATACGCTAATCATTCTCAGCCTTTCAATATGACTACCTGGTAATATTAACATACAAATGCATGGGGATCACTATGCTTATCATTAATTCTGTACATTTGAAAAACCAAATTAGTCTTTGTTACTTGTTGTGATGCCTCGTTCCAAAAATGATTTATCATGGGTCACTGGCATTGAAATTTAAGTATTGATATTAGACTATTAAAATTATCTCAGAAAAACACCATTTAACAAGCAAATTTCTTTAATTGTCCGATATTATGAATGAGGCTTCTGGGCCCTACCTTGTTTATGTCAGTGGCATAAGGTCAATGGCATAAGTTACTGCCATTTCTATTTGTAAGAGCAGTGAATGTTATCATGCCACCCCTGTCAAATTTTACTTTCAATTCCCTTTGAATCTAGCATTAACAATTTAGGAGTTCATTATCCAGTTTATGGTTTATCTGCATCTTTATTTTTATTTATTTCTATAGCTTATTTTCCCTGTATTTATCAAAATTCCAAAACCTAAGAAAAATGGAAAAAGGAATATACAATAATATTCAGCTTTATTAATTACACCTGGTCCCAATGAATTGTAAATGACAGACATTGTGCCAAACCTCTCCTCCTCCAGGGCACATCAATAACCTTAAAATCTTAAAGTTATTCTACATGGCATGATTTTCTAATCACCATTAACTTCAAAACAGAATCATTATAAATGACCTCCAAAGTAGAACTATAGAGAATATTCTACATATTTTTATAAATTGTTTTTTTCAAATTAATTTAGAAACAAACTGATCAAAAGATTTCCAAAAGATTCTCAGCCTTTTCTAAGATGCAAAAGTTAGTCTGTTGGATCTCCTATTATTTTCTTCACTGAAAGATTTCCAACTTTTAAAAATAAATTCTATCTTAAAATATCCATGCTACCAATTCCTTAAGAAGTTTCTATCTTTGCTCATCAGTTCTCAGTTAAAAAGAAATAAACATATAAAACCTAATTCCACCCTCCAATCAAAGTCTTTAATTCACTTTTTTCTTTCACCCACCTCATTTCCTCCATCATCAAATTCTATCCACTCATAACTTCAAAACATATTAGCACTATTATGTCATGATTTGGTTTAAATCACTGTAATGATTGTAATATTTTAAAAGATAGTTTCCATTCTACATAGAAAGAGCCTGGTAGTGACTGCTCCATTTTAAGAAGTAAAATATTAAATAGCGTGAAACATTAACAACTCTTACTGATCTGTAACAGAGTACAGAATACAAGGAAACTGTACCCCAAAGATTTAAGAGATGGACAAGCAATACAGAACAAGGACAAAAGAGAGAAAATTGTAACAAATAGGGTATATGTAATGCAATTATATTAGTAATAATTTTGAATGTCAATTGTCTAAGTGAACCAATTAAAAGACAGACTATCAGAATGGATAAAAAATTTACAACTATATGTTGTCTACAATAAACGGTTTAAAAGAAGTAAATGGATAGAGAAAATAGACCATGCTAATACTAATCAAAGCAGAAGTTATATGAATTTCAGACACTGCAGATTTCAGAGCAATAAAAATTCCTCAGGGATAAAGAAGGGCATTACATAATGACAAGGGGTTCAATGCTCCAAGAAGGACATGATTTTTTGTGAATATGTGCCTAACAACACATTGTCAAATTATAGGAAATAAAACTTAATAGAACTGCAAGGAGAAAAAAGAGAAAACCATCAACATAGTTGGAGACTTTAACACCCCTCCTTTAAATCAGTAGGCAGAAAATCACAAGGACATAGTTGCACTCAATACTCTTTAATCAATTGGATATAATTGGCATCTATAGCCCACTTCATCCATTAACAGCAGAATATATATATGTTCTCATATTCACATGAAACATTCACAAAACCAGATATATTATAAGCTACAAAGCATGCTTAACAAACATAAAATAACAGATAACACACAATCTTTCTTCTTTGACCACAATGGATCTCAAATTTGATATCTAGTTTAATAGGAAAGATAATAGGAAAATTCCCAAAATACAAGGAAATTAATGAACATCCTTCTAAATAACACACAACTCAAAGAATCTGAGAAAAAATAGAAAATATTCTAAGCTAAAAAAAAAATTAAAATACAATTTATCAAATTATAGGAATGTAGTCAAAGCAATGCTTAGAGGAATATTTATATTACTGAATGTATATCTCAGAAAAGAAAAAATGATCTAAAAAACAATTATCTGTAAAGACAAGGACAAAACATTTTAAATTATCTGGCACTTGACTACATATTAAGCACACTGAAAGTGTGTATTGAATAAACCATTTATTGTTTAAAACAAATAAAAAGCAATTGTCTAAGCTTCCATGTAAGGAAACTAGAAAAAGAAAAGCAAATGAAACCCAAGTTGAACATATAAATGAGAATAATTAGAAAATAAAGCAATGAAACTGAAAACCACATAAATATGATCCAATGACCTTTGACAAAGGCACAAAGGCAACACAATGGAGAAAAGATCATCTTTTGAACAAATGCAGTTGAAACAACTGAACATTCACATGCAGAATGCAAATTTATACACAGAACTTATATCTATCACAAAAATTAACATACAGTGGATCACAGAACTAAACGCAAATGGTAAAACTATATAGTTCCTTGAAGATAATGTCAGAGAGAATCAAGATGATCTTAGACTGGGGGTGACTTTTCAAGTCAATGAAAGGAAAAATGAATGTTATACTTCATTAAAGTTAACTTCTGCACCCTGGGAGCAGTTCCGGCTGTATATACACATCCCAGGGTCCTGGGTTCAGCATCAGGTTCCCAGGGAAACAACCAACGTGAACAAATAAATAATAAATGAATAATAAATGAATAAAGTTCATCCTCCTCTCTCTCTCTGCCTGCCCTCCTCTCCTTCATTCTGTCTGCACCTTTCCTTAAAAAAATAAAAAAATAAATATATATATGTATATATATATATATATATATATATATAAACTTGTTTTAAAAAGGTAACCATCAAGTGAATAAAAGAATAAGCCACATACTGGGAGAAAATATTTATAGACAATAAATCTGATGAATAACTGGCATTCAGCACACACACACACACACACACACACACACACACACACACACACACAATTTCCTTAAAACTCAATAACAAGAAAGCAGCCCTATTAAGACGTTGGCAAAAATATTAGCTGATGCCTTCCAAAGATCATATACAGTCACAAATAAGGTTGTGAAAGGATGCTCACATCTTCAAGAAAATAGACATTAAAACAAGATACCTCTACATGCCTAGTAGAGTAGCAAATACACAGAGCACTAACAACATAAACTGCTAGTAAGTGTGGGGAGCAAGAGAAACTCTCATTCACTGCTGGTGGGAATGAAAACGTTGCAACCTAGTCAGAAGAGAGTTTACTTATAAAACAAAAAATACTCTTACTGTACAATCCATTTAAAGCACTCCTGTGTATTCATCCAGAGACTCTGAAATCTCCCCCACAAAATCCTGCACAGGGCTGTTTGCATCAGTTTGGTTTAGAGTTCCCCAAATATGGTAAATGAGATGCCCTTCCATAAGTGAATGGATAAAAGGAGGTACAAGCAGAAAATGGGACATTAACCAGTGCTGAAAAGAATTATGTCATAAAAAGACACGCAGGAAACTTTGATGCTTCCTTCTAAGGTATTCATGTGAAAACACTACATACTGTGTGATTTTAAATACATGACAATCTTTAAAAGGTAAAACTATGGAGAGGGCAAAAAGATCAATGGTTATCCAGATTTAGGATGGAGAAACTGGTGAACCGGTTGAGCACAGGGGATTTTTAGGGCAATGACACTATTCAGTATGAACTATAATGATAGGTACATATTCTTAGTCACTTGTCTAAATCCATAGATGAGACATCACTCAATCTGAAATGCAAACAATTGATTTTAGGTAATTACGGTATGTCCATGTTGGCCCATCAGTTTTAACCAATGTTAAATCTGCTAGTAAGGATGTTAGTCATGGGAGGGTGGTATGCACATGGGACAGAAATATCCAGACTCTTCTTACTTTGCTTTGAAACCAAAACTACTCTAAAATGTCAAAAATAATTGAAAAGATCTTTCTAGGATCCAATGCATTCTCCACTCAGCACTGGAAGATTCTTTTTTAAATGAAAATATACCAGAGTCCTTTGTTGCACCTCAAAACCCAGTGATA
The DNA here is from genome assembly GCA_004363575.1 of Solenodon paradoxus. NCBI lineage: Eukaryota > Metazoa > Chordata > Mammalia > Eulipotyphla > Solenodontidae > Solenodon > Solenodon paradoxus. Next base: position 110,480 of record RJWH01002105.1, on the reverse strand, counting down.
GATTCCTAACAACTCAAAATAAGAGCTAAAACTCATGCCCCAGTAGGAGCTACACACTCATGGTCCCCCATCCACCACCTCTCTGACTCCAGGTGCCCAGCTCACTGTGCCCCTGCCCAGAGGGTGTCCGGGACCCTGCTGGGCAGAACCTGCATGCTTGCTTTTGTCTCTACTGGAAGCATTTGCAGAACGTGAACTTTCAGACCGCCTCCAAATCTTTGCTCAGATACCACTTTCCCAGTGACATGTCTTCTAAAAGTACCTCAACACACAGCCCCTGTCCCTTTTGACCCTTTATTGTCCATGTGTCTTCTACTATTACCTCTTGAAATACCACATAATTCAGTTGTAATTTTTCTCCCCCTCTCTTCCAGTATAATGGTAAACCTTGCTTTTCCTTCTCGTGTCTGCCTACACCCCGAGAAAAGTACCTGCGTCCCATAGGTATGGATGCGTGTTGAATAAAATCTGACTGACAGATGAAAACCTTTATCGAAATAAAACATAAACAGCTTTCAAAAGGATTAGAGAAGGATTTAGGGGCAAGCATCTTTGCTAAACCTGCAAAGATTTCTTTTGAGGATCAGCAGGAATAAAACAGAATGGTAAATACAAAGCGTGCAAGTAAAAGAAGTCTTCTCACAAAAAATACTACCCTAGGAATAAAAACAAATATGCTTTATTTTCTATAACATAGCAAAGCAGATAGCAATGCAATTAGTAAATAAAATGATGTACTCTTTGGAAAGGAAACAGACAAGGTTCAGACTTTTAGGCTTATCCATAAGATCACGGGAAAGTGACCGCGGAGGACATGTGTTCATTTCCAAGTATAAGCCCAGACTCTGCACATAGGTGGCAAATTGTGCATTATTGTACTATAGTCAGTTTGGCCTCCCAAATGCAGAAAATCAAAAGGAATTACACTTGGAAGAAATGATTTCCTAGGCTTACCTGGAAACAATAAATTTCACAATCAAAATACTCTGACTTCTTTATGTATCCTAACTAAACTTTGAGGCTTCCTCTGTGCTGTGAGTGGAAAACAGACCTGCCACTCAAAGTAGTGCTATTATTTATGGTTTAAAGTCTTCAAAGGATTGTTTAACTCATATATCTTTTTTCTGTCTTTTACTTCTCTTGTCCTCAGGCAAGATCTAACTTCTGCAATGGGCTAAGCATGCTGATAAGTGTCAGAATTACCCTGGAATAGGACCAGAGTCCCTTGGTCTTTGGTGGTCTCTGTCTGCACTACAATCATTGAAATGTGCATCCAACATTTGTCAAGTCAAATGTTGTACAGGAGCAACATGAGAGTGGCAGGCAATAGATGGATAAGAATGGGTGTTTTCTGCTGTATAAGGAAGAGAACGAGAGACTTCTTCCTCATCTTCCCATAGAAGAGGGGAGACATGCTTCTTTCAGATGGATGGAAAGAATCCTGTGTTTTACACTTAAGAGTTTGGAATGTAGATATATTTCTCCAAGATACAAACAAACTCTAGATATCATTGGCTTTTACAACAGAGATGTCTTCTCTGGCTGACATAATTGCCTTCAGGTAGGCACCAGTCTGGGCTATCACCATTTAATCTTCTTGAGTCACAGAAATGAGCAAGATAAATTGTTGCAGCATTAATTTTCATGGTCCTAAAAGAATAAAATGTTCTGGGGGAAAGTGAAAGTAAGTATTCCTTATTTTTAAGTTGTATTCAGTTCCATGGCTCAGGAAGACAGATTCTTTTACAGGAGCACCAAGAAATGCAGGAAGTTTTATTTCCCTACATTGATTCCCTGATTCTTACCTGGCTTTACACTGCTCAGGGCGAACAGGCTCAGAGAGGATAGGACCCAGGAGTGAAGGACGAGTGAAGAGCTCACGGAGGGCTGGGCCCACCAGAAGCCAGTCAAGGCCCCTTGTGTGTTAGGCAAATGTCTACTGAGCACATATTCCAGCTCCAGTGTTACTCTCTTTCACTGTAATCTTTCAGTTGATAAAAACTGAGTTCCTTTAGGGCAGATAAATAAATTTGTAGATCCTTGCATATGAATATTTTCTTCAACTGTTTTGCTTATTATCTAAACAATTTATTTATTTTTTTATTAGAGGAAGAAAGTAGCCAGAGAGTAAGATAGGCGGGGGCAAGTAGAGAGAGGGCAAAGAAGGATTTGTGTTTATTTATTTAGTTGTTTGTGTGTCCTTTCCTTCCTAACCCCAGTTATATACCCAAGTCTTCAGGTTTCATGTGGACTGGGCTGGCGCTGCAGACTTAATACCCCCGAGGTGTACCTAAGCAATTTATTTATTTTAATATTCTATTTGGATTTTTTTGAATATGGAAACACATTTCTCTCTGGTCAGATTTCTGCAACTGAAAGTTTCAATTTTCATAACCATTGGACTTAAAGTATGTCTACTGAGAAACAGAAGGAGGTATAGGTCAAGTTAAGGTTGATTAAAGATTTAAAATTGAGACCTGAAGCTACAGAACTTCTAGAAGAAAACATAGGGAGTAAGTTCCTTAACAAAGTCAATGAGTTTTAGATTTGACATCAACAGACACAAAAAAGAAAAAGAAGGGGAGAAAGCAAAAGTAAACTAAAGGGACTACCCCAAACTAAAAAGAGTCTGCACAGTAAAGAAAACTCCCATGGGTTGGGAGAAGATATCTTCATATAAAATACCTAAGGAAGGCTAATACACAAAGTACTAATGAACTCACATAATGCAACAGAAAAAAAAATAACAGCGTAGTTTAAAAATAGGGTATATGAAAAGATACTCAACATCACTAATGAGTAGAGCAAGTCAAAACCACAAGATAATACCTCCCCTCTGTTATGACTATTACCAAAAAGACAACAAATAACAAGTGTCGGTGAAGGTGTAGAGAGCAGGGAAACTTTGTGCAGTGTGGCAGGAATGTAAATTGTTGCAGCTACTACGGAAAGAAGCATAGAGGGTCCTCAAAAAATTAAATACTATGTGATACATCAATTCTGCTTCCATGTATTTAAGGAAATGAAATCACTCTCTCAAAAAGACATCTGCACCTCCATGTTCATTGCTGTTTTCTTGAAAACAGTACAAGACATGGAAATAAACATCCATAGTATCCATTGATGCATGAATGGATAAAAGAACTGGGATATATGTAAAATATTTCAATAAAATTCACCCATAAAAAAGAAATTCTGCCATATGGAACAGCATAGATGAATCTATGAACTCTGAGGGCATTATGCAAAGTGGAATAAGTCAGAAAAATGTTCTGTATGATCTCGTGTGGAATCTTAAAAAAGCACATCTGAGCTCACAGATTCGGAAAACAGAGATAAGGGGAGGCAGCAGGGAAAAGGGGTGGAGGGGTTCAGAAAGTACAAATGTCCACTTGTAAGTCATCCTTGAGAGGTAATACACAGCACGGTGACTGTATCTCACAGGCTGCATTATAGATTTGAAAGTGGCCAAGGCAGTAAAAGTTCTCCTTAAAGAAAAAAGAAATTGCAACTATACATAGTGATGCATTTAACTAAAACTTATTGTGGCCATTACAAAGTATAGACATATGTCAAATTTGTATGTTACATGACCTAATGTTATATGTCAATTACACCTCAATTTTTTTAAAAAGGGGGGACTCATTCATTTATCATCTCAAAGTTGTATTCAACCTCACTTACTTTAAAATTCTGTATAGTAAAATCCATGTGAAACTGAACACAATATAAATATATTTGCTGAACACTTTAATTAATTTAAGAAATATGTATTAAATAGCTACTCTGTACAAGAGTTTTGGTGAATAACACTCAAAAATCCCTGCCTTCATCATTACATTATAGGAACGAGAGAAAAAAAAAAAAAAAAGCAATATAGCTAAGTCAAAACATGTAGTATGACAGACAAAATTGAAATGAAGAGCCAAAAGTGAGAGGGGAAATGGGACAGGTCCCAGGTGGGTGTGGCGGGGGGCAAACATAACTGAAATTTAAATCAGGAGGTGAGGTGCTTAGCAGTTCTCACTGAATTAGGCATTTGGCCTGAGGGGAAAAAGGAAGAGAACCATGTCTAGAGGACACATCTGTGTAAATATACACCTGGTCTCATATCTAGACAAAAGACTGTTTCTGTCAGTGATTTAATTTTAAAACAACAAAGACCTGTGCAGCAATTACCCAGGATTACAAAAATGTAGGCAAGATACATTGTGAATCATAATGCATGAATTTCGTCCTCCTGGGTCCCAGAGAGAGGAGGGTGAGAAGGTCTCCTTCTTCATAGGAGAGAAGGTGACCAAGAAGGGGAGCATGAGGAGGTCAGAGTCTCAGCACAGAACTCGTCCTCTAACCAGACTGGAAAGGACAACTGTATCCCTGCACACACAGTAGGGAGCAGGTGACAGGGAGCGGCTACAATAGGCCATTTCACTGACTCCACAGAAATACACTTGAAGGTTATCTTCTTGATCTTTTGGGGGCCCACATAAAAGCTCTTGTTATTTCTTGCAGCACCTGCTGACTTTGGCAAATTTCTGTCTATTCAAGGTCCCCCATGTGTCCTCAAAGTTTAGACTGCCAGGAAAGGAGGCCAAAGTCCTTTTAGACCTTGCTGATGTCCCCACTTTGTTTTGTCTCATTTTTGTGTGTGTAACCTTTATTATATACTAGAGGGGTTTTCATTTCTGGTTCAATGAGATTTTCCCTAAAACAGGAAACAAAACATGTTTTGGTAATACAATTGATCCTGTTTAAATAAGGGGCACAGCTAGATTCTTCTTGAATGTAAACAGACATACAATACCATGAAGATGAAATAAAAGTTAAAATATTTGTTTCTGAAATCAAACATAGTGGGTCATCAGCAAAGGAATGATGGATTCCATGGTTTCACAGCAAATATTCCTGCACATTGTAATTATTCCATCAATACTGTTTTCCTTCTCCTTCTAGGTACCAAATCACGTTTAGGCAGGAAAAAAATAAAAAGGCAAAATGTGAAAGGGCAAATTCAATAGGATTGACTCAATTGTACAAGAAAATCAGAAAGTTAACTTAATGATCAACTTCCGACTGCCGTTGAAGCTGAACATTTCTCTGGGTTGCCTGCAGGTGTACAGCTTTGTAAAAGATGGGATTTGTAACCAGCTGTGAGTTTTCAAGACAACGTTTTGGGCTAAATGAATTAACAAACACCTTCAACCAGACAGGTTAATGTATGTGTCTGGGAAGACTGCAACATGTCTAATACATCGTTTTTCTCTATGACACTTTGCTTGTGTCATTGTACCTGACTTTTCTTTCTGGACGAAAAACAACATACTTCTGAATGAGATGTAATGGCTCAGAATTTTTGATGCTATATGACTAAGGCACCCTTTATAGCCCTTAAACCTAAACAAGAACTCATCCTTATAATTTTGATAAATGTTTACTCTCAGGTTATTCCAGTACTTTATGTGAAACTGTCTGTGTTTAGGACCTTTTCTATGTGACCACCACACAAAGCTGATTTAGTAGCTATGGCCAGGTAAGCACACTGTTGTCCGAAATCATGATTAACAACGATATTTTTAACCCTCCGCCATTCATTCATTTTGTCTGCAAACACTGATAGAATATTAGAGCTAAAAGTATTTATATATTATAAAACCCAAAGTGTTTCTTCTATATATAAAGGAATAAGACTCAAGAGTTTATGTGACTCATTCAAAGCACCTAGAGCATGTGGGTCTAGGCTCTTAATCCATTGCTCTTGCCTCTGTGTCATTCTATGATCATGGAAAGATTAAATTAAAAATTTGTTCAGGTACATTCATAGTATCTTACTGTCACGTAATTTTAACTTAATATCCATTTTGTAAGTTTGCTGAAGCAATTATATAGAAATGAACTTGCTTTTTCACAATGTTCAATACAGATGCTACTCACTTACAGCTACTTAGCAGCTGAAAGTGGCTCGTCCAAGCTGAGACACGCTTTAAGTGTCAAATGCACACTGGGATTTGAAGGCTTAAGAAACAGAAACAATGTAAAAAACACACAATAATTCTATCATGATTGTATAATAGATACAGGGATATATGAACTTAAATAAAATGTATTAAAATTAATTTCACCTATTTTTAATGTGTCTACTAGAACTTTCAGAATTGCATAATAAGTTAATATTATTTTTATGTTCGCAATACTGCTCTAAAATGATTGAGGCAAACTCGACAGATTTAATCAATTCTGTTGACATCTGAAGACAATACCTTTATGTACAAATGAGTTCTTTTGGGAGTGTTGGTCCCTTAGCATCTATCTTTATAATTATAGATATAACTTTACAACTCAGTCCCTTATATTATTATTTTTGCATGCATACATTTGTCTTATTTATTGTAGTCATTATGAATTACATTCCTTAAAGGGAAGATTCTTTAGTTTTGGGATTCACATCGCCCCCATAGAAAGCCTGGAGAGTTCAATATTAAGAGCGTGAGCAGCTGAAAACAGTGAGCAGAAAGCAAAGAAGCTGGTTCAGGATGACATCAAACAAATGTCAAAACATTTTGACTCGGCCCCTATTTTGGCTCTGAATGTAACTACATGTTATTCATTTCAGTTAAGTGGAGAAGAATGAAATCTCTTACTGTGTTAACAAGGACCTAAGATAAGAGATGAACATCATATACAGATACCAAAGCTAGTCAGAGGAGCACCCACAGACTGAGGATAGCGGGAAGGGTTAAGAGACAACTCCCCATTGGTCTCTCACATTCCTGTACATCACTGACTTCTTCTTGTGAACTATCCTTCAAGAACGTTTTATTTTATTTTATTTTTTTAATTTACTCCCAGCCCTGGCAGTGAAGAATCCGTATCCTTGAGCGTTTCATGGTCTGCACCTCGGCCAGCTGAGCCACAGCGCGGACCTCAAGACTGTCCTTACAGTGACAGTTGGGAGGATGCAGATAGTGTCTCTCCCAGAGTGAAACATGGGCATATTTACTGTCTATTTTATTTAAACCCTTAATAGGGTTTATTCTCCTGCAAGTACAGATTCCATCAGCGCTTTTAATGTTACTTTGTGAGAACTAGCACTTGGGAAATCACACAAAGAAATGCTGAGGCACTGGTTAATGTTATTATTACAAGCAATATTCTCTTTTGTTTCTCACCTGGTGGTCTTACTTTCTTCCAGAATCTAGGAAACCACAAGGAAGACGGACTTGGTAGCTTACAAGTAAATGCTCACACACTTCACCATTATTGTCAAAGTCTACACACTTTAAAAAGTCAACACAAATGGACTCTTAGAGATGAGAGACAAAAAGGCAAATCAAGGAATATCGAAGTGATGGGGAAGGGGTGGGAAAATGGGATGAAGGGAATAAACTGTAAAAAAAGGGAGAGAAAAAAGGGGGGAATATTAGTAAATCTACTGTTATTAGTAAACATAAAATACTATTATGCATGCCTCAAAACAAGTCAAAATCAATGTCCCCTCAGTAATAATAAAAAATAAATCTGAAAAAAATAAATAAATAAAAAGGTCAACTCAAATCTTCTCACTGTGATGCCCTTTTGGCTCAAATGGTTGTGCTAGATTAGCAAGTAGATCAGATTCTAAGTTGGAACAAAACAATGAAATATAAAGGACATACATTCTTTAAAAGCTGTGATTTAGTGTGTTTATAAAATCCATATTTATAAAAGATGTATAGAAACCAGAAAGCCATATATAGTTCCAAAAATAAAGCTCTTAAAATAACCTCACAGAAAGTTTATCATTTTGCTTTGTGTTCATTTAGAAGCTATGATGAGATATATTTAGGTCCTGTGAGAGTCCAAGGGGTTTCATCTGTATGTATTTGTGATCACAATATTCATATTTGATTAAATTTTAGAAAGCAAATGCTTGAAACATTGCAGGATGAGAAGTACTGCTGCAATCTCAGATATGCAGACAGATTTAAAATATTAGAACTCAGTTTTCATTTTTTTTTTTTTTGACTTATCAATGAGGGGAACAAATTAAGTCACATTTGAAGTAGTATAGTTCTGGAGAAATCATTTAAAATCCTTCTTTTGTGTTTATTTATGAAACAAAGTATAAACCTACTTTATGCCAAATAAGTTTTAATATAATTTTTTGTCCTTTGTTTATCATATGCAGCAATGTGAACTTTAGAAGTAGGAATCGGACAGGCAGATGGAGAAAGTGTTTACACAGGACAGAATAATGGAGGAGACAGGAAATTCATGACTAAGAACAAAACAGGAAGCGGCAATTTATATAGCACTGTACAAACCACTGAGCATCAACAGAACTCTGGGCAGTGGGAAATTAGCGTGCAAAAGGTAGTTTTAAGGTATTTTCTATGCTTCTATTCTTTGATAATAAAATTGCATTGTTTTAATAATGATTAAACATATGTATTGCACATAAGGCAAAGAAAATGAAATAGTGTTGGTGATTATGATTGTTACTTGACTGTAACATTAAATTACAACAAACTGAAAGTTACCTATGGTCTAGAAGAGTCATTGCTTTTGTGTTTCCTTCACAGTCAGAGGCAATTAAACTTATCAGATCTCATTTATAAAAACAACCAAATGATTAGACTCGCTTGAAGAACAAAAGCTACTGAAAGTAAACGGTATATATGTTGAATCCTTGAAAAAAATGTTTGTGCATTAATATATATTAATATTGGAATTGTAGGAATATGTCTCTGTATATGAACTATGCTGAACAAAATTAAGTTTTCCTTAGAACTGATCTCCTTTGCACGGCAAATGAAGAACTTAGGGTTGATGGTGAACTTAGTGTATTATTTACAGGTGTGGATTTACCTTAAACCTTATGGTGTAAAGTTTCTTTCAATAAAATGAAACAAATGTTCCATTATTTGTTTTTATAATCCTACCTAAACAGGAATCAGAATAAAGATCAATTCTTATACTCAAGTCATAACTAAATGTAAGGTCTGTTTGGGGGGAAAATACTGGATTAAATATACAAAGATACTTCTGTACATAACTCATGTAAAAACGAATTTTATACACACACACACACATATATACATGCAAAATCTTAAGAGTTTTATTACCTGACAAAGTTTTAGACAATAATAAAATACACAAGGAAGTTAACGAAGAAAAATTATCAATAGAAGACTTGCATTTTGATCTTAACAAAGACAAAAGAATGGGACACAGTTTCAGAGACTCCAATTCAGTCCTGCCTCTGACCTTTAGGAAAACAAATATTTTGTGTTGACCAAGAGGGCCCTAAACTTCCCCGAAACATGACTAAACTTTAGATAGATTTCTTTCTGATTTGAGTTCCCAGACTTTCTTTATCTTGCAGCTTTTAATTTAGGAAACTTGTCATGAAAAATTCTTCCTCTGCCTCATGAGAAGCAAATCTTTCACAGCACAAGAATGACTTTCTCAAGGATCTGAAAGTCATTCCTCTGAGACATAATGATCAAGAAAGATAGAGTCCTTCCTTCCAGTCTCTGTAGGAAAGAACCTAACTTGGATCAACACCAGCAAGTCAATACAATGGCCTAACCACATGGACCAACCTCTATCCTTAATATCCTTCAGTACTTTTCCATAACTCGCCTCATTCTTTAACATCTGTTAGCCCTTTGTTTCACTAAAGTTCAGTCTCTCTGCTCTCTTCCAATAATCTTCACCCCTATTACAATAATCTTGAATGAAGTCTTCCTTACCTGTTTACTGGTTCAGTTCATATCGTATTTTCAAGAATATTTCCCTAATATGATTTTATTATTTGCAGAGCTCTTTCCTTTTTTTTTTTTTTTTTCAAAATTAAAATATATCCATCTATTAGTTTAATGTTTTTTGTTTGTTTGCTTGTTTGTTTTTTTACGGGGCTATGGGGGGAGATGCAACCTATCCTAAAAAATAATTGAGGAAAACTTTAACTGTCTTTGTATGTGTTTTTGAGCATTCTAAATAACATTGACTATTCATTAAAGTCTAAATTAATGTAAGTATTGGTTAAAAAAAAAAACTCCTAGAGAATGTTGAAATGATGTGTTAATAGTAGAAATGTTAAAATTCAAAATACAATCAGTATCTAAGCAGTTGAATTTTACTGAGGTAATATAATTGTGTTTAAGTGAAGAGGAAAAGATACAGTTTTACTAATGTCAATCACTAAATATCAAGATAAGATAAAATTTAAGTGACATGGCCAGTTGTTTAAAACAGAAGTACAACTTACAAAATCTGCAGAAACAGAAGCATGCAAATTACTGGTAAGAATCTCATAAATACCTGATAGGATAGATGTAGCTGAGTAATATGTCTCATTTTCAGGAAACTTATTTTGAACAAGTCTAAATATATTCCCTTCCACCCATAACTTTCTAAGTTCTAAGAAACACATGCAAAGTTCATCTACATTGTGAGATAAAAGAGTAACAAAACAGTAAAAGTATCAGTAAATTAGGCATTGCCTTTGCTTAATTATAAAGGATTCCAAAAAGAACAGGAAATAAAATAACCATCAAATCAATGTCTACTTAATTAAAAAATGTTGGAAGAGCTTTAACTCTTTGTATAGGGTGAGTATTTTCTCAAGTTTTCACACAGTAAAAGCAGCTGGTTGTTCCGAACCACTAAGCATTGATTGTCCTGTGTTAAACTGACTAAGGGAACTGTTTCAGGATGGCAGTAAAGAGGCAAAGAATAAATAGGCTATTAGCAGCCATTCTCTAGGGCAAACATCATTCCAAGCAAATTCAACTTAAATCAGAAAAATGCACAACCACAGGGAAGCCAGTAAGAAAATACACATATCAAAACACAGTGCTCTGACATTACAGGGTACAGAGAGTGAATAAACTACTACTATAAACACCGGTGTGGATGGATCTCACAAGCATAATATTGAAATCAAAACCAAACAAACTAAAAGAGTACATCTTGTTTCAACAGAAAGGCAACCCTGTTTCCATCAAAAGCACATACAAGAATGATCATAGCGGCACCACTCACGAGAATTAAAATCTGTAATCAAACAGTATAAATGAACAAACTACTTCTAGATAAGTATATGAAGTGTAAGAAGTCAATCACAAAGGAGAATATACAACCTGATTGTACTTACAAAAAATTCAAAATGGTCAGAATTATTATATCATGAAAGAAACCAGGACAGTGGTTACCTTAGTGGAGGAATGTATGGGGGAACTTTGGTATTGCTAATAATTTTCTCTTTGTTGGTTTGTCCAGTGGTTACATGAGTGGACTTAGTGAAAATCTGCTGAATTGAACTTTTATAATGCAAACTTTTATGTTCATTTTTTCAATTATAAGTTTACATTTTAAAAAGTACATATTTAATACATAATATACTTCCTTTTTCAGTATAATTTAACTTGTAAAGAGATGTCTTTTCACAAAGCCAAGATATTTGTTATACACACAGGTTTAAAAAAATTAATTCAACTTGGAAAACATTAGTGGGCAGAGAAAATTATGGTTGACCTGATTTCTGCAATTATTTTTAAAGATGACAAAAAGAGATACAAAGCAACAGATATTTGTTTTACAATCTATTAGAAATGTAACTAAAAGTTTTGAGGCTGTTTCCTTAAGAACATAATTTCTATATTTGAATACTATCATATTGATCCTAATTATTAACAGCTTATATAGTGCTTTATAGTGTAATAAGCACCACAAGTAGTATTGAATTTCTCTTCACAATATCCCTAAGTCATATATTTAAGCAGTGTTGGGGTCCAGATGCAGCTCGATTCTGTTTTGACACAAATCAGTGTTTTATGTGTACTTGACGGCAAATTCCTTGAGGGTAGATAAGCATCTTACTTAATATTTTGGCTAATCAATGCTTACTTGGTTTATAATAAATGATATATAGCTACTAAAAGACTTCTCAAAGCATTAGTGAACTAAATGTTTTTAAACTTAACAAATTTTGTGGAATCTCTTTACATGAAGATAAAAACTATACAGGATTTCCAATATTTCCAAATGGAAAGGGTTTTAATGGTCTTGCGTAGAGGTGATTATTTATCCCATGAGAAACTGCATCATTAATGACTGATAAGGTTAGAAAGTGTTGAGAAAGCATATGGGTCTTTTGAAAAATGACACCTGAAATAATCTGAATTTTTTAAGTCCCAATATAATTGGCTAATACATAAATAGCAGAAGATATTGTTTACTCTACTCCTATATTTAAGATTCAGGCTTTCTAACTTTGTGAAAGGCCATCCTTTACAGAAAGGATAATATTTATCCTTCATTTTAAAAAGAAAGACTGTTTAGAAAGAATACTGAAGACTTCAATCAGTAAACATTAGTGCTGATTAATTTCACTTCTTAAGAGCATTTGTCGTCTTGCCAACAATCTTGCTCACCTTTTTACTGAACTCACTGAGAGAAGCAAAGTCACTTACCAGTTTATTTTCTATGCAATATCATTCATTAGTTTTCTTACATAGATAGATACAGAGACAGGTGAGTCAGAGATAGTACATTATTTATTTCTCTCTATCTTTAAATCTACAAAAACAATCTGGAGTCAATATTTTCATACTTTTAAATAAAGAGACATCTATTGATGTAACTCCACGCACTATTTCATTTTCTTGACTCAAGTCACGTTTGTTTTAGTAGGAGACGTCAGCAATTATCCCAATCTGAAATGGCATGTGAATAATGGAGCTTGAGACTACCTTTTCTATCTTAGCATGAAAGCACACGAGGACAACCAAATACACAACGCTTACAAATCATGAGCTGTCGTCCGTCAATTAACTGTCAGAAATAATATTTGGCTTTACCGTGAGTGTACGCTGAGTCACCAAAGAAGAGTATCTTGTAGGACAGAGTTAGAAAGTTCTAATTAACTAAATTCTACTGGGTTATGTTGCAGGTAGAGGCAGAAGATATTTCACATTCAAATATTTAAAGTACCCAATATTTTCTGAAGAGAATGAGCTTATGTAACATATTTTGGCCAGAGATCTTTGCATTTCTTTGCTGTTTACATAGTGGCATGCATTGGGGCCCTGAAAAATATCAATGATGCATTTCATACTTGAGATTTTACATAAGCAATGGAAATACTCTGTGTCCCTCAAGACTATACTTCAACTACCACGAGCAGCTTGAGAAACTACACTCTCCTTTAATTCAGATTGAAAAAGCCCAGAGACTGTATTAGTTGTCACATGAAAGCGGTGGCATTTCTTTATTCTCAGGTCAGTCAGGGTTCATGAGCGACACCTGAAAATACAAATCAGTGAGGATAGGGCTAAGAAAAATGTATTAAAAGGGGTGCTTTTGCGTGTCTTTATGAGGTGTTTCTATCTCTATTTCTCTCAGCAGCATTCAGGGAGTCCCGCAGTGGGTTAGAATGAAAGTTTTATAAATAGTAAAATCGTGAGTCTCTCCAACTACTGAATTATTTGATACGATAATCTCAATTTCTGATTTCAATATTTTTAACTTCTACCACATAAGCAAAAAAATGAGTTAATTGGTGTGAAGCATATAGATCAATGCACATATTAGGCACCTAATAAATGTTAACTATTATTATTACAATTAGTAATAACGGACTAATGTAAAACTCTCATAATACTGAAATTAATTTAGGGTTTGACAGGAATTTTCAGTTATAATTTTTAAATATATATGCTTTTGCAATATATTGTTATTTTTCCATCATTGGATCCCACTTTTCAAATAAGAAATATTTAAAGTGTTTTCTAACTTAAAAGTTTAATATTTGTAACAAAAACTATATAAAGTGAATTTATCACTAACTCAAAAATTTTAATAAAAAATTTAAATTGAATCTAATTTTTACTTTCTTTGGGGCTAAAGATGATGTTACCATAACTCTCAAAGAAGACTAACCCTAAGCAAACGTAAATGTGTTTTGCTTTAGACTCCTCCCAAGCATTAATAAAATCAGTATCTTTATGTTTTTTGTATAGAGGACAAGGACAGGTTTTTTATTTGTTCGAAAACAAGGTATCTTATATTTTCACAAAGAAACGTAACCATTATAACCTCTGGGACCCAGAAAAATTGAAATCCATTCTCCCTATAGGGCAGTATGAGAAGGAAGACATGGGTATGAACAGTAGACAAAAAGGTAGTTTTTCATGATTCTCAGGCTCAGGGGAAAAGTATATGAAATTCCTATCAGTTAATGATGGAATTGTGCAATAATAGGATATATATGTGTCTTAATATATCATATATCTATATCCTATATATGGCATAATCCATTACATATATGCACAGATGTGTGTATATATATATATATATAAACACATACACAAATGCATACGGGTCTTTTGAAAAATGACACCTGAAATAATCTGAATTTTTTAAGTCCCAATATAATTGGCTAATTCATAAATAGCAGAAGATATTGTTTACCCTACTCCTATATTTAAGGTAAGGTATTGTCTTTTCCAAAAGTGCTCAGCTATCTGTCATATGAATTTTTCTTGAGGTATTTTTTTTTAAATCTATCAACAGATTTAAAAAAATATGTTTATTCACCTTTCTAACTTTGTGAAAGGCCATCCTTCACAGGAAGGATAATATTTATCCTTCATTTTAAAAAGAAAGTAGGAAGAAAAGAGGGAGGGATGGAGGGAGGAAGGAAGACAATAAAACTGAAGAATATTTTGTCTTTTTAATTAAATATCACTTAATAAATTAATCTTAAAATAGCTACTATATGTCATTTTAGGTGGCAGTAATAATTGAGAGGCAGATTTGTGTTGTTATCAGATTGGGACAAGTTCTCCTGGGTTGGGTCTTGATTCTGCTTTGCACTGTGACAGTAGAAAGAAAGTTACACATTCTGAGCACATAAGTAAAACAGAGCTAACACTCTCTTGTGGCGCTTTAGGAAGATTAAACTGTACAGCTAGTAAAAATTATATTGTAGGTGGCCAATAAACTGTAGCTATAATCGAGAGTGCTACACTTACAGGTTTTGATTATAGTTTTAATGTCTTTTTAAACAAATATTTTTATTGAATTTCCTTGCTTACCTAAAGGATCGATCACCAAAATATTATACCATTGTTTTTATTTACTGAAAAGCAAAACTGAGAATTCTGCTTGTATGACTTCCTTCTGCCATTTAGATACAATAACTTTGCAAAGGGTTCATTGTAATTTACAAAACTCAGTGATTTAGCATGTGTGTAGTTTTTGCTATATTGTTGGTTGAGAAACTGAATTGCAGCAATGTGATATTTTGATATGAGTTTTCTTCTTCTGCTTAAATTATTTCCAGTTCTCCCAGGTCTCAAGCTAAATGAATAGAGGACATATTTACCCATTCAACTAGAAAACCATTCAGTGATGATAGTAATGGACCAATGATTTGGAAATATGAAATAATAAACATTTTAGGCAGGGGTCTGAGAGGGAAGAAAAAATGATATTAATTCTCAAATAACCTGAAATCAATTTGATATGAGTCAAACGAATTAATCAATACAATCAATACAATGACTGTTTCCTGTATTGTGACTCTTTGCAGATTATAAATGCAGAAAACAGTATCAAAATCATATTATATAAAAGAGAACGATTAAATGAAAGAACATAATGACTGTACACAGGAATAATGTTTTAAGAGGCAAAGGTAGATCAATCCAACCAATAAAGTAAGAATATATATAATCTTGTATGTTTACACAGTCATTACTATACACAGACACACACATATACACACATAATTTTTCTCAGTAAATTCTACCAACATTTACAGAAGGCTAACACCAATTCTGCACAACTACCTTCCAGAAAATCAAAAAGTTGCAAGCACTTCCCAACACAATTTATGAAGATAGTTTCATGGTTTCTCTAGGTTGTTAAAACAAAAAGTTTATAAAAAACTCCATGGACTTGACTAAAGCACACCTAGAATCAGTGAGCTCAACAAGATTTTATGCTAAGAAATCAACATATAAAATTAATTGCATTCAGATAATAACAATAAATATGTGGAACTGGATATTAAGACTAGAATAAAAAGGGAGGGGGAGGAATGGAAAAAGGGACATGATGGTGGCAAGGACACTGAACTCAGGTAGAGGGGTGGTGTACAAATTGAGATACAATGTCAATATTCAAAAATGAATACAGCTTTGTGAGCAAAAGAGTTAATAAATATAAATAACTTTTAAATATATATTAAATAAAGAGATAAAAAGGTAACAAAGCAGGTACATGGTACATATGTTAAAAACCAAAACTAATGCAAGATATCAAGAGACTATTGATTAGTAGGGAGATTAATCATGCTCACGAACTGGAAGATATATAGTGATGAGAATTCTCTCCAAAATTATATATTTTAATTCAATTTCATAAAAATCTCAGGATATTTGTATATACAGGTAACTTTATGCTGAAGCTAACTTAAAGGAACTAAGGAAATAGGATGTCTAAAAAAAATTTGAAAAAGGAAAATAAAGTAGAAGTTAGTTAATCTGTTTTCAAGATTTAATAGTTACAGTATTTAAGACTCATTTTTTGGTGTTTTCAGAGAGTTAAATACATGTCAATGGAAGAGACTAGTGAACCCAGATTGTGGAATGTTACTTCTCAATATATAGAACAAATTACTGACGCAGAGACAACCTATAGAAATCTCAAAGTTAAAATGCTCCATTTACTTCCTTGAGGCTAATCAGCAAAGTTTGCATACTGTAGAGAGGTGAAAAACAGTTCTATAATGCTAAATGTTAGATAGGATAGAAGGGAAAAGGTATAAATATAAAGGCATAACATGAAATACCTTTGTGATGATGGAATAATGCTATGTCCAATATATGAATATTCTGAATATTTATGTACACATGTGATAAAATGTCACACATGTGCACACATTTTACTAATACCAAATTTCCTGGGGTTTATGGTATCCTAGAGTTATGTAAGATCTAACCAGTGAGGGCACATATACATTCATAAATTGTCTCAAATAAAAAAATTAAGATGTTTCTTCATTATCAAGTTTTTGTTTTTGTTTTTTAATAAAAGTTTTGAAATTTCTCACTTTTTTTTAATTTACAAATATGTTTTCTTTACTCAAGGATCACTCACACAAGGGAATATTTTCCTACTCCATACCATACGGCAGCCTACCATCCTCCAGTTAGAACTGGATCGTTTTAGTCAAGAATCAAGTTTCTATACCTGTGCTAGAATGAAGAAGAAATTATTGATACTGTTTTTCTTATGAAAGCCTACACATTTAGGATTTATGCCTTAATTATAATTTTTATGAAAGAAGTCACCAGAAAAGAAAGCCTGTGTTTTAGTTTCATTATTAGTTGAGATGATGCTCTAATAACTTCAAATATATTGAGACTTTTTCATGACCAAGCACTTGTCAAGAATATCCACTTTATCTTTTTAGGTGCAGTGCATTATCATTGTGAATTAGAGCAAGGTAATTCATCTAAGGTGTCCAGTTTACATGTCTTTATCATTGTCTTATTTATCTATATTTTTTAGTTGTTCTCTCATTTGAGAAATACATCACGTTTTTCTATTAAGACATTTAATTGTCTATCACGATCCTTAATTCTTCCTTCTGTTTCATGTAATTTCAAGACTGATTCTTGGGAAAAAATGTTGTAATTATTGTGTCTTCCTAAAGAATTATCTTTCAATATAATGACATATCCCTCTTAATTTTTGGCGATATTTTCTTTTAATTCTATCCTATGTCATATTAATATAGCCACACCTGTTTCCATGTTTTCCATGTTTATAGTAGAACTTTTTCCATCCATTCACATTCAACCTCCCTGTATTTTTTATTTCAGTATTTTATTACTGGATCTTAGTTTTATGTATTCCAGTAATGTCTGGCTTTTAATTGGAGCATATACTTTATTAAAACTTATTCTTGATACATTTATGTACACTATTTTTGAATTTTGATTTATCTCTTTTATATATTTTTCCTTTACTCTTGCTTTATTTTCATTTTAATTATTTCTACGCAATTGTTTAAAAGAGGTGGTCACTGCTTTAATTCAGTATGCTAATTCACACACAAGTTGAAAGACTCAACAACTATATATGAGACACTACTTTTTTGAAATAGGATTAAGTTTACTTGCGCTTTCATTTTCATGTTTCCAAATGCCTGAATTATATGGGAATAAATTTTTTGATGCTGCATTGCATTTAATTATAAACTTCATTCAAATTGTCATTGGTTTATCCAAAGTGTCTCTTTCTAATATGTCACCTGTTTGCCTGTCTTGTATATCCTTAAATACCTGATTAAAAGAAAAACATGTCTAACTGAAAATACTGGGCTCTGGTTCCACTCTAACTGGAATCAAACTCAGACTCTACAGCTAACTAGTCCTCAGCATGTTCCTCATGATACTTATCCATTTTTGCCTTTAGTTTCTTTCTCTGATTTACAGACCAGAAATGTAGTTATAGAAAACACAATTCATTTAAGATTTAAGAAAAAAGCAAATCATACAGGGTCTTAAGCAAAATAAAGAACTATTCAGACCTGGTGAACTTAATTTGACTTACCTGGGATGCGTCCCACACTAGAACTGGCTTGGTAAGAAGCTGACAACTTCTACTGAAGTAAGGATGATGGAGCAGCTTTTATATACACAAAAGCTTGAAATCAGCAAGTATCCATTGCAGCTACTTGGGAACATTCAATCTAGGGACTTTTTGGACATTAGAACCACTAATAGAATTTTCTCAGAGAAAAAAAAATATAACACTTTGCTCAAAAGCTTCGAATATATTCAGCAGCCATTTTTAAAATGGTGTCTTTGAACCTTCATGCTGTATAAGGCTTCGTGGGTTTAACATAAACTGGATTACAGGCAGAATTAACTGCAAGGAAATTCTTGTAATGTATACTTTAATTTCCATAATTTAATTTACAGGAATTCAGGT
This sequence comes from Solenodon paradoxus, assembly GCA_004363575.1. Taxonomy (NCBI): domain Eukaryota; kingdom Metazoa; phylum Chordata; class Mammalia; order Eulipotyphla; family Solenodontidae; genus Solenodon; species Solenodon paradoxus. Next base: position 91,490 of record RJWH01002105.1, on the reverse strand, counting down.
TAAAATAAGATTAAAAAGTGTTGAGAAAATCAGTTAGCCAAACAAATCACCATCCTGTGTAAACCTGTCATAAACCTAGTATCTGTCTTTTAGGATTATTGGTATTGAATTGTTGAATGCATGTAACATGTGTGGTTCATTACCTGGTGCATCTTGATCATGGGGGTACTTTCCTTGTAGATTCAAGAGATGGCGATTTTATTTCTACTAGCTTAAACAGAGTTTTCATAGAAGAAAAACAGTACCCTTATTAATTTAAAGATACTTTATATTCCAAAACAAATAAATCTCTAAATTAAAAAACTCAAGTATATTAGTTATGGATTTAATTTGGGAGATATGAATATAATTATCTATATAGTTCTTACTCTGGGAACAGTTTGGTAGATTTTGTCATTTTACTACAGAGATATGAAGAATAAAATATATTTATGAGTCTTAATATAATACTTTGACACTCAAATAACTAAGAGATATAGAAAGCAATAAATATTTAGTTTTCATTTTTGTAATATTCTAGGATCAGGATACACTGAAATGAACAGTTACAGTATGCAGAATGTTCCCATAAAGAGGTACTCGGGATTGACTATTAATTTATGTATTAATAATAAGTAACTTGTGTTTGGAGAGAGGGCTCTCAATCATATAAGATAAATGTGAAGTTTCTATTTGATTTTAAGCAGATTCAAGCACTTAATAATCTTATGTGCTTCAATCCTTGGATGTGAAAGTTAATTGTATATGACACTGAAAATCATATTTAAACTTCATGATGCTTTGTGATGTATTTAGGTAACATTATAACTAGAAATGACATATTAAACTTTATCTACACACTATTTAAAGATTCTAATTAAGAGTTGACCTAATGTAATTCTATTCATCTTGAAATGTGTATAGGTACACCATTTTCAATTGATTATTTTGCTGACTTCAATAAAACATTGTATTCACCAAAGTGATTTAAAATGGAAGACTTCTAGTAAATGAATACTCCCTGAAACATTTGCTATTAATGCAACACCTTACTGCATTAAAATATACATACATATCTATAACAATTTAAATCAGATTGCCATATTAGGGGAAAGAAAAGAACATTCTTAATTTAATGGACTGAGAATTAAAATTATATGATATTGTTGTAAAGAGCTAGTATCTTAAGCTATTCTAAACCTCTACCCATACTTTTAAATTTCTTTTATAAAAGTAATATTGCATTGCAATATGATGTTGCAGTTGTGCATCATTATAAATCAACAACACATATAGCATATCAAGCTCATTTCTAAAAGTCCAATTCTATCTTTCAGTATATGATGGACTCCTTTAATCCATTTACCCACCCTCTTTCATTCTGGTAACCACTAATTTGTTCTTACATATTAAATTTTAATTTTATTTTCTTTATTTCTATTATTTGTTTTCTTTCTCTACGTAACACATGAGTGAACTCTTAAAATATTTGTCTTCCTCCATCTGCCTTATTTCACTAGCCATGCTTTTTTGCTGGTTTTTTAGCTGTATAGTATTCCCACGTACATACCACATCTTTATCCAGTCATCTTTCAATGGACACTCAGATTGTTAACACTTCTTGGCTATTCTACATAGTACTGCAATGAATATGAGGGTGTATTATCTCTTCATTAGTGTATTATTATATTCTCCAGGTAAATAACCAGAAAATGGATACTTGAGGCATATGGAATTTCTATTTTTAATTGTCTGAGTGATATCCATATTGCTTTCCGTATGTCTGAACCAATTTATATTTCTATCAACAATATATGAGTTCCTTTCTCTCCACATTCTCACAAACATTTGCCATTTCTTGACTTTTGGATAATAGCCATTCTCACAGATGTGAGGTGATATGTCATTGTGATTGCGATTTGTGTTTCCCAAATAACAAGAGATCATACACAGTTTTTCATGTGCCTGTATGTCTGCTTTGGAAAAGTGTCTATTTAGATCTATTTTCGAATTGTTTTTTGTTTGCTTGTTTTGAGTTGTATCAATTCTTTATATAGTTTTGATATTAATCCCTTGTCAGATGTATGATGTACAAATATCTCCTCCCATTCAGTAGGATGTCTTTTTTTTTGATGATAACTTCTTTTACTGTGCAGAAGTTTTTTAGTTTGATGTTGCCCTTTTTGTTTATCTTGGTTTTTGTTTTCCATGCTATTAAGAGTTGTGTCCCCAAAGACATCACTAAGGTCAATGTCAAAGATTGTATTAAATTTCTTCTCTACGTATTTTATGGTTTCAGAGCTACATGCAAGTCTTTCATCCTTTTGAATTAATATCTGTGTATGGTGTTAGATAGTAGTTTACTTTTAGTCGTTTGCTGGTGACTGTTCAATTTCCAAACATCATTTACTGAAGAGACTGTCAGCTCCATTGTATGCTCTTGACTTCTTTTTTTGTAAATTAGTTGCCCATATGTGTGGATCTATTTCTGAATATATTAGTCATTAGCAATTAGCTTATGTCATAATAAAGACCAATATCAGATCTCATGGGTTTACAATATCATATGATTATTTCTTGTTCTGGTTAAATTCCTCATGGCTAACTACCCATCAATTGTAAATCCTCTTCATTGTGCAGCTTGCTGGTGCCATGTGTTGACCCTTCAACAAAAGGTTGAATTAGGAAAATAGAGAGTGCTACAGCACTCCTCACTGGTGAGGAGCAAAAACAATGTTTAGTCTGGAAGAGATACTTTTGACATGTGCATTCTTCACTCAGGGTCAGGGACCTACTTACACATACCACAAAATGGGTGGAGCTAGTCCACATGCAGGTCTCCTTATGCAAATGAGGTTTTCAATAGGTGTGGTTTTGAGTAGTGAGCTGTTAAACTGTGACTGGTTGAATTTTAATTGTGAGTGGTCTTTGCCCTGCCCTTCTTAGAGGTTTTATTCTTTCTTAGAGGTGGACTCAGAGTAGAGGTTTCAGGGCATACCTGAGCATGATAGGGTAGGGCTGGACTTGCCTGCCTCAAACATCTCCCCTCTCCTAACTCGGAATGATTTTTCCCAGACTTGGGGTTGTTTTTCTTTTTATTTTATTTGCTACATGGCTAAGGAATTAATAAGTGTTGTGATCAAAGAGAGTTCTTAAAACAAATTGGTATATATCATCTTGTCATATTCAATTGATCAAAGTAAATTACATACAAACCTGTAAAATAGATCAGGAAATCTTCTATCTACCTATCTCTTTGTCATTTGTTATCTATCATCTATATATAGAGGGAGAAAGAGAGAGACAGAGAGGGAGAGAGAACATACCAATAAAACATCATTCCTACGGGGAATCATGGCATCAGGAACTGAGTAGGAAATAGACCTAAATATTTCAAATAATTCTTGCCAACTACAGAACAGATTTTAAGAAAATACTTTGAACAACTAAATCAAAAGGAATTTAAAAACCTAAATGTAATGGCTATATTCCTAAAACTATGTAACTGAACAGAGCTGATAGGATTAAGTACAATGATATTTCACAATTGGTATTAATGAACTAGATTCAAAAAATTGAGTTTTTTTTTTCTTCTCACATATGAAAAAGTTTCTGTTACATATAACAGTGCCTTTTGATTTACACTTGACCCACAATTTGCCTCCTGTCCAGTGTCCTGACTGCACACCACAGCTTCTCCTGCCCTGGAGCTCAGCAGCTTAGTGCCCATTTTCCGTGGGTTTCTTAAATGCTTATTCCTCAAAGGCTAAAAGGACAGCAGCAGCATAAAAGTCAAGACAGAAATTTTCCAAAGGAGTTAACTGATGGAAGCTACTGACAGCACCAAGGAGATGAAACTCTCGAGCTGAATTCTGGTATACAAAAAGGAATTAGGGTGCATGGGGAAGAGCATTAATAACTGAGGACGAGCAGGCCTAAGAGAGTTTAGAAGGACTGGACTGCTCTTCTAAGAAACCTTACATTAAGACAAGCAATAAAGAATGGGTTTAAACTAAAATATTAAGATTTTTAGACTTTTGTCTCTCCTTCTTCCACACTGCCACACCTGGCTTCAGGACTCAAACTTCATGTCTATCATTGTCATAGCCTCTGCCTGAGCCCTGGAGAAGGGCAGGATTTTGATAACTGAAGATCTATTTTTACTTCAACTAATAGAGGAACTACTATATGCTTTTGGTCAAATTATTTGATTTCTCAACTGAATTGAATAAAAAAACAGAAGAAAAACACTTTCAAACACCACACTTTACACAAACCATGTTATTTAAACTCTGTATACCATTGGTCTTTACCTCTTAAGTGGAACAAAAATTATAGTAACAAACTAATAATTAGTTAAAATTGTGGGGTACATCATGTCATTATGATCTACTTTTATGTGTTTGAAAGAAAGGAGTTAAGCTATACTTTAGATAAATACTCTGCAGGTAGAGCTGTGAAAATATAAAGGAACCATGCATTATAAATTTACAGGAAAATCACCATTTGTTCAGAGATAAGGACACAGTTCTTAGTCACCAGGTGGTCCCAAAATTGCCTTCAACAGTTTGTAGATGAGCTCTATTTTTTCCCCTTTTTGGAGTCATTCTTATGGTAAGAAAATGAGAAAGGAGACTGAACATCATCTTTCCCCTCCTACATTTATAGAGAAGTCGGATCCTTCTACCTAACATGGAGATTAGATGTAGCCGAATTTCTGTAGAGTCTTCACATGTCAAATAGTCTCCAAGTCAGGGAGACCACTAGGTTTTAAAATAAGACAACTATGTGCACAGGCTCTGCATACATTCTAGCTACCAGAAATGAGCAGACACTCCTTCAATAGGCTGACAGATATTGTTAAAAGAAAATATCTATTTAGATTCACAAAGACACATAACTGTTATGGGAGAAATTATCTTACATTAGGAAATACTGAGTTGGGTAAAGGGAGGTTAGGTTTAAGAGAATTAATTGGGGATCCATGAGACTATCACAAGGCATGGGATAGTAACAGTCAGTTAATGTCTGAACTCTCCAAACATAAAAGTCATGAATACTATCTGCTAATTTTCTCACATGTGTTTTGTGAAGTAAATGACTATCTCACCTTCGTTAAGAGATTGTAGCAGCTTTAATATTTAGCAAGAACTGTTGTCTGGCTTTCTGATAGTTTGAAAAAAACACCTCGTTTCTTTTTCCTTCTTCTTTCCTACAGAAACCACATAGACCTGTTACTAATCTGCAGTACTAAAATGTTGTGCAAATATTTCCTTTTGTTGACAAATATTATTCTGCAGTATGTTTTACCTGGAAGTGAGGTGATTTGGTGGTAGGTTCTGTATGCAACTATTTGTTACGTTCAGGACCTGAAATAAATACCAAATAAGAGCATTGAAGGTTATGTTCATCATGCTTGGAAGGTTCTTAGACTACACTAAGGATATGCATTATTGGATAACAAAATAGTTAATTGAAGTCATCATCATTACAATATTTGGTTCCTTTGATGTATTGCTTCTGGGCATGATGAAAGATTGAGCAATATTGGTCTTACATCCTGAGATGTGAAAAATGCATAATCATTTGTTCAATAGTGTAAGGATTATTTAGAATTGGAAAGCTAGAAAAAATGTTGTCTGCATATAAATTAAACTGACAAATTTATTTTTCAATTATACTAGCAGTCATCACTTCCAAAGAAAACATACGTAAAGAAGAAAGGAGATGCACATTTTTTTTTAAAGCACTGCTATTTAAGAGCTAAGAAGCTAAAAGCAGAATTGAATAACAAGAAAAATACAATTTAAATCTCAGAAGACCTAGAGTAAAGTCTCAGAGCCTTTACTTCCTTGCTGGGTAATTTTCAGAAGATCTAATATTCATTAAGGTCTAAATCTCTTGTCTATGTTTTCTTTCAATTCTAACTTTTTATATTACTCCAATAAAAGAAACATAAAAAATACCAACCTGACATGGAGTTAAATTAATATAAAACAGGGCAATTATTTCAAGCAGTATTAAAACATTTTTGGAAAAAAACAGAAATGTTATTTAGAATTTTATGAAGATTTTAAGATTCAATATCAAACTAACAAATGACTGAGGAAAAAAATGAAATAACGTGTTTGAACATTTCACATTTCCTTTCTCATAGTATGAATAACAAATATTTATTGAGTATCTGTTCTGTGGTAGGCATTATTCATATGAAGTAGGTATTTTTATCTCACCCAGTTTACAGAAGAAAAACTGAGGTTTTCAAGCCACTCCCTGAGTATCCCTTGATGTCAGCTAATAAGAATTAGTCATGTATTTGGTTGAAATTTGCGGCAGGCAGACTATCAATGGTTTATGTCACCTTCCCCAAGGGGAATACTTTCATAATCTGTTAGATCCTGATGCCAAAAATTTCATCCAATTTTTTACTTAGTCATGAACATATAGAAGACATTATGCAAAATACTGATATTATTTTACTTTAAACAAGAATTAACATTGCAGAGGTCTTTGATATTTGATCTGTGAGAATTTTCATTTTAATGATCTACATTTGCTATTAAGGATGAATAAAATCTGTCAGAATATAGCTTCATTTAGGATCAAGTTATGTAATTCCCTCATGCCTGGGGCTTAGCAGCCATGAAGTTGACTCCACTATGAACTTCACTAATGATTTTGGAAGTTTTAACCTGTTCGTTAAAGGAAGTTTCTCTTTGAAAAGAGTTATTTAAACTTGTTCACCATTTAGCACGGCACATTTAATCTGTAGAAGGCATTTGCATGGATATATTTACACCTAAAAGGAGGTTTACTTGGAAATTACGCTAGAGTATTATTTCCCTTTTTATCCCTGACATCTAGAATTTCCAGATTCAAGAATTTCCAAGTAAGAATTCAAATGTACCTATCTAGAGTAATATATATGTATAAGTAGAATTTTGAAACCTTGATCCTATTCTCATGAAATAGTTCTGTAAACTAATGAAATGTTAAAAAGAAATAAACCTGATCATGGCAGAATTGATTTTTCAATATTTTATTCCAATTATGATTGTGACTGTCAAATTTCTTTTCTCTCTTTTTTAATGGAAATGTGTTTCTTTAAGGTGTTAAGATATTTGCAATTTAATTTCTGAGTAGTCATATTTAGAGACGAAAAAGCCCTATCACATTCTAAAGATTAGTTTGGAATTATAACAGAAATACAAATTCAGCTTGATGGAAGAGGAAAACTAGTTAATGACTCTGAAGGAGTTCAAAAAACATGTTTTGTTCACCTTTAGAATCTATTGAGATCCTCTTCTGGAAGGTAGATTATTTTGAGATGAAATAGCAAACTTGAAGAAGCTTCAACTTTCAAATTCTTTAGCCTTCTCTTAATCAAAGAAATCATCACAGCTTCCCTAAGCTTTCACTTTTCCCCTAATCAAGCAGTGGTCATTGTTCCCAGGTCCTTTAGAAAAGCATAGTTTAGGAAGGCCTTAATCCAGAAGTTAGTTTATCTGTGAACAGATCTTCACTATCAAGCGAAACTGTCTTTACATTTAGAGCAAAGATGACTCATGCCATTCCTGCCTCACAAAGACCCTGTCCTTTCTTCCTGACATCCCAGGCCCCTTCCTCATGCTTCAGAACAGGATAAAAGTCTTGTGTCCAATTCATTTACCTCAGAATTCACCACCAACTAAATTCCCCATACATAATATAAATCAGTGAACTTGGGCTTTTCTCTTACTAATCATGCCTAATGTTAGCATATGGGTTCATCTAGCCTATGAAGAATCTAAAAGTGATGAGAGAATTTTTTCCTTCATTCTGACAACACTTCAGTGATAAGTAAGATGTATGCTTACATTTCTTTTTCTTTTCTTTATAAATATATATAAATACATACATATATAAAGGAAATGCAGAAAAGTAAGCAAAACCAATTTTTAAGTCTCTACCATTATTATAATTTAATAACATTAGAGATTAACATCTTGATTTTTTCAAAAGAATTGAAAAATGAAATAGCACTCACCCCTATACAAAGGTTTAAATACAAAAACCTACACTAAAGTTAGTTTACAAATCACCAGTAGTTCACTGAGATTCTTCAGAACCTTGTAATTTCAGCATCAATGAAAGGAATAGCAATTAATAAACACTATTACAAACAGAAACCAATGAACATATTTGAGCATATGCAATTTATTAGACATATGTCTCAAAAACTGTGCTGCTAGACTATATCTCCACAGCTTCACTAGTGACAGGAAAAGTGATATCAATGTTAGTCCTATGAAAAAAAATTACCTTTACAGAAACATCTAGAATAGTGTTTGAACAAATATCTGGGTTCTGTGGGCTAGCCAAGTTGACACATAATTAACTACCACAGGTAATATCATTTGGAGTCAGGGACTTAATGAACAGGAAGTAGTACAACTTGTCAAAAGTATTAGTAACAAAGAACAGGTTTGAGGGGAAAATAATGTTAAATTTGAAGGGCTTGAGACTCAGAAGAGGGCAGGTAAAAAGCCACGTTGAAACCCTAGGAGTATTGCACAGCATTCCCAGGGTCAGGAAAGCTTCCAGAATACTGGAAAAGAAGCAGAGGAAGAGAAGCCATAAGGGACACTGGAAAGAACTTACCAGAAAGTACACACAAACTGGGATGAACGGTGCTGTACCAAGGTGTGTGGTCAATATTGTCACCGAGGTGAAATAATACAAATGGAAAGTATGTCCTCAGAATTTGCCACATGGAAGTAGTAAGAGGAACTGGAGGGAAAAGTCAGAAAACCTACTTGCCTTTTTAAAGGAGTAAATCAGAAAGTTTGGTACATGGTCATGGGTCAGAAAGAAAAGTGTACATTTAAACATGGGAATTTCTTGAATATTTTTGTAAATTACAGATAAAGTCCCAGAAGATCATTAACAACTACAAATATATGAAACTGAGATAACCCCACTCTCCCACCACCAACCCTCAGGAATGTTGGGTTTTTCCTCTATTCTGTGGCTTGAAATCACTCTGACCTGTGTTGACTGCTCTACTGTTTTACATTTTTATCATAATACAGTCATTGGAATTTTCTAAATAGGAATTTCACATCAATAGTGATAATAATACACACTTGACAGTTAGTAGGGATATTAAAAGTAATGATGTTTGAAAGAGTTTGGGAGGTGCTCCCTGGTAGAGTGGTGGTTAAGACTGTTGCCTCTGGTTAAACGCAGTATACATGTATCCCGAGGACCCAGGTTCACATCCCAACAAGATGAACGGCTAAATAAAATAAATTTTAAAAAAAAAGGGAGGAGGGAGAGACTGTCTGGTACCAAGTGATTCATGAATGAGTGCTATTCTTAAAATGCCACAGCTCTAGCTGCTGCTCACTGGAGTTCTGAGTAGCTGGAAATCACCTATAAATACACCAGATTTGACTGGATGCTGACAATGGATTAGAGTTATTTAGCTGATCAAGAATTTACGAACTCTTAAGTAATATGCAGACATTGCTTGGTGAATTGGGGTATGCTTTCAGCCCTTACTATATTTACAGGCATTCTAAGGCAGACAAGTACAGAAAACTATAGTGCTGGATTCACATAGGTAGTGTGGGAGAAGAGAGCAGATTCTTTAGAAGAGATGACATTTAGGCTGTAACACTGGCAGCCCTATCAAACAATTGGTTTTATTATCTGAACATAATAAAACATTGTCAATAATTATCTAGCAATGCAGCCAACAACAGCCCCTAATTATTTCAAAGTAACGTATAGGATTTACAATTTTTATTTTCATATTAAGCAATTTAAGACATTTCTTTTCTGATATAATAATCTTAAAAAAATAAAATTTATTTAGACTTCTTTAGACTTCTTTAGATTATTTAGACTTGCTAAGGTAGAAAAATAACTAAAATCACTCTGCTTTTTGCAAACAAATCAAAATTATAAAGTGAAAAAAAATTAGTAATTACAGAATACAGCTGACAATAATAATATAATATAATTGCTAAATAATGGCCATTTCAAAGATAAAATACCACTGTTTTTAATACAGGACATGAAATTAGTTTAGGTCTATGAAAATATGAAACTTAAAGTAATATCTAATTACCAAGGAATACAATTTGTATGTAATAAATAAGGGAACATGATTCACTATAAGAGAAATTTAAACTACAAATCAAGTGACAAGGACAATAATAGTAATATATGCTGATTCTCTGCATAAAACAGAATAGGATATAAAATGATATAACAATTAAATGCTGTATTCTGTTAATAAATCATAGTACCTATCAGATAAAAGAAATGATTTAGTCTTTGGAAGACGTTCCTAATAATACAGAAATATCTAACAAATAGTTAAAACTAATTAGTGGGGAATGAATTATTCTCAGCACTGTCCAGGTCTTTCTCTGTTAATATAGCCCATATAATAATTTCAATGTAGAGCTACTAAAGGCAAAAGAACACATTTATATACCTCTAGTCCTTTTTTATTATTTATATATTTGGAATAAAATAACCTATATAGTTTCATATGAAATCATGTCTTTGAATCAGAACAATTACCAGGTAAAGTTAAACCAAACCTGGTTTCGAACTGTGTTGATTGGAATAGCATTGTCTTATAGTTGCAGTATATTATTTTTTCCAATCGTTAGTTTAAATAACTCATTACATGTAATGTATTCCATTTTCCTTCCATCTCTTGAACTTTCTTGGATATTTCAATATTCAAAGTCAAGTTATTTTTAAAACTTTTTACCTCTTTGTAAGTAACTGTCATCAAGTAAATATATAGTAAGATCTGTAAAATAAGTGTCTTGCTAATATGCAGAACACTATTAAAGAAATGAATTCAGAGTAAATTATAGAATTCTGACAGAGGCATAACTATACACTTTCAATACTAATCACTGACAAGTATGACTCTTTCAAGCGCACCATTATAATTCCATTTATGAAGTCCTTTCCTTCAAAAAATACACAGTCTTGAAAGAGTCACAGATAAGCAAAAACTTAGACAATATGACAAATGATTAAGGAATGTGTAAAATATCGATCACAAATAATTGCATATTTAAAATGTAAACAAGTATTATCTTAAAACTAAAACAATATATTCTACACCCAAAAAGGAATAAGTAGTCATGAAAATGTAAAAGCCAGAAGGACTTGAATTTGTCAGTTGCATATTAGCTATGAAAGCTAGGGCCATATGCCTAATCATTTCAAGCCCCAATACAATCTTTTAAAAAATGAAAAAAAAAAAAAAAAAAACTTACTACAAAGAGACCTTTTGAGAAGTAATGGCTGTTAAATATAAAAAAAAAAAAGTCATGTAAATTGGTTGTTATAGAATCATGAGAAATTTTCCTTCTCAAATTTTTCTGGTTCTCCATGCATTTCTTCCAAATGTAAGAATGTAGGGAAGAAAATCCAAAGGTATATGTGTGCGTGTAGGTGTTTATTCAGAAATATTTATAGCTCCAGTGAAACTGGAAGGAATTGGGAGCCTTATATATTTTATAGTGAATTACCTGAAAGTGTTAGACATTTTTACAAGTGAGTCGTACAGATATACATCCCAATTACCAGTATATCACGCAGGAACTCAGAAGTACTTTTTCATATTCAATCAAATTCCCTAAGAAATACAGAAGGCAAATTGATATAAATTGCATTTCTGGCTTTCTAAAATGTAATAAAAGACTCTAATGAATACATGCCACAGACACTCACAATATAATAAGAGTGCTTCCAGTCATAATACAAGATGAGAGGTAACTAAAGTCAATTTGTTCATGAGTTTAACAATTTATGTATTTAATCCCACTAAGTTTAATATCATTACCAACATATTATTCAAACAGCATTTGGGTTCCCTTATCTAATTCTCCCATGGTTTTTGAACTTCATTTGCAAATATGAGGCCTTTTTCTGTTTTTCTCTAATTTATTTATATGATGCAATATAGCACATATATATGCATATATATATGTAGAGAGAGAGAGACAGAGAGACAGAGGGACAGGGGCATTTTGAAAATAAAGGGAATAATGGTTTGGGTGGAACTATTAAGTGAAAAAAGCAGCTTGGTTTAAATGTATACTGGTGATCAATAGACATGGAGCATACATTACAAATCTGACTAACTTATTATATGAATTGTGGGAAATAACCATGTGGAAAGAATCATTCTGAGTAGTCAAGGATTTCATAACTGAAAAATGTAATTTTATTAATCTGTAGAACTTACTAATTAACAAAAATATGCATCTCTTAAGACCTTGCAGAATCTAGTATGTTAAATATACTTTCAGCGGTTGCCTTATCCCGGAAACCCCTGAAACAGAGCCCCAAGCAAGGGCTGAGACACAGGCAGTTTTCATCAGTTTATCTCAGTGAGCATCTGTTACTGATTTGGAGCAAAAGGCAACGCTGTGGAACAGCTGTGGGCAACAACAGATCTGTCACTGGGATATTCACATAAAGGTGTAGAATGCTTTTGGGATTATTTATTTGACGGTAGTCACCTGCTCCCATCACCTCCTTGGTTAAGTGTTGTTCTCAAGGGCACTGTTATCTCTTAATTGTCTGATTACAGTAAGTCCTGACTTCATGTCCCTTGGATATTAAAAGACAATGACTTAGCTGGGACTTAATTTTTTTTCTCTCATTGGTGATAATAAAGAAACAAAGTCGAACAAAGTGACATCATTTGGCAGCCTGCCTTACTAAGGAGTGTACTGGAAAACTGTCATTTGTGTCTTCAATTCTGGAGAAGTGTTGACACAAACAGAATGCTACGGGCACCAGGTATCTCCAAGTCCATGTAGATCTGTCCACAAAGTCTAGCTAGGAAGTCTGGAATACGTGAGACAAAGAAGCTGCAGAGTAAGGCGAACATGGATCTAATACCGTCCACTAATTGCATATTTCAACCTTTGTTTCATCATGTCTTAGAATTGGTGGCTAAATACCTTTTGTATATAGTACAACAGACTATATATAATGATCACTGAAACAAACTGCCATCACCACTGTTTTTATATTCATCCTTTTTCTTTTCCACCACACAGTCTAGATTTTCTCAACCTGGGTCTGCAAGTCAACTGGTCTGGATTGCTTTTGCATTATGGTGGTCCTTCCTTGAAGAGTCTTATGCATTTGAGTTCCATGTTACCTTGTCTTTGTTAAGCTATGGTTGCTACAGTTGCCCAATCTCAACTAGCACCAAGCATGGACATATCTGGACACAACCCAGTGTCTCATACCCTCAATAACAGACACACTCTGCTCTGCCCACGATGTACCAACCGCTCCAGCTAATAAATCCAAACAATCATTAATAAGTCATGTTTCTGAATCATTGTAGAATTTAGATTCTACGGACAGACATCCATGTCTTAGCATGACAAACAAAATCTATATAGTAACTATGTATCCAGTGTTCATGATGTAATCAAAATGGTGGCCACCATGCTGTCAAAATCACAAGGTCAAATCACAAAAATGTTGCAGATTATTTTTGAACAGAGAAAGCAAAGTTAACCTATCCTTAAGTCAAGATAGTGTGTTCCTGTGCTCTTTTCATAAAAAAGGCAAACAACTTTGGGATCCACCAACTAATGGAAAGTGAAAGTAATGCATTTATCATATTAATGCAGTATATTTAGTGTCCAAGTCTGTGTGTGCGTGCATGTGTATGTGTGTGTAAAGATAACTCATCCAGAACCACAAATGTGATTGGAGCTATTGGTCAAATTTATCCATAATCACTTGTTACAATCGATCTGGTTTTTGCAAAACCAACACATATGAATTCTCTCACCAAAGCTTTCAGGCTGGGTTTTTTTTTTATGATTTCCTTATACAAATGATAAAACTGATGATTAGAAAGGACAATTTGTCCACTAGTTATCAAATATCTAGTAATTAACAGAATTGTGATTTGAACAAAGGCAGTACATTGTCAAGTCCATGTTCTACAACCCTAAATTATACAACCACATGATATTACCTATTACATAGCCTATTCAAGAAATGAAAATGTCTAAAGAAGATTATGCAGTTTTTCATTTCTTCAATATCTTCAAGTGATTCTGATAAAGAGGGAAACCCTTAATTTGGCATTTATTCAGCTAGTGTTATTTATTGTGACTATTATTTTACAAAATAATACACTGAAGAAAATAGTGATATAAAACAACTCTACAGAACATTCTGGATCTTTGTAATAAGGGTTAAGTTTTCTTTTTCATAAAAGACTGGAAAAAACCCCAAACAACGAAGCAGTTAAAAGGAAGATCTCTGCGACCTCTCCAGAATGTCTTGATTACTTCTCATATGGTCTAATTTTTCCCTGATGAGAAGCTGTGCTTGAGAGTAATAAGCACTGCATGAATTAAATACATCACACTTGACTGTCTGCATAATGGCAATGGTGGAAAGGAATCAAATGGATTTAGGTTTCATCAACCTGCAGCTATTGATTTTTTCAGCTTTCCATGAGCAGCAAAATGGAGTAGCAAAAACACTTTTTGTACTCAAAAGACTGAACAGAAAGGGAATATCAAGGCATGATTGAATATAATGTGCATTTCTTTAAACACTTGCAGCTTGCCCGTGACTCACTCAATGGTAAAAGCCCTCCCCTACTGACAGCTGCACACACAGAGGGCTCTTGCTAACCTTACACGACTGGAAAATCTGAAGTCACAAGACTAATCATATACTTGCAGTTCATAAAACAGTAGCATGTCTTACTTTTATATATAGATAGAAGGAGATATATATATATATACATGCATACAACAGGAAAATCATCTTTTTATATGCATGCATACATATGTATTTAGATGTATACATGCACAAGGAAATGAATATTTTTTGAAAATTCATTTCTAAAGAGGGCTAGTAAAAGCGCTGTTGCAGCTGGACTCTGAGTGCTCATTTCAGTATTTTTCAGTGTCTGTCATCAAAAAAAAAAATCAAAAACATCGGATACCTGATGCATAGCACACTTTTGCCCCATTCCCTTATCTTTTTGAGCTATAAATGTGCCCATTTTCAGTGATTTGTAAAGATGCAGTGTGCAAAACAATAGTAACCTGGTTGTATTAATTTTCATTTTAATCTATTTTCTATGGGTTTGGAAGGAGCGAAAGAAGCCTTTGATTTGTCTGATGCAGACAGGAATGTTTTAGGTAAGTTCATTTAAAACATGTTTGGCTTTGTAAAATCCACCTTTGTCACTTTTTTTCTGTGTATGTGTGTGTTTAATGCCATTCTATCCGAATTATTTCGCCCTAAGAAACAATCAGGGTCATTCATCTATTAGTTTCAAGTTTATCATATGAAATTAAACATCAGGATATGCAGTAATTAGAAATCACCTCTCCCTGGAAAATGGAATAATGACAGAGTCCTTGAATCAGTGGAGGTTAAACCTGCATGTTTAGAGCACATTTGTGTAAACCTAGGATAGGCTTCTGATTAGAGATACTGTATGAATGGCACTACAATTAAAAGTTATATTTAATCCAGCAGAAAGTTTTTCTTTAAGCATTGTAACCTAAGTTTCATACAAGTAGAAGAATCTTAGGCAAAAAAATAACATAGGAGAACTTTTCTCACCCTTGTCTTGAGCTCAATCACTTTTCAAAGAATCACCTGGTATTAAAACAATATTAATACGCAATACCTATAAATTGTGACGTACAATGCCCTAATACAAAAGATTGTGACAATTATGTTTTTTTAAATAGGAAATAATAGGAAGCCTGACCCCCTTTCAGTTGGCCAAAATAATACAGATAAAAATGCAAAACTGGAAAATATTGAAGTGGGACAAGTAAGTCTCTGTCAATATTCTTAGATTAGGGGTTATGAATGTTCACCTAACCTAAATGCAAAAAAGAAGAAATAATAAACTAACTGACTCCAGTAATATGAGATAAAATTTTTTTGTTGTAAAAATGTCTGTGGACTAATACATGAAAATAATTTTATGGATATTTAATTGTCATTAATGATGCCACTCCCAAGAGAAATCTGAATCGAATGCAAGCATGCGATTTGTATCTCCTGGAAAATAATAAACATGAGGTACCACAATTTATTGTAGCTTCCTAATATTGATATCACTCATATCTCTCTTCATGTCTTCTGTTTCTTCCACAACAGCAGCTACCTGACCGTATCTTACACTCACATCCTGGCACTAGATGCCAGAGGGGGTTCTGATTAGCTTAGTGCTACTATCTTCTTTGCTTAGCAGCAGCTTCCATGCTAAGCACTCTGTGGCCTCTGCACAGATTTGTATAAGAATCAACAACATGAAATAAAGGACTTAAATTCAATAAAACAAGAGGATATCAACATTACTAAATTCTTAGAATTCTGAGAATGTATCAAAAAGAGACTATGATGAAAAATGAGATGAAGCAACAAACTAAAATGAAGAGGACCATGATTAAAATGCCTGCAAAGATTATAGAGAAAAACATTGAATGTAACCAACACTTGCAAAAATAGTCAAATAAAATTTAGAGCTCATGTAAAAGGGGATTAATGTTACAGAAAATAAAATCAGAAAACTGGAGAATTATCCATTGAATACGGAGGAAAGAAACAGATTTAACAAAAAGAAGTGGGAGGTTGCTGGCAATCTTGAAATGGTGATGAAACCTCTAGAAGTAACTAGAAGCAATCAAACTCAACCAGATCAAGCAGGAAAGTGAAAAATACTAAGAAAAAGGATAGCTTGAAAGACTTCTGGGACAAAGTCAAGAGGAATAATGTATTCATGAAGAGTCCCAGAATGAGAAGACAAAGAGAAAGGGCCAGAATAACTATTTGAGGAAGTAATGACTGAAAACAGCTCTAGTCTGGGGAAGGAAACAGATACCCAGATACCAGAGGCCCAAAGAGTTACAGATGGGAGGAATCCAAAGAAAGCCACACGACACTTAATAATTAAAACAACAAAAATTAAAGAGAGGATCTTAAAAGCAGCAAGAAAAATGAACGTTTTGAGGCCAATCTTAAGCACAATTTTTCCAGCAGTATGAGCTTTCTGTGTAACATTTTGGTCATTCTCACAAAATATCAAGCTTCTGAATTATTATCATATCTGTGAAGATGGTGTGTAATCAGTAATCTTTGATATGACTATTGTAACTCTCCACCCGCAAAAAAATATGACTCACTGAAGATTTAGCAAAATAATAGCACTTTTTGCATAAAGTATTTTTAATGCAGGTGTGCTTTTTAGACATAATGCTACTGCACAATTAGTAGACTGCAATATAGTGTAAAACCAACTTGTATATACACCAAGAAAATATTCCCATCATCGTCACTGCCTGGATCTCCAAAGATGTGTGTGTAGAGTAGCTTTTCATATCTGTATGTAATGATGTGATCTCACTTTACTTTGTATTTGTATTTGGTGAACTGGTTTCCATTTTCAGTTTTCTATTTTCTGTTAGTTGTGTTCTTTCTCTTGACATAGTGGTGACTTCTACGAAAAAATGGTAACAAGTCACCACCAGTGTGTGTAACAGGGAGACCCTGGACATTGACCGCATGATCTGTAAAGAATGTGTTGACTGGACGCCTTGACTGTGGGAAGAACTTCACCGAGTCTGTCTTAGTGGGTGTCACCTCATGTTCTGCTGCAGGATACACACCAGATCGCTATATTTATTCTGAAGGAGGGTGAGGGAAGATGACTGGGCTTCTACTTTATCGTATGTCCTGTTGATGGCCCAGACCTGGTCCTGACCCTTCTTGAGGTGCTCCTTCCCAAGGACTGAGTTTCTCTAGAAAATAAACTTTGGTGTTCAGAGACAGTATCGGTTGTATCAAGGGACAAAGCTATCGCGATTCAGCAATGATCTGGATTTCCTTTATTCAGGGAAAGCCAGCCATGGACTTGAAGAGTACGGTGCTTCTGAGAAAGGGGATTTTGGACAAGAATGAGTTTTACAAAACATTTGAAGAGACACTGTAAAAATGGGCGTGACTGGAGGAGGGGATTTCCTTATAAGCCTACTTGGTTGTCTTTTCCAGGGTAAGATAAATTAGCTAAAGCTGAGTTGGAGGATTGTGATTGATGGGCTATGTTTCCCCGCAGGTGCTTCCTGTAAGTGCGGGCTGACTTGGGTTTAGATTCGTGATGTGGGCCAAGCCACTAGGGCGACTTCATTTTGTGTATGAATCCCAGTGTATGAATTACCTTTAACAGTTGTAAGGAAGTGACCTGGGAATTAAGAGTTCAAATACAGACTTTTAACGTAACTCTTATTTTCATCTCTCCACTTTACCTCCACTTCTTCAGTAACTTAAGTTTCCAGGAGCTGCAGAAACGATTCTTTTTCTTGTCAGTCATGCCCCCTGGAGGTATTAGGTTGTAAATCAGCTAAGTGAGGAGCCATGCTTCTCCACTGCTATGATTTCCTCTGCTCTTTACTACCTGGTGGGTTTTTAGATATTCTGAATTCCTATTTTAATGAGCTTTCAAAGAAAAAGGAGGTAAACGTGATCAGTCATCCTCCACATCTAACCAGAAGCTTCAGACTCAAATTAGAATCAGAAAAATACTGCTTTTGCAATAGTCTGAATATATATGATCATCACAATTGGTGTAAATAGATCAAAATTATTTTTTGTTTTTTAAATCATGAACTTGTGAATTTGGGTCTAGAGTGAATTTATCTATGAGCCTATGTAGACCGAGTAAACTTGGTCTTGCATGAGGCTCCAGAATATCATCTACCCTTTATTAAAATCTAGCAGGAACATTTGGGAAAGGACTGTCACGTAGGGTTTGAAATCACTCATAATAATTTTTTTTCTTATTATTCTATTTATGTTATGAGTATTTGTTTTCACAGTGTTTCTTCCTATAAATGAAAGTAAAGAAACTTAATTTGATTGATGGTTCTGATGAGCTGATTCCACTGGATAGAAAGCTTAAACTTCCGATACACATTTTACAATTTAATTGAAAATGAATTTTGGCTATATATTCCTGATAGGAAAATAATAGATCACAGGAATCTGTTTTTAAAAATGATGCTTGTCTTACTTTTAGTAGTGAACTCATGACTATATTTTAGATATTGATTTCTAACAATACACACCTGAAGCTTATCTAACTATAATATAATATTACGTCAATAAAAAAATTTAGAGAAAATATATTTAAAGTTCCTTAAACCGTATTTTTGCTGAGAGCAAATAAGCTTAGACCTCAAAGGATTTACTTCAGAAGTTAAAAGGTCCACTTAGGAAGTGAAAACCCACAATCCTCTAATGGAATTTAAACATAGCAAAACCTCTTCTCCCTCATAGAATCATTAACTGGTATGAGGCTTTTTGGATAAATTTTAAAAGACTTTTTTTCAATAAATTCCCACAACCAAGCTAAGAAAAGTGGTCATTTGAAATTTAGAGCTTTATTTTCTTGTTTGATTTTATCTAAGAGTGCAGAATTACTTGCAGTCAGTTTATTGTTTGCTGTAATATAAAAACAATGTTATTGTCTTAATACTGAAAGTCAATATAAAGTGAAATAGGAAAAGCAATACATGAAACATTTTAAAGACATGTCTGGATTTACCGAAAATTTTTTCTTCTCTCGTTATTATAAGTAAGAGATTAGTAAAACATTAGTTTTCTAATGTCACTTGATGGAAATATTTTCAGTTGTGAGATTTAAGAGTCTTTTTAGAAAACAATTGATAAAATAGACCCAGGTGCCTAGAATAAAATAACAAAGACAATACCTAAATACAAAAAGACCAACGATGTGTTATATATTTTTTAGAATATTGAGGAGAATCAGTACCAGCGATTCCATTTTAGCTCTTTCCTTAGTTGCTGTAAACATTACAAAATAGTCTCATCACAAAGTATTAATAAAATACTAGAAATTTTCTTTTTTCCAAATAATATATATACACAAACTTTCTTTTAGTGATACTCTATTTTCTGATTTGACAATGCAAAATACTTGACTAGTTGTTTTGATCCCAGAACAACAAAACTAAAGTGAAAATATTTTTTTAAAAAAATGGAATACAATTTCTTGAAGGTATTCATCACAAATAACCTACTCAGCACCATTCCAACCCAGAGTCAGTAGAAAGGAATAAATATCTTGAGCTATACCATGTCGTAGCATTTGCTACCATGTCTTACATACAGAATCCCACAGACTTTCTTCTGAAGATTTAAGGATAGGTTGATAATTTAGATTTTCTTCTATCCAGTTTTCTTGACTTCTGGAGTTTAAGAACCCAGCTCTAGACTCTCCTATAGCATCTTAATTCATTCAAGAAAGTTTAGATTATGCTGCTGTAATAGCAACACTAATTTTCATTGACTTAACCCAACAATTTTTTTTTAACATCACTCTGGATCTCAGATACTCCCAGAACCTTCCTCTGTTTACTCAGAATTCCAAGCTACTCTTGAATTTATGACACCTCTGTTTCAACAAATGCTTTCACAGCCACTGAAGCAAGAACTCAGGAAAACCCATCACTGACGTTCAATAGAAGTGAGATGCTTCCCTTTTCACGTTAGATTGACTAAAATGGGGAACCCTCTTGCAAGGGGTTGGATAAGTGTGATCATCCTCATGCCCACAAATGCAGAAGGACCATTTTCAGATCAATAGCGAAATGATTACAAGTGTTTTTTTTCAACCTTTCTATAAATAATATAATTTTATAATTAATATAAATTATAATCAAAATGCTATGCATGGCTAAAAGCACAATGAAATGGAGCTTTGTGTGAAATAGTTACAATAACGTTGACTCCATTCATACTTTTGCTCCCCAGGCATATTTAAGTTCCTCAGGAGTACATTAGACTCACTTTCTTCAAATTATCTCCCAAGAATAAACCTTTAACTTGTAATGAGAAAAACTGTTTTCCTCATAGAAATAAAATAAAATTGTATTAAAAGATCTCCTTTGGTCTCATAATATTCATGCTCATTTGTATATTTATATTGATGTCTGCAATATAGTTTTCAATGTCTAAACGATTTTCCAGATATATTACAGTATTTTTTTTTCTTTCAGCTAATTTTGATTCCTTCCAAAATACAAGAGAAACTTGGAAAAGAACCCAGTGCTATTCCAGCTCATGGTCACAATGTCTGCATTTCAGCTCTACTTCATTTATACCAAATTTTAGTGGATTGAGTTGCTGATACAAACTTTTAAATAATTGATTACTTAACCCTCCTGCATCAGAAGGTTTCACTCTTTTCTGGACCATTCCTTTTAGCTTATAAATATGCTGTACATTCCAATATTCAAAATCATGTTCTCTTGTCCTTGCTTCCCTCAAACTAATGTCTAGATGCTCTGCTTTTTAACAGCTAAAATTCAAGTTTCTTATATTTAAATTTTTTTCAAAAAAAAAAGTAATAATTTCTCATATTCCCTTTAACTCAAACCAACATTGTTAATAACTTTTTTGTTACTGGTATTATTGTCACTTATTTAAGAATCTATTATTTCTACCTACTCTTCTATTCTTGTTTTATCTCCAGTGAAGTTTCCATATATACATGAGTATGTTTCTACCCTTCGAAATATATCTAAGCTATAAGTATCTCTATCTCTCTTCAGTCCTTTTGTCTGTGTGTCTTGTCTCTGCTAAACCCTCACTGTGTTACTAGAGCTTTAGATATGCTTTTAATATCTAAAAGGACAGGTTTTTACACATAGTTTTTTTCTAGAATGCTTTTGGTTGACTATTCATGACCTTTTGCTTTATAATATAAATTTTTTAATAAAATTGATAAATTCATGCAAAAAAAGTGAAACAAACCACTTTGAAAATTTTACCAAAATTATAGTATCATAACCATGTTGAGTCTCTTAATATTTAATGTCTTCTAGTAAGGATTTATAATTTTCTCCCTACAAGCTTTATGGATTTAAAAGTTATTTCCATTGTTCTTTCTGTTATAAATGATAATTATTTTTTCTTATTAAAATATTTTAACTGCTGTTAAAGATTTTAGAAAAGCAATTTATTTTTCTATTTTGTTTAGCATTGCTAAACTCTCATTAGTTCTCTTAATTTATCAGTAAATGTTTGGGAGTTTTCTCTGTAGAAAGGCATATCTTTTGTAAATAATAAAAACTCCTTTTCATTTTTAAAATCTACATAGTTTCTTTCCGTGTACACACTGGCAAGCAACTCATTGTTATGTTACTAGGAGTAGTGATGACAGGCCTTGTATTGTTCTTAATGTGAAAGGGAAAGCCTTCATTCTTTCTCAATCAATTGTAATTGCCAATTGATTTTGTAGATATACTTTATTACATTAAAAAAAAAAAGACTTTCCATTTTTCTTTCGCTAAAAAGTTCGTATAGAATACTGACTTGTACTTCATATGGCAGTATCCTTACCTTTTCATTTGTAATATGTTGTATTATTTACTCAAGAGAACTGAGTTGTATTACCTTCATAGACTTTCCCCAATCAAAAGCCACCTTTGGCTTCTGAATGTGCAGGGGGAATTATTTTTCTCCTACCATTACCAAGGTCAAGATTTGCAACTTTTCCAATGTATCCCTTTGTGTGCAGTGGGGTTTAATTTTCATTAAGCTGTTCGAGCTTTGCTCTATGCAGAATTTCTGATCCAAGTCTGCATTTGGGCAGATTAGAAGCTTTTCTTCATGCCTCTTGCAGTCATTAAAGCAGTCTCGGTTCCCAGGGTTTGGTAGAATAGGTAGAAAGCTACTTTTGGTGTTTACTTTCCTCCCAAAGTTTCTGGGTCAATTTTATTTTTGGTCACAGTGTATTTCTAACAAATGTGCATCTCAGCAATGCATACAATTATGTTTAACTATTTTATATAAAATTTGAGTTGTTTTAATCAGACAATCTCCAATCTGCCCTATGATAACTAT
Organism: Solenodon paradoxus; assembly: GCA_004363575.1. Taxonomy (NCBI): domain Eukaryota; kingdom Metazoa; phylum Chordata; class Mammalia; order Eulipotyphla; family Solenodontidae; genus Solenodon; species Solenodon paradoxus. The sequence goes on along the minus strand of RJWH01002105.1, from coordinate 68,552 downwards.
GGCACACTATTGACCAAACCATTCACTTTTGGCTTTTATCACAAAATCCCACTAAATCTATTTTTGCTAAGACCTTAACCTAATATAGTAAGCCTTTCTAGTCCTTATTTCAATTGCCTTTGCTACGAAATTCCAATTACACTACTTTCTCCTCCTGGAAGCACTCATTCAACTTGTATTTTAAAATTAAATACCTTTTTTCCCCTTGTACTTTCATTGCTTCTGATCAAGCTGTTTTTCAGGCACTAAGTGTTAGAGAAGTTGAATCTCGAGGCTAACGCCTGGATGTTCTCTCTTTACAATGATCTCCCACAGTCCCCAGTCTTTATGAAATAATTATATCCTGACTGCTTTCAACAGCATATCTTCTCTTCAGATTTGTCCCAATTATACAACTGTAAACTTCACTTAACATAGATGTCTTTCAATTACACTGAAAACGAAACACTACTTTCTCTTAAAGTCATTTTTCATTAATTTCTCTCAGTAAACCAAAGAAATATACACACAAATGAACAAAAGAGAAAGATAATTCTTAATTGCAGATCATTCTTAATTGCTTTCTATACCATGTTGTTCAACCATCCACCTCTTCCATATCAAAGCTATCAGCAAAGGCCAGCCAAATTCTCTCCAAATGCTATTCTACAGAGCCTCATGAATGTCATTCTGTGTGTGTCTCGCTCTCAAGTCTTGTTCAGGACCTCATCATTTCACTTGAACGCATGCAAGGGTGGATAGTGGGGCTGAGTCTACTTGCTGAGGTTGAGGCCTTCAATTTGAAGCCTGTTAGAAGTGAAAGAGCTAAATCTGGTTGGTGAATAAAAGACTGTTGTTACCACACCAGAGTTGTATATTCAGGACTAACTAAGCTCCTTACCTCAACTTGCAATCTCATCTTGATATAGTGATTGGAGTGGGGTGCTAAATAATTAATTTGATTATTCTTTCCTCTGCTTAAAACCAATGATGATCTATCTTACCATTTACAAAGGGTGCTTGAGTATAGACATATATAATTTCTGTCAGAGTTTCAACCTCATCTAGAGGAATATGTACTCAATCACAGTCCTGAATGTACACACTGGTGTGGTTGAGTCATTTTTTCAACCAGATTTAGCTCATTGAAGTCCTCAACCTCACCGAGTAGATTCAACCAGTTTCCACCCTCATTGTTCACCTATCATCTTTTCTTTCATGGACAGACTTCTATTTAATTCATGATCATCATACTAATTTCCAAATTTATATTTATTTTCCTGTTAATTTGCTAATTGCTTCTGTCAGTCAACAAGCTCCAATATAAGAGGGCTATGTATAATTTAGTTCTATTATACACAATATAGCCCATATTGCTTCCTAAAATAAGTGTATGCACCCAAGTGTGCGATGTTTGTATGCACATGTGTGTATTTGTGTAATTCTGTCCATGTGTTTAAGGGAAGCATTCATTTGATACTACTTTATAATATACCATTTTAAAAGTATGAAATTTAAATGTCTTCCTTTTTCATATCACACCATTATAATATATATTATTAAATTAATAAATCTATATTATCTATAGCTTTAAGCAATATAATTGCATTTCAATCGTTTTAGAGGATTTAAAATATACATAGAGTACATTTTCATTTAAAGCACATCAAATATGATTTATCTTTCTTTTATAATACTATTTTAATTTTAAAGCCAGTAACTTTTTTTTTTTTGCTGTAGAAAAATGTCCTTGAAATCTTTTGAAGTCTATAGAGCTGTTATATTTCTGCTAAGCAGCTCCACATGCATTGATTTTTGAGTTGATGAAACTACTTTCCAGAAATATTCTGATTTTCATTTTTGCAGGAAAGTGTTCTGCTGACTTTATGGTGTGTATGTGTCTGGTTTTTATTTGTTTCTCATTGCACTGTGCATTATTCTAATATGCAATACCGTGTGAGTGTACATCTGTGGGGGAAGGTTGAAACTGTGTACTGATATATAGCAATAAGACGTGATAGTCTTCGGTGTCTTTTTTTAAGAGCGCTGTTGCTCACAATATCTTCTTAATACCTACAACGTAGTCACAAAATAAAAGACTATCAACTTTCCAGAAGCCTCCTATAGGCTTTCGCTAAGTTACTATCCAACAAACATAACCACTACCCTGACTCCTTTCACATATCAATGCCACCTCTTTTGAGCTGCGTCTACTAGAATCATGTTACCTTGTATGTCTGGCTTCCTTCACTCGATATTACGATTTTAGCTCGAGTGCTCTGTTCAGCTGTATTTCATTACTAGAAATACTTGCTTCTAAAAACAGGAAACAAGAAAGCTCTCCTTTCTTTTGTCAAAGGTCATTTAGGCTGTTTCCAGTTGCAAGCATCTATACATAAATGCTACTATGAAAATCAACGTGCATGTCTGTTGAAGATCTGCGTACCTACCTGCTGGGTATACACCAGAGACTGAAATGATGGTTCAAAAATAAGGGTATGTTCTGCATCAGTAGGTACCAACAAATGATTTTCCAAGTTTTTCTGCTTTTACAGTCTCGCCAGCACTATACAGAAGTCAAATTACTTCATAGTCTCACTAAAGCTGGGTATTATCTTTTTTTGATTTAATATTTTGGAGGATCTGTAACGATCGCACTGGGTTTTAATTTGCATTTCTCTGTGATTAATAGCGTTGAGAAGCTTTCCATATATTGATTGGCTATTTGGATATCCTTTTCCTTAGTATTTCACACAGGTTTTTTTCTATTTTGACAATTTATAGACTTTCTTATATATCATAAGTTACCCTCTATCAAATGCACATATTGTAAATATATTATTTTATTCTGTGAGCTACCAAGTCTTGGTTTCTTCTGATAAATCTTAGTGTAGCTCTGTTTGTTCCTTTAGTTAGTGCTTTTGTTACCTAACTGAAAATACCTCTCTGTGTACTAAGGTATCAAAGATCCTCTCCTATGATTTCTTCTGGAGAATATACCTTTCGGCCTTTCACATTTGTATTTATTTTCCATTGGAATTAATTGTTTGATATTTTGTGAAGAAAAGGTAAGATTAATTATTTGTATTACAAGTACATCCACTTGGTTTATGACTATTCTTTCCTTACTTCGCTATGGGATAAACTTCATTATATCAGGTCACATACATTTTTCAGTTTATTTCTAGGTGTTTTATTGTTTCCACTGGTCCATTTTTCTATGTTTATAATAAGACACACTGTTTTCATTACTGTATTTATGTGTATCTTGATTATGATATAGTCCTCAAGCTGTTTTCTTCAAGCTTGCAAGTTATTTCTTACTGAGATATAATTTGCTAACTTAAGTTTCACTCACTTAGCAATTGTCTGTATTCATTTCGGAATCACCCAAAACAAGATAAAGTGGTTGCTGAAATTCAGATTGCCAGTATGCTATATGCTTTTTCTTCTTCATCATGTGCCCCTTCTTTTTCCGCATTTTTCTGTCCTTTCACTTTTCATATAGTTAGATACAATATTTTTCTAGTGACATTCATTTTCAGTCACTAAATCTTTTTGATTTATACAGTTTGTTTTCAACCCACCTCTTTTTTTCTTGATTTGTCCTGAAAATTCTGAATAGTATAAACTTCATAACTATTTTTATAAAGTTCATTTGTCTGGTGCAATTTTTCTTTTCTTAAGGAAATGTGCAGGTAGGAATGAAGGAAAGCAGAAGCAGGCAGGAAGAAAGAGGAGGAAGCATTTTATTTTTAATTGTTATTAACTTTTAATTTTAATAGTTTTCAATTGTTAAACTTATTTTCAATTGTTCATCTTGGTTGCACCTCCCACCAGTCTCCGGCACCAGGACATAAACCCTGGACCATGGACAGCATTAGCTAGAGATGGAAGGCTTAACAGCTATCCCACAAGAGCGTGCCATATCATCTATTACATTATCTATTTTTATATCTTAATCACACTTACTTTAGAATATGTCCTTAGTAAATACAATGCCTAGACCTTCCTGGGTTACATTGTGTTGTCACTTATTTTTCTCAGTATGCTTAGTAATTTTTTTATTGAGTGTGGAATATTTTGCATTATACTTGTAGGGACTCTGAATTATTTATTTTGCTTCAGAGATGATTCACTTTTCCTTTTGCTGAAATTTAGAGCCCGGCAGAATGTCCTGATCTTCTCAACAGCTAGTAGCAAGTTTATCAAGAGCCCTTCTTACTATTGCCTTTGATTTTTTATTTTTAAATTTCTTCAACAAGTTAAGATTGTCAAAAATTAGGTGAAGGTCTCAAAAACCTTTTTTGGCTTCTTTGCTTCTTTCACTGTGTAGTTTGAGAATCCAATGAGTATTCGAAAGGGAAAAAAAAAAAAATCACAGGATTTTGCCCTACAGTCACATGCCTGAATTTCTTTGAGATCTTGACATTGCCAATATTTTGTTGCCATTTTCTCTCCCAATTCATTTTTTTTTTTATTCCTCATTGGATTTATGAAATTACTGAAAGCTCTGCTAGTTTGTCATCCTCTCAGCCCTCTTGCCTTCCCCCAAATTGGCAGATGCACTGTGGCTGATGAAACTCACAGCACTTCTCCTTGGTTCCCTCTAATCCTGGTGACCAACCCTTAGAGAGACTTTTGCATTGTAATTAGGCTTATTTTTAGTGCAAGCTATTGCCTTACATCCAAGAGTAGAGATCTCCTCTAAGACCCTTTGAAATGATTGCTTTTGATTTCTTGTGGACTAGGAAGTAGATTAAAGAAGAAAGTTTAAACTGATTAATAGAAATGAGCATGTTCGATGCTTCATTGTCAATAAAAGGAACTGCATTTTAGAAAATGTTGTGGTTATTTATAGTGATATTTTACCTTCTGTTTCTTGCCTGTATTCTAACAGTTGAGGTTGACATAAGTTACATATTAAATCAAATTAGTGAAATTAGTAATAAAAATGGTAAAACTAGTAATAGGAATTATAATTATCACAGACCTAAAGTATACCTGAAAAAAGAAATAACCCCAAACACCAAAGGGATCAAAAATACCTGTTATTGTAATTACATATAAAACCTCAAGATTGTCTATGGCTCCTTTTGTTGATTTTTAAAATTAGAGTAAAATAAATGATATACTGTAGAATGTCATGAATCAATTTAATCTTACTGAATCTATTTTTCAACTTAGTATTCTTTGTTTGTGTCACTCTGATGAGAACAAACATAGTCAACAATATTAGAGGAATTGGTGGCCCTGTTTCTCAGGGGCATGAGAAGTCCCCTACTTTGTCAAATTCAACGGAGTCTCTTGACTGTTCCTTGACATGTGTGATTAATTGCCAGGAGTCACTTTATTCTCAGAATCCTCCTCACCTGGGTTGCTCAGGCTTTGCTCTCTGGCTGACACACTGCATCTCTCAAAAGCATTGAAATATGCTTTTATATTTAAATTTAGTCCTTGTGATCAGACTCAACCTGTCACACAGCTGCCATCCTCACCTAATAATAGGTAAGCCTGAGTGACTGCTTGGACTCCTAGTGTATATTCAATACTCTCTCCATTGTGTGAAAATACTGACGTGTCTACTGGAGCCTGCATTGATGCTCACATTTGTTTTCTCTAATGCCCACTCTCTTTGACATCTGACAGCTTTCATTAAACCCAGAGTTTGGTTAGTTAATGTTTGTGCTGCATTCCTGACTTATATAATTGCTTCAAATGGAATATCAACACATTTGAAAACAGATTTCAACCTTCAAGATTTTTGTCCCTATAAGTCACATAAACCCAAGAGTAGTCAGGTAGATGGCAGACAGGTAGTCAGAGTGAAATCCATAACTACAAATAGTAGATAGTACCTCAGAGCATCTGAGTTTGTGGATTTTGAAAAAAAATTAAATTAGTTACCCTCTCTTAGGATGGTTTTGGGAAGCATGATACAAATGATTCAATCAATGTTTTTCAAAATATTTATATTAAAGACAGCTTAAGCAATGTTAATGACTGTTAATACAGTATGATATTGCAGCGTTTTGTATTTGAAACAGAAACGCCCATTTAATTGCAAATAAAAACAATATTCCTACTTTCCAAGATGTTCATTATGTTTCCAAATAAGAAAATAGTATTGTTCCCTTTTATGCCCGGAGATGACATAATACCATAAAGATTAATAATGTCACATAATTTTTAATACTGAATTCAAGAGAAGGACTGAATATGGAGGGGGCACCTCATCCATATTTTATATTTAATTCCTTTTAGTAACCTTTAGAAACTAACTTTCCCATACCCGTTCCCTAACATATGTCCAGAAGCAAACTATGGAGTCAGTGATGAACTTAAACGATGATCAATCCTTCTGCACAAGAGCCCCCACACTACACTCTGTCTTAAGAGAGTCTAGGCTGAATCGTACACTAGGATGCCTTACTGCAGCTCCTAGTTCTCTGCTCAGCCAACATGGCGGTTTAGCAAAGGAAGGGTTTTCCTACCCTGCGTTCACAGAGCACAAATTCAGATTACACTTAGGAAAGGAGACAAAAAGTTTGTTAAATTAGATGTCCTGAATACTCAGAGCAGACTCAAAGAGTGTTCTAGAGTCCACTATAAGGTAGAAATCTTTTTTTATATACTGGTTCCTTCATTTCAGAGCATAGAAAGTGCAGATCATATACATTTTTACTTTAACAAAAATAAAATAGCCATTGACAAGGAAATTTATTCAGATGCTGCCCCAAATTTTGGGTGCATTTTTTTCTTTCTTTCTTGCTTTCCTTCTACCATTTTAAAATTTATTCTATCATTAATGACTTTTCTCTATAAGGATTGATTTTTAAGGGTGAACACAAAAATAAAATTAGCCAATCTTGAGTATTGGAAGCTATAGACACTGAAAACAAATCTTTGATAATTCTATTTACATATCAATAGCCCAATCTTATATAGGCAATTGGCTGGTATTTAAATGAATTATGAATTTCTCTAAAATTCTTCTTACAAAGATGCCTCAACTTAAACACTTTGATTCTGTAGACATGAATGTTTTTGTCTGTTATTGTTTTTAACTCACTTGATTACCAACCTATTACAATGAAGATTAAAGCATGTGGAAAAATAGCCAAATGGAACAGGTGCAAAGGGGTAGACGTGGGGAACGGCAGAGCACTTCCCTGCCTCTCTGTGCGTGATGCTCACAGTCCTTCCACCCAGAAACTCCTCAGAACGTTTTGTCCAATAAAATTATTAAATGTCATGTTAAATATTTGATCTCTAAGACTTCCTATTAATTTAGCGATTAAAAGGTATGTTTTGTACTACTTTGAAAGTGAATTTATTTATAAAAATATTTCATTGAATGAACAGGGTGCTTAAAGTAAAAATGTAAAAGATACCTATTTCTCCCCCTTCTCCACTTATTTAAGTTTTCTTTATGAGAATAGACTCTTCCTGACTTAGATAAAAATTTTGACTGTTTGATTCTTTTGGTTGCACTCCATTTTAAGTCAAATGACATAAAGGATCTAATTTCAATAATTAATAAGTCCAGGCCAGCATCATAAATAAAACTAGGAAATTCATTCAAAAAGAAATCTTGTCCCTTCCAATAGAAGGAGAATTTCAGAGAAGCTTGAAGAAGGAAAGGACTGAATGTATGCTTTCTTTTTGATTTCCTACCTAGATTTTTTACTGTCCTTCCTCATTAAATAGCTGTAGGCCACTCTAGGACTAAGGGAAGGGAGTAAATCATGGTTAGAAGTCAAAAGGGGGAAGACAGACATCAAATGATTTCACTCATATGTGGCATAGAAATATGCCAAGCAGACAAATAAATTTAACACAAATAGACTTTCAGTCAATAAAATTAAATTAGTGGTTAAAAGAAGGAGGCAGAATGAGCAAAACTGATAGAAAGGATTCACTGAATGGTGAAGGAATCACTGAATCATTAGTGGCAATCTTAAAGTAACAAATACAGATGTTGACTTATAATGATACATACCTTAGAACTATGCAATGTAATGAATAAGCTCATTATCAAAAATAAACAAAAAGAATGGAATATTACTGAGAAAAGAAGGAAAGGCGGGAATTTTGTTACTTGACAGTGAATGATGTTATTTGCAATTGAATTCCATTGCAGGTCTTGAAGCTAACTCTGGAAGCAAACTCATGGTGTGTTTTGCCTGAATGGTCATTTATAATTCCACCATCAGCTTCTGATTTTGTAATTTCAATTCAATGATACTTTCTCTGTTGGAATTCCCTTCTTCCTCCTGTCACTTTCAGGCAAAATTTTTCTATGTTGACGTAGGTGCTCTCATATACTAAGATAAATGTTCATGCATGTTTTGACAAATGAGAATTTTGGTAAATCCTTATAATTTTGTAATTTGAAAATCTAATGATACTACTTTTTTCCAGGTATGAAACTGAACCAATTTCTGTGCTCCAATACTTCCCGGGAATTGCAACAATTTAATATCTTTTTAAAGCTTTTGTTTGTTTGTTTCAAAATAGTAATAAGAAACTCTCACTACAATCTTATATATCTTAGTTGTTCCATTTTTTAAACTGGAGTATATGCCATCTCTTTGGTAAATCTTATTTGAGAATTCCACTAACTAATTTTGGAAAATATAGTGGTTGGAATATATTGTAGTTGAAATATAGTAGTTTCTTTTACTGGGAAGAGAAAAGAACAAGTTTTTGTCTGACTCTGAAATAGAGTCTAATTTCAACAGCTTCGTGAACTTTATAACACTCCTTATGCATTGGTAGATCAGGGTGTATTCCTAAGCGTGTTTCTTACAGGTTAAAAACACCAGTATAAAATGAATGTGCTACGGACCGTTCAAATAAGACATAGAAATACACAAAGAGAACTCCAAGCACTCCAGTAAAAAGCTGTTTGAAATAATAAGATAAACACAATAAAGTGGCAGATTACCAAAATCATTTAGAAAATCTATTGCATTTCTATATATAATGATCTGAGAAAGAAAAAAAATTAGGAAAGCAATCTTATTTATATATGCATAAAAAGTAATGAAATATCTTGCAGCAAGTTCAACTATAGGTAGTAAAAAAAAAAAAAAAAAAAAAAAAAAAAAAAAAAAAAAAAAAAAAAAAAAAAAAAAAAAAAAAAAAAAAAAAAAAAAAAAAAAAAAAAAAAAAAAAAAAAAAAAAAAAAAAAAAAAAAAAAAAAAAAAAAAAAAAAAACCCACCCTATACACTGAAAACTGTAAGATACTGCTGAAATAAGTAGAAGGAAAAAACAATGAAAAGGTATACTTTGCTCATGGCTTGGAACAGTTAACATTATTAAAATGACCATTTACTTAAAGGAATATACAAATTCAATGTAATCTCTATCAAATAAACTTGCACATATATGGGAAACTAGCCATGACAAAGAAACCGAGAACGTGATTGAGCAAGGAAAGTCTCAATAAATGGTGCTGGGCAAACTGGAGGGTCATGTGAAAAAAATGAAATTAAGTAATTTCTAACATCACACACAAAAATAAATTCAAAACTGATTAAAAACTTAGATGTAAGACCAAAAAATAGATAGAGGGAAAACATAGTCAATATGCTCACTGCCGTCTACTTGGAAGTGTCTTTGGGAACTTGACTCCAATGGCGAGGAAAAAAAAAAACAAAGTAAGCCAGTGGGACTACATCACATTAAAAAGCTTCTGCACAGCAAAGTAATCTACCATTAAAGCAAAAAGACATCTTACTGAATGGGAAAAACCTTTGCACATCATATATCCAACAAAAAGTTAATGTCCAAAATATATAAAGAACTCTTAAAAGTCAACAACAATAACAACAAAACTCAAATAAAAAATAGGCAGACAAACATCTCCAAAGAAGACATACAAATAGCCAACAGATTCATTCAAAGATGCGCCACTTCTCTTATTTTCTACAAAGTGGAAATCAAGACAATAATGAGATCTCACTTTGGCCTGCGGGAATGACTATAATCAAAAAATTGAGAAACAGTACATGTTGAAGGGGATGCAGAGAGACGGGAAGCCTTGTATACGACTGGTGGAGTATAAATTGGTGCAGTCATGATGGAAAGCAATAGAGTATTTAATTTTCCTTAGAAAATTAAAAATAGAAATTCCATATGATTCACGTATCCCATTTATAAACATTAATCCCACAAACACAAAAACAATCTAAAGATATGTATTTCCAAGTTTATTGCAGCTTATTTACAGTAATCAAGCGCTAGAGACAACCTAGGTCCCCAGACAGAAGAGTAGATAAAAAAAAATGTGTATCTATATATATATAGATACACAATGGAATACCACTAAACTAGGTAAAAAAGATGAAATCTTGCCATTTAAAACATAGATGGAGCTAGAAGGTATTATACTTAGCAAATTAAGTCAAATAGAGAAAGATAAATACCATATTATTTCATATATTCTCATGCAGAATAAAGATAAAGCAAAAGTAAAATGATTAAATAAAAATGAAATTTTAGTCTAAAAGGCCAAAGATATCATTATCAGTGGGAAGGGGGATGGAGGGAGGGTAAAAGATATTTTAAATTATATGATAAAGAATAGAATTGGAATTTAAGTATATACTGATGCTGATTTATAATGATGCACACTTCAAACTTACATCACGCTATAATTCAATGTTACATCAATAAATATTATTTTTAAAAAATTCCAGCATGTTCATTAAAAAAGAGCATTTAAGTAATTGTTACTCAAGCTGAATTTCTGAAAAAGAGAGTTCTTACAAGTCATATACTCTGGTCTTTGACAGGATTCCATATTATAATTGAGTGACCTTTCATATTTGATTGCTGGTAAGTTAAAAATCCTAAAATCCAGAAACAAGTTTACAAGTATCTATTTAAAAAGTCACACATAAGATTAAACAATATATATATATATATGTATTTATAAGCACATATATAAACATTTACACAGTTAATAATACTAAGACAAAAAAAAATTAAATTGAGTTTTGGCTTAATAGGAACTTCCAGGAATGAGTTATCCAGTGTTGAATGATAGTAAAATTAGAATAAGCATCAAATGCAAATAATGAAGGTAGTTTACAAGTATCATAGATTATGATAAAATATATATAATAAATTAGATAAAGTACTAATGTACCTGGGTGCATGTTATAAGGAACTTGTAAGTTTTTAAAAGGAAATGTTCCATTTACCCCATTGTTTTCATGATTCCTCCATTCGGACTGCTCTCCTGTTTTCAAGATTCATCAATCTATACATTGACCATGTCATCTGAATGGAACCTTGACAATGAAAATAAAAGACTGTGATTAGAACTTTGTAGCAGGCATCGTTTGTAGCCCAGGCACTCACAGAAACCTCCATCTTTTGCCATCTTCTTTCACTGCTTCATTGTATTTGAGATTTTATTCCAAGCAGAGGTATGAGCCCCAATAACGCAAACTTACTCAACTTATATCTCCTACTTCAGTATCTAACAATATGCTTCCCTCAAAGATACTATTCATTTGGCTACCCTTTAATTAAAATTAAGAAGATGGCCCAATGAACCTTGATAATGGGGTAAGATTAAGAAAAAGATGGCTAATACTGCAATAGAATGCCTTAGTCTACTGCAAGGGATGTTACCGTGATTTTTTTCTATCATTAAGCTCAGCATTCTTTAGCAAGTTGTGCTAAATACATATATTGTATGTACTCATTGCACACATTCACTAAACAATTACCAGCTCCAAATTCCCTAAATATGTTCTAGACCTAGGAGGTGTGGGTGTGTGTGTGTGTGTGTGTGTGTGTGTGTGTGTGTACATTTTAAGGGAATAGAAGATAGGAAGAAATGATGAAAAGGTGATGGGACAGGAGAATATCCTCCAGGAAAACTGAATCAAACAAGAAGTTGGTCACATCGACAATTAAAATATTAAAAGCAATGAAATAGAAGAAAAATATGTGCTTTGGAAGTACAACAAAGCATCGAGTGAATAAAATCATCATGGACCCACTGGAATATGTCAGCATCCTGGAAATATGCTGTAGGGATTTGAGGACGTTCGTGGGCAGCTGTTGCCTGAATCTGTCTTTGGGTATAAGTGATGTGGCGGCAGTCTGAAAGATCAGAACTGTGATCCCTATACATGAAAAGGGATCTACATTAAATCAAGAAAATTACAAAGAGATGACTCTTAATTCAAATCAGGACACAAAAAAGTATTGCTGAGCTAAACCAGCCAGTTGTAGAAAATTCGACATCTTTTAATGTCAAAATGAGCTATGTGAGGAAAAACAGAGAGAGAAAGAGATGAAATACTGAATATTATCTATAGTTCCTTTCAAAACTTTGCCATAGCTGTTCATAAGGTAGCTGAGTAATGGTTCAATTGGTTTTTGACTTCAGAGAAGAAATACTAAAACACAGAAGTATTCAATGTTTTATATGTAGCTTATGTTATGTCATTTTCTCCTTAAAATTCTATGTGATTCATAAATTAATCTAATTATCTTGCTACAGATAAGGCAGTTTAAGTGTTTAAGTGAGTAATAATATTGCAAAAGTCAGATTCCAGAGTCACCTTGTATGATAGACAGTCTGTTTAGAAACAGGATGTTCCTCATAAACAGGACTGCAGGAAGGCTTGTAAAAGATGACTCCTTAGTTTTGTTGCTACTCATCATCATATCCAACAAATTTTCTGAAGGAAAGCAAATATTACGAAACTACCCAAATTGAAAGCAACCTAAAGTCTTCAGAAATCTAGTGATAAAACAAGGGTAAGGTTTATTATTTTTTAATTATTATAATCAAGGAGTGGATTGCCAAAGAGTTCCTATCAGATGGAAGCAGAAACCAGGTTCCAAAGGTTATGAGAGGTGCGTGCAGAGGCCAGGTAAGGAGAGGCAAGTAGAGAGAAAACAGAACGAGAGGTAAGAAACTGTGGGGAGAGGGAGAAACTAGTGCTTTCATTTTGTTTTGTTTTTGCTACTTGCTCCAGTATTTTATTGGAAAACTTAGGCGACCGAAAGTGATGCTAAAGGTAAATTTTCTGTGGAATATATTGCTCTTTAAAAGAATCAACAAAGTGCATTAAAGCTTTAAGAGTTGTCCTTATAACTTACTTCATAATTTTTAATGTGACATCTGAGAGAATAGTCACTGTATTGGTTAGTTATATCTAGATTAAATCTGTTTATCTGTCTATCTACCTATCTATCCCTCATCTCTACAAATAAAGACTGGGGTATATACCAAATTATTTGACATGAGAGCAACTTTAATATAAAATACTTATACGATGATTATGTACTGAACCCTAGATAATAATTATGTAAGAAAAATCTGAAAAAAAACAAAACAAAACTATTTTAGATTGTTTCCTAAGAAAATGAACATAACACTAAGCATTAATCTCAAAGACTAGTGACATGGTTTCTCAGAAAGGTACTAGAAATTCAACAGAAAATCATCCTACACTTTTATATAAATAGTTATGTGGTTATGATCACAATGCATCAAGAAGGATATGATATAACCACAAATGGGCAGTGAAAATGAACCAATGTATAAGGGAAGGAAGATTGTGTCAGGAAATTAAAAAAAGGAGGAACTAATTTAAAATGAAGAATTAAAAAGAGAGATGGCGAACAGAATTTCAAAATTATGGTTGTGAAGTCATGAATAACGTAACCTCAGAATTAGACACCAATTCTCCAGATGCATGAAGGTGAGATCCTGCAGTGAATGACCATTATTTCACTAGGTAAACACACATCTCCCCTTCTTCTAGTAACCCACAACCTTTAAAAAGAGGCCCCATCACCCAGTTATTATACTGTTAGTTTGGGGATGATCAATGAATGATTGACTCAGGAATGTGTCTTCCCAGAAAAATTCTTCCAGTTCAATCTGCACTAATTAAAAAAGTAGAACAGTTGAGAAGGTTAAATTTACTTCTGCTGATATAGTTTTAACAGGTAGAAAGTAACTGAGTAATCTCTTGGAAGATAACCTGCATTACAATGAAACAAACAAAACTAAATATTAAGTTGAGCGATAGGGAAAAAGCAGGCTGCTGAATTCAGCTGATGAAAGCCATGTCTATTTGGGGGATTTTCCTGAATTTCAATGCATATTTTTATAAATATATGAGTCAAAACAATGATGCACATTTTAAACCTTCATACTGTTACAATGCAATGTTCCTCCAACAAAACTAAAAATAAAGAACCCAACACAAAAATATTCTTTTTATGCTTAAACTAGTCATGAGTAATTTTCTCTCATTTCTAACGAAAATTAAAAACCTGACTGCACACTTTGAAATCCAAATGAGAATATTTAAACATAACTCGACAAAGCCTCTTGTAACTGCTTCCAGTGAATGGCGTAGGGACGGCCTGAATTCTTCCTGAAGGAAAATAGCAGTGGATTGAAAAGTGAGACGAACTGGTCACGCAATGATAGCCAGTTCCGCATTTTAAAAGTCAAAAACGTAGTATGTTATCAAGAGAAACGTCATACCTGATAGTCTGTCGAAAGTTAGCACTACTACTCTTTGCTGCTGTGAAAGAGTTTCCTCAGCACCAGTTTTCACTGAGGGAAAACCCCAAAGCATGTCTGCTTTATGACAGAAGCGGAAAGCCAACAGCGTACGCCTGCGCTTTGCGGCAGCCGTTACGTATAGTGACGCTGGAGGACGTGCGTGTCTCCCACGTCATTGCGAAATCTGCGTGGGCGCTGTGTATTAATCGCAGAGTTCCTGCTGTCACTCTCCGTAAGTGTTCTTTTAGGTTTATATGCTATTTGGTGTGAGTTGCTAGGTTATTTTGGGGGTCTGAGAACGCACTCAATTCCCCCATATCAATAAATGGGAATCGCCTTTTTTTGCTTTATGCCATTTCAGCTTTAAAAAGTTTTCTTAGTAGTGTTCTCCCTTTGGATAGCGGGCAAACCCGTCATGTCGTGGTTTCTAGATTAACTGTTGGTTCCTTTATGTCTACTTCTCTGCTACGTGAAAGTTGATAGATAGTTACTATGTAAAGTGATGAAATTACTAGTCTATTTCTGGATTTAGCAGGAATTATACTTGTGGGTAAAATTGTGATGATTTCTTCTTGAAATAAAATGTGCAGCAAATGATGGATTCTTTCACAAGAATGGTAAAGAATTTGGAAGAAGCTTAAAGGTTCCTGAGGCCCTTCTCGAACTTCTAATGAACAAACAGGCATGTCGTTTTTACTGAAATTTTTCACATGCTTTCTTCTTCATAGGCAAGCAACTCTTTCCATCAGAGGATATTTTAGTTGTATGAAACTGTTTTGTGCATTGAAATGAAATATGTCCCCTTTCAAACTCAAATTATTATTCTCACTCTATTCTTAACTAATAGAGACTATTTCAATCAGGCTGTTAAAATTCTCTTTAAATGTCTCTAGTCCATATATATCTATTAAAACATGTTTCATTTGTACATATCAATGGCTTACCCCCTGGCAGAGGCAGTGTTTGATAGAAGATACAGGAATAAGCTGGGAGGAGAACATTTCTCTGGGTGGAGAATAGATAGAGAAATAGATATAAAACAATGTATATTGCTGTGATCCTAAATAAACAAGATGAGGAACAAATGTTTCCCTGGGAAGGAAAAACATTAAATAAAATGAATGATCAAAACATTTATGTTTTTGGAGGTGATATTCGAGCTGAAATCTAATGAATAAGGAAGGGCTCTTATGAGAATAGAGGGAGAAAAAGCTTCTGGAACAAACAGGAAAACTATCTCCAGATACATAGTCACTAGAATAAAACTGCTTTGCTTTTTATATGATTTCCAGTTCTGTTTTCTAGAAGTCTGGCATGCTTTTCTCTACCCGCAAAGTGTAAGCCCTCAAGATACACATATTTTAAGCATTTTTAATACACTCAAGGACAGTAGAAATATTATTTCCTGTGATTCGATCCTCTGATTCAATGACTGCAGACTGAGATTGCTTAGACTTTTTAACACTCAGATCACTTTATTGATTCATATTAATAAGTACCATTTTGGGTGCAGTTCTTCTAAAGTAATTTTTAACTAGAAAATTAGCCAAATCAACATGGCTCCTTTTCCTTGCAGTAGGGATACCTAAAATAAGGAAGCAGGACTTTTGCAACAGATTTTTAACGGTTGCAGTTAACACCAAACACTTTAATTCAGTGGCTGTTAATGAGTCTGGAAATCTTTACATTCTCTCCTGGCAAACAGATTCGTAAGTCTTATGTTTCTTTACCTGGAGGCTTGCGGTAAGTGGAGGTGGGGTCATCACGCTCCTTAAAATTGTGGGCTATGGGCCTTTCTGAGGTGACTCCTTCCTGCAATGCTGATTGACAGGATCACCTGCAGATTTGCATTGCTGGAACTCACCATTCAGCTAGCACAAACCTCTCACTAATTTTATTAAAAAACAAAGAACAACTGTATAGGTTTTAGATGTCATCTTTCTTTTTTCAGTCCCTACTTGATGTCTACAACTCCAGCCCTTTTCCACCCCAAAGAAGCTTGTTTCCAGTCATTACTGTTCAAATTTCCTCATTAACCTATCAGCAAATTTCTCCCTCTTTAGCACTTAGCCGAGCCTCTGTGTTTTTCTGCTTTCCTGCATTTAATCAACGGTGGAATTGCACAAGGAGACTGAATTACCTAGCACTCCCCAGGAGATACTCTTAGAGAAAATAATTTCTCTTCCGATGTCTCCATCATCACTGCTTTTCAGAGATGAATTCTAACCCTCAGATCCTTGCACTGTATTTTTCCCTTTCTAACTGCAGATTCACTTGACCCTGTGCTGGTGATTGAAAACAGTTGATCACAGTTCAGAATTTTCTTCAGAATTACTGGGCCTTAGTCTAATGGTCAAAGGCAATATTGTAATATTTCTGCATGGATCTGCCTCCAACCTATTAAAGCTAAATCTGAAATGTAGTAAGTAATATCCGGTGGCCTACAGGTGCGCACACACACAATTTGCTTATTTGTTGAATTTAAAAATATTTGCATTGACCTTTCTATGAACTAGACTCTGTGTGACTGCAGCTCCCCACCCCCCCGCTTCAGATTCCTGCCTCCTCACACCCTGCCCCCATATCCTAGGAAATGAATTTTCAGGAAGGAGTGAAGGGGAAGAAAATCAAAAGCACAGAGGAGAGCATTCTTAAGTTCTTACTTTATATAAGCAGCTTATTTATCTTGTTTATATTCTCTTTTTTTTTGCATATTAAGATTTTGTTTTACCATTCCAAGAGTACCCTTCATTACACATTACAGCTTATCTATTTCTCTTAGTAAAATATTCCAACCAAGGTAATAGCTAGAATAGTGACTTGATAAAGTACCCTGTCATTTATATTTATGTGATTCCAACTGGAATATCATCTTTGGGTTGCAGTTAGGGTGACATCTGACCACTGAGAATATTTCCAAACTTTCCCATACTCTAGACTCTGTGTTTTAATCTTAGTTATCATTATTATTGTTGAGTTTATTTATATAATCCTGGACTTCTATAATTTACTTTTGGGTAAATACACCACTTTATATTTATTACATACAAGAACTGGGTCATCATTTAGGCCAGTGAGTTTCCAAATACTAGTCGCATTGTATTTAGCAACAATTCCAGCTTCATTTAAAGGTCCAATTCAATTAATGACTCAATGCTTTCCTTTATTGTATTGACATGTACTGATTTTAATAGGCTACTCATGGTACTGGGAGCTTACTCCACCTTTGTGTCAGTATTTCCCACTTATTTATGACATAAGGTCATTCTATAAGATAATAAAACCAAAAATTCTTTCCTTGCACACTGTAGGGTAGATTCAGCATACAGTGCTTAATATAAATATATTTTGAATTTGAGTTTTACAGTATCATAACACAGTCATGATTAAATTTTAAATTATTTTGGATACCACAAATAAATAACAATATCAGAAATAGATTTTTTTCTTAAACTGATTTTGTTAAGTGGATTTAATCAAGCATTTTTAATCTAAGTATAACTGACATTGATATTGGATTACTTTAAAAGGTGTACAAGAATATCTGTCTATAATAAAAGCAACATCTATGTAAGAATAATTTTTTCAACCTGTCTTAATGTGCTAAGCTAAAATTGGGATTTTATTTTCTATAACACTGACTTGTGAAATTAAAATCAAATGACATTTATAGTAAGGGGATTGTATTCTTTGATTTAACAGTGTTTTAATATTTTCTAGTATTGCATTTTACAAAATATGTAACAGGACATTTCCCTCAGCTCAGTAAATTGGTTGTCTTAAAAATGATTCAGTGATTTAGGTGGAGGTTGCATGTTCCTTTCCCATGATAAATCCTAGGTCTCATGTCACACAACCCACTCTAATACAGGGCAAAATAAAGATATGAGGACAGAAGCGTTTTAACATAAGGGAGAAAAGGATGTGATGATGTATCAGCAAGTTAGAATAAATTTTATAATATAAAAAAGCTAAAGTGAATTAGATGAGTAAGAAAGATCAACCCCTCTTACCTAATAAAGAAAAATCAAATAATTAATGAAGGAAAACTGAGTAATTATTTTACTTATTAAATGAAATCTTTCACAAATTCAAAAATTGGAAGAGTATTTAATTGTTGCATAACTTAATTACCTGCATAGTTATTATTATGTTCTTCATAAAATATTCATTATGCCTATGCTAAGGAATTTATTCAAAATCTGAATTTATTAAAAAATTTTGCAAACAATCCATTTATGAATCTACTTGTTCTTCTGTTGGTCTAAATTTTATCA
Organism: Solenodon paradoxus; assembly: GCA_004363575.1. Classification (NCBI taxonomy): domain Eukaryota; kingdom Metazoa; phylum Chordata; class Mammalia; order Eulipotyphla; family Solenodontidae; genus Solenodon; species Solenodon paradoxus. Next base: position 49,738 of record RJWH01002105.1, on the reverse strand, counting down.
CTGGTGATCCTAGAAATTTACTCTTATTCTTCCCCCATAAAACAGTCCAAGACCACTTTAAAAGAAATTCATTATTGTCTCTTATTCAGTATAACATATGTTCAGTTCATTTATATGTTTTATCTGTTGGTTCTAGAATTCTTTGGAATGAAAACCAATGATCCTCTACTCTTACATAGAAGTTGCTCTACTCTAGATATATAAGGTTGCAGAATGCAAACTAGATTGTCACATTTCATTTTAAACACCAGATTTCCTTTAATGAAAGTGAAGAACTACCTGCTTCGGCTATCATGTCATTCATTGTCTCAGAAGGATTTGAAGATCAATAATCATGAAAGAGCTATCATTTTTCAAATTATTAAAACTTCTAACAATGCTGACTTCAATAATGATATCAATTGTATCGTTGTTTTGTAATTCAATGTGCTCTCTATAGTCTGTTTTTCAATAATGACATCTTCATTTCCTAGGGTAGAAGTAGATATAAAAGACTTATTAGATGATAAGAACTTTGATGGTAGAACTTAGAATTATGCTTGTGATCTAAGTCATGTTGATGTGTTTTCTTTATAGACATGACTCAAAGTCAAAAGTAGAGAAGAAAAAAGAAATTTTCAAAGTGTGACCTTCAACTTGAACTTCATCTGCTGAACTCAAAGCATGATGAAAATTTTAACTTCATTGACTACAATATGACCATTCTCTAGAGGCCTCAAAAGGTAATGTCTCATAAACTATGCACTCTTTGACTAAAATAGAAATATAAGCATAACAATAGTAATAATATCAAAATAATTACACTCATCCCTCTGTATCTTTGGGGAACTGGTTCCAAGAACCCCCTCAGATTCCAAAGCAGTGGATGCTCAAATCACTTATATAAAGTGACATCTTATTTACATATAACCTATGCACAGTCTTCTCATTTCTAGATTTCTGATAACATGTAATACAATTTAAATATTATAAACATAGCCATTATTCTTAATTGTTTAGATGATGGTAATAACAAGGAGTCTATATGTTCAGATGCCAGCACCATAGACCTCACAACATAGTATATACTTTTGATACGTGATTAGAAAAACCCACAGATGTGGGACCAGTGGATATAGAGAGCCTGCTACGTCATCTTCATGTGATTTTATCCATCACCTGTATTTTGTTCTTTGTACTCTTTGATCTTAAATAGCCAGCTTTCTTTGGAAAAAAAAACCATTTTCTTGTGCAATTATTTTTCCTTTACCATCTCATGAACGTGGTATTGTTCACAAACTGATGATTTTATTCTTTGAATTTCATAATCTCTCATAGTAAATCTTCCCTGAATTATTTTCTAAACGTCCTAGCTGCTTGTTCTACATGTGACAGACCTGGTTCATATTTAACACTGGGTTTATACAGTGATAAACAGTTTAGGATAAAAAGTGTCAAATGTTTCAGGTAAGGCATGAAATATCTTGAAGTCAACAAAACCAAAATTTGTTCTCAATTATTAATAAAATGCTATTTTCTTAGTTGACTCAAAGGTAATCTGACTTTTGAATGCTAATTCCTAATAAGCAATCTCACAAGATGTTGATAGTAAGATTTAGCATTAATTTCTTAATTTATATGAAAAAGAACTAATTATTGTGAAATAAAAACATGTATTCTTAGCTAAAAATTAAGTTTATATATATATGTGTGTGTGTGCACAAACACACATATACACACACATATATATAAAGCTTAAAGTCTGTGACTTATTCTGTAGTATCAGTCCACATTTGAGGCAAGATTTGGGCCATACTAAAGCAATCCTGTATGTGTACATATGTACATACTAATTCATAGAATGTGACACAGTTGACTATAAAACAAAAAGAAAATTCAATAATTTATATTCAGTTAGAGGTTATTCTGATCAGTATATAATCTTCAAATATTTTTAGAAAACATGTCATTGTCAGATTTTCCTGAAATAATTCAAAATCCTTCAAATTTATGTGTGACTGTGTGCATTCATCCTCATTGCTTATACAGAACATCTTGTGTTTTCCTGAATTATGGTTCCTAACTGGAGATGTAGAATATGAAGGGAATAACAGCACAAACACCTAGATATTTTTTTCAAAATACGTTTTGATAACATGTATGAGAATAGCATAATCCCTGGATCTGCAGAGAATGTGTATTTATTTGGGGAAATTGCATACTGTTTGCTCTCCAGTTGAACAATAGTTATCTTGATCAAAATACAGATGCCCAAATGCCCGCAAACTATGTAATTTGCTGATGTGAGAAAAAAAGTAGAGAAGAAAGAAAAGAAAGAAGAAAAGAATGGAGGAAATAAAGGAGCAAGGGTAGAGAAGAGAGAGGAGAGGAAACAGAGATAGGTGGGGGAAAACAGAAGAGAGGAAGGGAAGGACTAGATGATGAAAGGGGGAAAATAAAGCAAGCAAACTAACTTTTCTTCCAATCGTAAAATACTTCCACTAATAAAAATCAATATTGCAACAAACATTGAAAAACAAAAGAACTGACACTAACTCCATACAATATATTTGTCAGAATTTTTCAGATAACCACAGATTCATTTATTTAGTGTAAATATTTTTCTTTATACTACAATGCATATTAACATGTCAGCTCCAGGTTAAAAAGAGATGTACTCAAGTTTCCTAGAAATTGACTTATACTTGTTATGATACAGCAGTTAAAATATAGAAACTATTACTTTCTGAATGACTTGAGTGAGACATATGCCTTCTGATTTCTAAGAACAATAGAAGCAACCTTGATTTTTTATTTTGCCTCTTTATAATCTCTATTACATCTCTGATAATATTTCTATAAATAAAATAGTATTTATTATTTGAATAAATGTCAGGCTGGAAGCCCCTGCTATATTAATGATTCTATCAGAACCTCTACCAAAAGTGCTTCTGATTTTTATAGCATCAAAGTTTATTTGAAAGAAACTGGCACATCTAAATATATATCCAAAATAGCCTCCAACTCAGAACTCGGATACCACCTGCATTGGGTTCAGGATTTGCGTTGTTAATATTTAATTTGGCATTGCCTGCAGATATGCTGAGTTTTAGGGTATATATTTAGGTAAAGGAGTCAGCAAACCACAGACAGACACCTATCTCTTGTCTAGATTTCTATCTTTATTTCAGATAGCTTCGCTACCAATTAAGACCCAAACTAGAAAATACATTTTGAAAGTCAAATTATGCTGTTCTTTATTTGTTGTAATAGGTATTTAATATTACTTGTGCTGTATTAAAATGGTGAAAATATTCCAGTAGTGAATGCTCAAAAGGCAATTTTAATTAGGCATTCACAAAGCTAAAAATTGGTGTTTTTTCCCCAAGCAGTAACATTTAAGAGGAAAAGCAGCACTATTTTTGCAAATTAACAGTTAGTTCAAGCTTGAGTATAAATTTTAGATGTACATTGCTTTAATTATTTGGAATACAAAATTTTCTTTTATTACTTCTTTGAGAACTACCTTGAATGCTCAGCTGAGACTATGTGTCAGGTAGGTCTTCTTTCTGATCAGTTTTATTCTTAAATGAATATAGCAGATACCATAGATGTTTTTCATTAAAAATAAAATAGTAAAAGAAAAGATGACCATTAAAACATAGAAGAGAAGGGACCATAATGCACATCTTAAAATGTAAAGGAATTAGAAGCATACAGAATCAATTATACAATTCAAAATAAAATTTACTTGAAATTTATCCTGATATATATCATTTTATATTTGACAAATGTCTGTGTAATTTTAATAAATTTGGAATCATTTTTTCCAATCAGAGAATGTTAGTGTCTAGCCCCAGATTTCATGTAAGTAAAACATAGTCAGATTAAATTGGTCATGTATTAGTCAATCATGCAAATTGGTCGTCTATTTGTAAAAGTTTGGACTCCTGCTAGAATGTGTTTATATGAAGAAAAAGAAATACTTAAATCTCATCTAAGACATAAATGATTCTCTGCACCATCATAGAATTGGTTATGAAAACTGAGTTGCTTTCTTTACTACACAATTTAGAAGTTTTGTTCTCTTTATTTCTTCTTTTTTGGGAGCCCATAGAGTTTCGAAAGCTTTTGTCAAGGGGGTCATGGTTAGAATTCTGGATTTGAAGCCAGACTGTCTTTGTTCAAACCCCTGCAGTAAACTTTGCCATAGCATGACTAGGGAAGCTCATTCAGACTCTCTGCTTCTCTGTCTTTGAATACTGTATTGGAGGTAACAGCAGTTCATATGTGAAGAGTATCTGGCACACAGTATATGCGTAGTAAGTGTTCATTACTAGGAGTAGTAAAAGTATGTGTATACTTGCGTGAGAGTGTCTGTGGTGTATTTGTATGTTTATGTTTAATAAAAATGATTGGAAGAGTAAGTATCCAAGAATTCCTTTTTCCATTTTTTCCAAATAAGAGCAAACATGTATTAGTCAATCATGCAAATTGGGGTAGGGATAATTCTTTTTAGATATATAGACTCAGAAACTGTGATTTAATTCTGTAAAGGGATGCTATGTCATTTTTTTAACCTTAAGGCTGCTCATTTGAATGATGCAAAAAAATGTGTTTTAGGAACTTTAGGATCCTATAAAAAATACTCTTGTGTATTTTTAGGTAGTATTAAAAGGAAACCAGTATTACACATCACTTAATTTATTGTTTCAATAACAGAAAACTTTTGTTTAACTACCAATTTTTTGGTTTAAATCGTATGGAAAATACCATTAAAATTTAAAAGTTAGGGAGATATTGTACATCATGAAAAGTGTTCCCTTTGGTTCAGAATTAGCTGCCTAAATATTACCTTTGTGAAAACAATTTCTTGGACATTAATATGATTTAAATGTATCATTTCTACCTATATATGAATAACAATGAGTTACGCCGTTGATGTTTTTATAAGAATACATGTTCTTTGAAAATAGTATTACCACTTCCTTGCCCTCTAACATTGAGGATTGGTATCTGTTTAAAAATTATCACTCCTTTGGGAGGAAAGTCATTGCAATATAATCATCGTTAGTAATTTAAGCCATGGTGAATATTTGTATATTTGGGGGAATATTTTTACAAAGATATTTAAATTGCGGAGCGAATGCATTGTTAACCGCATGGATACTGATTGCCTTACTTTACAATTGCATGTATCTGCAATAATCCTTCAGCTGGTAGAATTTATAAACAACAGCTCAGTGATTTAACTGTGGCAGGTTATTTATACTCCAAAAAGCCAAATGACAGTGACTGCAACCACATAATTGATGAGTTAAATGAGTTTTATGTTCCCAAAACAATTTTAAAGCTGAGTAACCCAAATTTATTAGCCATATCCAGATGGAATATAAAGTCAATATATTGCTGTTTATGTATCAAGTCAGAAAAAATTATTAAGGATGATTTCAGCCATGGATGGTTAGGGTGGGGGACCTTGGTTAAATTTTGAGGCTATAATTCAAGGAAATTTTGGTAGCTACAAAGCTAGTGTAACAAATAGGATAACTGTGCTATAATAGACTTTAGCTGAATTATTTTCTTGGCTTAAAAAATGTACAACTGAAGTTGAAGTAGCAACTCCATAAAACATTTCAAAATATACTGTTGGAAAGAAGTATTTTATTCAGGCTTATTAGCGAATGAGACTTCATATTCATGAAACTTGTGAAATCATATATAAGTAGATATAAATATGACTAAAATAGAAGTAAACTATTGGCAAGTATTTTAAAATGATTCTCTTATAGTAACATTTTATCATAAGAAATTGGAAGATTTTTTTTTTCAGTCTGATGGAATGCTAAATAGCTATAGCTGAAAGTAATGGCATGCATCTTGGTCATTAATAGTTATCATCCAAGCATGAATATAATCATGGACTATCAGAAAATATTAAAGGGGTACAAAGGGAGGATTAAAAATGTAGACTTCATAAACTGTAGTTTTTCATTCTAGTATTAAATGATTAAATGATATTAAATATATCCTATCCTCAAACTGTAGTTTTGAACAAGACACTTAAATCCCACCCCCAACCTGAGACTCAGCATATTTAAGCATATTTTACTTCAAATCTAGCCTGCATAGATGGCACAATTAGCATGTAATTGTCATGAAATTTGCGATTTTATCCTAAAGCAAGCTAATAAATTAGTCCAGAACAGTTTCATGAATGCTTGGAGAAGACAAGGACTCCTGGGTCAGAAACAAAGGAATATATGACTTAAAGAACTGAATATTAACGACATTAACATCAGCATCTTTTTATCAATTTCCTTCTCAATCCCACAAAAGCAAAGCAGGTGGGCACAGATGAATATCTACACACAAAGTGTGTTGTGTTTCAGGAGAGAAATCCTGAGCATAAGCATATCTGTCTTATATTCTGGAGGGAGAAAATATCTTTTATATATTAAACAATAAGCATTTTCCCATTTGGTGCAGAGACACTGTATCTATCTTCAAATGCTGTTTCTTATGAAAGCAATCTTGAAAAGATAGACAGAATAAATGGCAGCCAGTATCTCACTGTAAGATAAGCAGAAAGGTGAGAGAACTATGGAAAATTATCTCCCAATGGATTTATTCATAACTAGGAATTCAGAAGATAGTAATGAATAAGATGAACCATGTCCCTGATCTGATGAAACAAATCTTGATCAAAGTAAAAATGGAGAGAATTTCAGGAAATGATTAGCTAATGATAGAGAGAGAAACTTGTTATCTGTGAGAAAATTATATATTGCCCTCAGGGAAACATCCCTTGTGATTATTTTGAGTTGACTTAAATATATGATCTAGGGAAATAACAATCCTAACAGATGGAAGATTGTATTGGAAGGCCAAGAGAGTTGAATAAAAATAAAGATGGCTTTGTCAATAAATTTGAAATTAGACATATGGAATAACTCCTCCAAAAAAGATAAATTACTATTTTCAAAAAGAAATATACAGCATAAATACCCTTATAGGCTTTGAAGAACTTTGTTTGGTGGTTTTGCATTTTTCTCACAGAGGCAATGTGTTTGACAAGTTTTAGATAATATATAATCAACAAATATACTGGAGAATTCTAGTATTATATAAATTTTCAATATAAAAATATTTTTTTTTAAAAAGTGAACATTTCCTAATGCACTGTATAAGCCAGGGATACATTTAATGCCTACACTAGAGGAACAGTGTGTGAAAAGGATATTAATGGCCAATCCAATTTAGGACCAGAGAGTCAAAAACTATAAATAAAATATTAATGAAGAAAGGAAAGGCTTGCTAGAAGGAAGAAATGGTCAACTTGTTATGCATACTGTTGAGAGCTCCTGAGTCTAGATTGAAATTCTCCATAATCCATTCCTGATGACCTTAACCAAGAGCATTTGCAATGAAAGGAGTGAGAAGAAAACCCAATTAGCAAATGGTGCACATGAAACCAGTTCTTTCAAAATGTGAAGATGCAGCTCAAAGGTTTCCATTATGAAGTCTTTCTTAGTTCTTCAGACAGTTATAATGTTCACACTCTGATTTTTTTCTCATATCTTTTTTGTTGTGACTAGGGCATGACTGCATATTTACTGAGCATTTTGAAAGCAGTTACCTCATCTTTTCACCATTGCAATGCTGTTGCTTTTTAAAATGATGAATAGACTTTTTGCTAAGTCAGATTGTGCTCAATTAAATTGAAGTGTTTAGTCATTATTAAAATTCATATAATTTAAGCATTATACCTATTTTAAGAAAAGATGCACATTTGTTCTTAAGACCTAGATTTCATTCATAGCAAATAATACTGTAACAATATGTCAGCTGCTCCAAATATTTGGGTATAATATAGCACCATTTTTAGACATGTGTTCAAATGCAAGTATGTTAGTTCAACTAACCATCATGATGTTTTCCTAAAGGTTATGTATTTTTGAAGGCTCTTTAAACTGTTAAAACAAAGCAGTGGTAGACTGTTTTCACACCACCTGGAAGTGTTAAAAACATCTTACATGTGGGGGTGAGTGTGCAAAATCTTTAAATAATAACTTTTAATTTGAACTTTCTTCAAGCTTGTATTGAATTTGATTCCAGTTGAAATATAGTACTGAATGTGACTATCTGTCATCAAAAACATCTTTTTTTAAAAGCTGTCTTTTCACTGTTTGGTTTCTTTAGAATAATAGTTGATGGAAATACTTGTTCTCTCTTCCTCTTTTGGATGATAAAACAGAAAAGCCATGAAGATATGTGGTTTTGTTTATATTTTATTTTGATGCAGAACAATACTATTTGTGACAAAATCACTTCAATGCTTATGAAGTGAAAATGAATATAATTTTCATTTGAATATCACCTCTTCTTTAACATAGTTTTTACTTCACTATATTTCTGTCAAATATAAAGCCTTGATGATGTTTTGCAGGTAAAAGAGATCACAAAGGAATACCAAACATCTTTAATCTAAGTAAATATTCTTATGGCTATGTATTCATTCTGGTAGTGTGTAAAATAACAGGAGAAAAATGAATCGCTCTTACTTGATCTGTGCTTCTGTTTCATAAATATTTAGGCTTGAATTAATGTTCTAGTTTTAAATCATCTGTTCAGGGAAAACATTGAAAAATATATGTATTTTAGCAGTATCTCAGTAAAGTTTAGGTACTTGTTAATAAAGATAAATGCAAATAAATAAAACTATGATTTGTAGATGCTAATTGAGTTCAGACATGCAGGCAGTCCAATTAAAGTTATAGGATCTCTAATTCCCTGGCCTAAGCTGCTGAAATTCAGGGAAATTGTAGTCATTTTCATTTCTAACTTTTTTTCTGTTCCATGCCTCTCCTTCCCTTTATAGCTAACCATTTCTGCTTTATAATTTCAATATGTCTTCTAGAATTCATGTGGATGAGTTTTATCCCACCTGTTCTGAAAAAGTCATGACTTGCTCTCTGCCAAATCCAGCTTCCATTTCTGAGTCCCCTCCTGCTTGATTTATTCTCAGCATTTGATGCTCCATTATCTTTGAAACATTACCTTTGCTTCTACTTCCATATTTCCCTGTTTTCTTTTCTCTCCTTAAGTGACTGCTCCTCATTCTCTTTCAGTGGTCCTAACCTCACATTGTAATGCCCAGCAATTCCACCTTTCATCTCTTCTATTTCCTCTCTGAGTGGGATCTTCTGGCGGTATCATCCAATCTTACCATTTTAAATAGCCTCTGATCCTGTTGACTCTCATGTTTACATCTTCACTTTACAGTTTTCTTTTGATTCATTTTTACTTACCAAACTAGTATTTCTACTCTGATAGCTTTTAAAAATTTAAGACTTAAATAAAACCTGAGGTTTTAATCACTCGCAACGTGTATTCATCACCACCACCCAAACATCTTGTTCCATAGTTTTGCCATTTTATGAATGACGACCTCAGACTTTCCATTCCTTAAGTCAAAAACCTGGGTGACCCTTGGTGAACCTTTCCTTTCCCTGCCTTATTTCACATTTCTAGCAAAGCTGTTCATGCTTTCTTCAAAATAGATCCAGAACCCTCCTACTCTTCACCACCTTCTCTGGCCAAGGCACCAATATCTCTTTCAGAGCTTTGTCATTGCTTTGTACCTAGTCTCCCTGAGTCTTCCCTGACCATATTTCAATCTGTTCTTGCACACAGCAGTGAGATCATCCTGCTGCTATCTAAGTCATAAGGCGTGCCCTGGTGGCCTGGTGGTTTAGAGCACCAGGCATAGTCCATGTACATCCCAAGCTTCCTGGTTCAAGAGTCAGGGCTGGTGGAAACAACCAAGATGGCCAACTACATAAAACAAATAACATGCTGCTTCTGCCTTTCTCTTCCTGACAGCCCGTACACCTTCATTCCTACCTATACCTTTCCAAAAAAAAAAAGTCTAAGACATAAATCTAGAACAGTTCAAGGAGTCTGTATTTCAGAGTAAATGTCAAATGTCTGTAAGTGAATTCAAGATCCCCATTCCCACTAGCAGCACCACCACCACCTTCCTGATTTAATCATCTACTAATAGACATTTCAGTCAAATGTGCTTTCCTGCTGTTTTGGATCCCACCAGGTCTGCTTCCTACTCACTCTTCCTCCACCTAAAATTCTCCTATCCTGCCTGTTCACATGACTTTTTACTTCTCCAGGTCTTTTTACTCAAAGGCCTTTTTAGTTACCAATTCATTTTTCATTCTGCACACATTCATACTTCTTCAAATTAAGGCATATGGATGTCTTCATGTGGAAAATGGAATCTATTGTCAATCTGAAATGAATATGTTTCATGATTGCTCTTTTAGAAATATAGAAAAGATACTTTAGAAATGAAAACTCTTTTGTCTGACAAGTACCTTAGTTACATATTCTACATTTTTTAATAAAATATATAAGCAGCCTTGCTGCATTAGAATCCTTTTCTGTCTTAACTATCTCTTCCATAACTCTCATTTCTACATTGTCCATCTTCAGGCAGTATAAGGAAAAGAATAATTTCTTTAGCTTTCATCTGTTTTAGAAATCCTGTCTGGATTTAAATTACATATTCCAAATCAGTCAGTTCCCTGCTCTTAAACTGTTTTAATTAATGATTTGAGATGGAAGACAATTATGACATAGTAGCAAAAAGCACATAATGGCATAATTATATTTTAAAAGCACTGTAAAGATGATGTAAATTAAATGCCCTGCTGGTCTCATTGTTTCTTCTGTCCAGTGTGTCACTGATATTTCACATTTCTCCTCATTTGTGAAAGGTTAAATAGTTTGATTTTGTATTGTATGGAACAGACCCCAATTCTAAAGGTTGTACCCACTCTTGTACTCACGATGTGATGAATGGGTCTCAGCATAATACAGTTGCCTGGCATTAGTACAGAAGACATAGGAAATAAAAGAAGCAAAGAAATCAGGGATACAAAGATTTAAGGAATTTTCAGTGCCTCAGTTATTGAAGTAAAATAACTTATTATTCAAATGAAATGAACAAGCCAAAAAAGAGCACTAACATCAGATTAGGATGAAAGCTAGGGGATAAAAAAGTCAAATAATTAATCGATAATAACCCAAGATCACTTTCTCTACCCATGGAGACTCAAATTGTATTCTTTTATTCACTTAGATGCTCCTATCGATATAAAATGCAATATTCCTGAATATTATAATAATAAAATAAGCTATAAGAGAGATATATTATAGATGTTTAAGGATCTAAATAAGGAAGGCTCTTTCTTGGACATTTCTTCCTTTCTGTAGATGCTCAGAGACTGGCATTAATATTTATTTCTCTCTATTCTTGGTCTAATTAAACACAATCAACTGTGCTTGATTAATGGTGTTTGATTAACAATGTCTCAATTTCCTTAATTGTAAATACTTATAATAACGTCTGCCTTAGGAGAATCTAGTGCTTTTTATAATAAACCAAAGAAATCCCAACAAAATTGATTGATCAGAATAGAAGTCATAGCGCTCGGTAGAATGTTGTATTGAATAATTTTGTATGAATATTGCTCTGTCCCTGCCATAGTAATTATGTTTTAATTTTATTCCAGACTGAGAATATCTTTGAATCTAAGAATAATATTGAAACTTCTTGTAAAAATATTATTCTGTTTTTTGTAGTCAGACTATAGATTTTTTAACATCAATGCTAAGATGTTTCTGTAATTAGAAGTTGGAGGCAAAATATGTATTTAATATTTAATATACACTATAAGTCAAGAGAAAAATATAATTTCAGAACTATACCAATTGTCATAAAAAGCAAGGCAGTTCTGCTTATATGTCCTGCTTTTCCAGTGCCATAATCAATACAAAATACTATCCCAAGCCTCAATAAACATTTCCATAGCTCCAACCTATTCCTATTACTGTTGAGAGTAACTAGAAAGGGAATGAAGCCAGGGACCAAATGAAAAACAGGTACGGACAAAGAAGAGAGTGGATGGGGAAAAAACTAAGAACGACAGAGAAAAATCCGATCCACAAAAGAAATCTTGGAAGTACTACTTTTCTCACACTAATATTACATGAGACTAAAATGGGAAACGATGGATAAGTAGACCAACAAAATTAAATGCAAAGTTGAATAAATATTTCACAGAAACAATTACAGAAAAGGATTCATAATACAAAAAGAAGTTTCTGAAAAATTTTCAAAATGTAGGAGGCAGTAACCAATGGAACTATCAAAAAGAGGTTGGTAAGAAATTTGTCATATGTATAAATGATAGTGTGTCAATATTCTTCCATTGAGAAAAAGGTTATGTGATCTTATAAAGTTAGACGACAAGTTTTTATGTCTCTAGCAGTACTTTGATGAATAGTAGCACATGTAGATTAGTAACATAATTTGGATGTCACTTAAATACCTTTTCACCTGTGAATTAATGCTATAGGTAATTATTTTGCAATTTCATTTGGGATGTTTAATACATTTGAATATAGTTTTTTTACTTACTGGTTATCTGTGTCGTTTCTCTGAGTCACAAAGTGATGTCGTGTGTCCAGTTTTTATCAGTTACTCTTCTTTTTCCTCATTGATTTGTAGGGATTCTTATACATTCTAGATACTAGTCTAACAGAATTTTTAACTATTACAAATATCTCAAACAATGGGAATTCTCCCTGTTAATTTTGTCCTTAGGAATATTGTTATAAATTTTTCCTTTTTCTAGTTGAATACTATTTGATTCATCATTTGCCTATGTTCCTATTTTTCCTCCTACTTTTCATTTTAATACCTTTAGGGTTACCTCTGTCTTTTACTGCTCTTGAATTGCGCAGAAATCCTCTTACATCGATCTATTTTTCCCCTTACAGGAACAAGGTTTAAAAAGACCTTTTACTGCATAATCCATCCCTTCACTTTTATACTGTGTTTATGATACAGGTTTCTCAACTGTACAAGTATCTACTCTTTATTTTGTACCATTGGTCTTTTCTTTTCTTGTAACATCAAGTTTTTACCATAATGATCCTAAAATTTATCACCACATGACAGATCCATTCTTCCTCACTTCACATTTTTTCACAAAGTTGATTTAAGTGCATGAGAACTTAATTCGTCCACATTTGTCTTAGAATATATTTTCAGTTAAGCAGATTAATTTTGCAATTAACTCTAAATAATATACCCACAGAATTTGATTGTAATTGCAATGAATTTAAATACTACTTCTAGAAAACTGACATTTTTAGCAATGTCATCTTGACTAGGATCTTGAGTTCTGTGCTTTAGTAGAATTTAGTCACTTTTCCCAACTGGAGTTCTTGTTTTTTTGTTTTTTTAAGTAATAATAGTAGACAAACTACATTGTAGTTTCTGGGATCCTGTGAATTTTTTTTTCATGTTCCCTTTACAATTTCCATTTTCACACTTATTATTGTTCTCTTCCTATTAAAGTCACATGAGAGGTTTAAAAAAAAATAGGACTTAGTAGTTAAATGTGTGAAAGAACTAAAGTTCTCCAGATAGGGCTATCAGGTTTAAAATTAAATTTTTCAAGTAAAAGTTCAGTTAATTTGTCCTTTTTTTGATAAGGAATGGATAGTGTTTCTATGTATGTCCTATGCAAGAATTACTACATACTATAAGTTATTCATTATCTAAAATTCAGATTTGATAGGTGTTTTGTATTTTATCCTATATCCTCAAGTGACTATTTTATCTGATATCCTCAAGTGATTCCATTTCATAGGCAAACTGAGAATGATTCATGCTGTTGATTATATTGCCTGAAATTAATAATTTTATTGCTGTCTACAAATCATTGCACTCCATTCAGTTTAGAGTAACTGGTAAATTTCCTCATCAGTCATTAAGCCAACAAGAGATGTATAAGATGTGTATTGGAAAAGTTTTATTTGTCCATTTAATTAATTCTGACTCATTTATTACAGGTAATTCCATTAGTGTTCACTTTTAGAGTGATCATACTCCTTTGTGTTCAGTTCCTTTCTCCTGTGAATTCCTCTTGAGACATCAAATAACCTTTTTATAATGCTCAAACCTCATGCTAAGTATCTCTTGAATGTGCTAAATGCTATCCTGGCTTCAAGTTTTCAGAAAAATCTTCATACTAAATCTAAATTGTGAGTAAGCAGTAATTAGTCTATATTTGCTTGCTTGCTTTATTTATATTTGTTTTCAATTTCAAAACAATTTACAAGTTTATATAAATCCTAGCAGAGACTCAGCAAAGAAAGAAATTGCATCCCAAATGAAAAAATGAGTTTTTGCACTAAATTAAGATATGCTGAAAATACCCTTCCACTAAATGATGAAAACAGTCAGCTCTAGTTGAGGTTTGCATCCCATTCCCAAATCTGAGATTAAGGATTTCAGTAAAATGAAATGTGTTATCTTGGTCTCCAGAGGCCTTGACCTGGAGATCTCAGAGAAATAGTGGAAATGCTTCCTAATAAAGTCTTGTTCTGTAGAAGATTCACCTATGACTGTAGGTATTAGATGAACTATGGCTATTAATATGAAACTATAGCCTTTTATAAACTGAAAAAGATGAGAGACAGAGACTTATACATCTTACGCTAATCATATTGCATTCTTCATTATCCTTTATCCTTCATTTTATCATGAACATCATTATCTTAATTTATGCCTAGATGTGCTATTTCTTTATCCATACCCAATTGAGCTGGGCAAAATTTTCACAACAGATTGACCATAATAATGCATCATCTTAGATCCTGCCTATACTTTCTCCAACTGGGTTCAACTCTGCCAAGAATGCAATCAATTTTTACTAATACATGATCATAAGCCTTGATTAAAGAACGTTATATAGAGACTGTATCAGAAACATAAAAAATAATCCAGCTTGAATTTGTCAATGTAGTCATGTTAAGGTCCCTAATTCTGGTTCATAACTGACCTGAATCTGCCCTGATCTGACTGAAATTGCTAAGATACCCAATTCAATGAGATTTAGTGACAGACCTACAAAATGGAGACGAAAAATTATACCTATTTCATTGGTTTGTGGTGAAATCAGAGCCAGCTTCTGCATGTCAAGTCCTTAACACTATTTGGTACTTAACAAGAATTCAGCACTAGTAGGGGTATGAGTTTGTGTGTGCATGTGTGTGTGCGTATAGAAAGAGTATTTTATTTTGTTCTGTGATACAAATATTATATTTCAGCATTTTAAAGTAAGAAAAACTACTTTAACAATTGGCTCCTACTCAGACAGCAGTTCTACATCTTCTGCTGTGTGACTTATGTCAGTGCCTTTCTGTCCCTCATCGTATCACTACTGCTCTTCCTCCTAATTCCTTTCAACTGTGTACCATGGATTGTCCCTTCAGTCAGCCCCCTTGAGAAATCTACCCAACAGCTCTAAAGTCTTCTGCCCTTCTTTGGTATTGCCATCACTTGTTACATTCACAACAAAAATTATGTAGTTCTCTCCAAAACTAAATATGCCAGCATCCTAAGATTTCTGTACCTCTGGAACTTAAAACTTTGTATATTATTTATGACCCACATAGTATCCTGGCATCTCACTTTGACTCCCTGATATCCAATAATTTTATCTCCATACTTCATCTGTAAACCACATCAATGACCCCTACCTCTTTACGTTTCTTTTTTTGTTTTCGGAATTTCATTATTTTTAATGGAATGGAATTTTCGTTATTTTTCATTAGTACTCTGTCCTTTCTTCTTTTAAGATTCTTGCTTCTAGTTCTCTTTAATTTCCTTAAGACAATTGATTTCATCATCAGTACAGTTTTTCTTTGTTTTAAAGGGAAGATGCAGGCAAGAATGAAGGTAAGTAGGCAGGCAGACAGAATGAGAGAGGAGGAAACATTTTAATTTTATTTTTTATTTATTTGTTCACACTGATTTCTCCCCCGCCCCGCCAAGCCCACTACTCATACCCAGGAGTATGTAGCTTGTTCCTTTGGAGGGGATCGACCTAGCCATTGCTCCAACAGGGCATGACTTCCCCAGTTATTTTTATGATCTATTTTAACTATTCCAAGGATGCCATCCTTCCTTGGGGAAAAAAAAATAAACAAAAAACCAGCAAAGTCAATGAGCCACTCTTGTATGTATGTGCCAATACAAATGACATCTCATCAATATCACAGAGCCTCTGTCTCTACTTGAAAAGCCAGTCCAACTTTCAGAGAATAGCCTGCCCCTTAGTTCAGTCATCTTTCTAGTCTACAGAATCCATGTTTTCTCATCTCTGTTGTCTCTTCAGGTATATCGGTCTGTTGTTTACCCCCACATGTTTTGACAAGAGACCTTGCTTCCAATTTCACTGGAAATTAATGAGTCAATTCTGTTACTTGGAAATTACCCTCAATTACCCTTCCTGTTCTACCAATTACATCGTGCTCTCTGTCCTCAGTGGAGAAGTATCCCCTTATTGTCTACAGTTACCTGGTTTTGAGGCTCTGGATTGCAACCCACTTTATCCTTCATGGATCCAGAGTCATCAGTCCTTCTCCTCTTCAACTCTGTACTGAATCTTTACTCCCAGAATATAAAGCATACTCAAATTACTGTGCTATCTATTTTTTTTTTTTTCAAAGAAAAGCACAAAAATTTTCACAGACCCCCATTTTCTTTCCACCTGCTAAACTCTAGACCTCCTCTCCTTCACATCAAACTTTGTGAAGAAATATTAGCAGTGTATACTCTGAGTGGTCCGACTTTCCATTCATTCCTCCAGAGACCAGTGCACTGGGGCAATGGGCCTGCTCTTCCAAGGTCAGTGCAGCCCTGTAGAGTGACAGACACTTGTCTTTTCTTGACTCCCATGAGCGTTTGGTCCCTTAACTATTCCAATTTAGAGTTTCTTTCTTCTTTGGCCTCTGCCAACCCTGTCTTATTTATTGATAGTCTTCTTTGATCTCTAGTGACTCTTTCTCAGTCACCATTTTTAATTCTTCTTCTTTTGTCCTGAAACACCAGAGGACATAACTCCATTCTTCACCGTTAGCTCTTTTGCTTTTAAACATTCTCTTTTGTTTACTTTCTCCAACTTATATATTTTATAAGAAAACAAATTAATTTAGTCAACAAATATTTATTACGGAAACTAGTATGTACCAGGCACTCTGTTCGGCAATGGGAACTGAACAGTAAACATAATTGAATATAATCTTCATACAGAGTTTAGATTCTAGTGGAGGAAATAGATACCACATATAAAAATATTTTTCTTTGCTACAGAAAAGACATGTAAAAATATTAAAGTGAGGGTGGGCACCAGAGGCAGAATAGAGGTGTGTTGAGGAAAACTCTCTGATATCTCATTTACATTCCATCCATCTAGTCATGGTCCACATTACCTCCTGGGCCCTGGGTCATCTTGTTGCTAACTCAGCCTGACTTCTGGTGTGCCAAATGTCAATACAGAGAAAACCTTGGTAATCAATGAGACCACATACTATTAAAAAGTAGGATAAGCAATAAGATATGTTAAATTTGAAAGATCACTGTGAACTCATTACCAGAAAGGAAGTATTTTTCAAGATCTTTCACTCATAAAATTGCCTCAGTTGCTGTATCAGGAAGAAAACACTTATCTGCCACCAACTCACATGGCAGCCACTAGTTATATTCTCTGGTGAGAGAAACTAAGAGTTCTCTGAAAGGACATAGTCTGCGTCTTTGAACCAAAATAAAATGAGGAAGTGTTGAGACTATACTGTTGCCAAAAATGTTAGATGAATAAGTTAAAGGATAAGAAGTCAATTTAGGGCCTGCCCTTGTGCCCCAGGTGGCTGAGATTGCTGGTGTATGGACCATGTAAAGGTGAGGGAACTGAGTTCAAGAAAAGCAAAATATAAAAACAGCTGAATAAAAATGTTTCTTCCTCCCTTCCCTCCCTCCTTCTCTGCCTTCCTTCTTCCCTTCCATCCTTTTTTCCTTCCTCTCTTTAAAAATAAAAGAAGTCAATTTATAGAGACTTCTTCCAGCCAAGTTGGTACATTGTAAGCTTTTAGAAATGATTTTCTTGGTTACTCTACTTATTAATTTATGGAAAACAAATTGAGTTTTGGGAAGGCCACGAGTTCATAAACATATCCAAAAGAGTTATTAAATGCAATAAAGGGTCATTGTATAAAAATAAAAGCATAACTACATAGAATGTTTCTTATTTATTTTTCAAATATAAACCCTAATTTAGATGAGTATTTTATTTGAATTATGTCTCTCTATAAAAGTACTTGTATACACTTACTTTTATACACATACACATATATATGCATATATATATGTGTATATATATAAAACAACTTTTAATTGTAATTTGGCATGGTTCCATGTTCTTTTCAATTCTATGGAAGTTAAGTACTGGGAACTCAGAGTTAATTTTTCACATGCATCCAGTAATTCAACACATACTATTAAGTAAATATTATTTGACATATACTCTAAGACACTGATAATAAGACACTTAATAATATGCAAAACATTACAGTATCCTTGTCTTTATGCAGTCTTCCTTCTAATGGAAGAGATAAAATAGACAAAATAAAAATGAAGTATATGTTATATTATTTTAACAACTGGGTTAAAAAAAAGAAAGAAGAAAATGGAGTCATGAAATGCTTTGAATGGGCAACATTTAATTAAGATAGTGTGACTAGAAAAGGGCTTACTTAGGAGACATCTGGAGTAAAGACAAAGGAATTGAGAGAGACAAGCTTTTAGATATCAAATAAAGATCACTCTAAGTAAAGGGATCAGCAAGAGAAAAGACCCTAAGGCAAGAACCTTCCTGGAAAAAGAGAAATAATAGGGAGCCAGGATGGCTAGAGCAAATGCAATAAGAGTAGCAGGGGATGAAATCCAAGTAGTGAATGGACAGTTATGTAAGGTTAGTAGTTATTGTAATGGAGCTGTTGGAAGTTTTCATACATGATATTACTTTTGCTTCTGTGTTGAGAATATACTATAGGAGTTCATGTCAGATGCAGAAAATAAAGTAAAGAGCTATTGCAGCAATCCAGATTAGAGAGGATAATGGCTTGAACCAGCATGGTGGCTGTGGAAGCAGCTAAATATTCATGTCATTTTAAGATAAACAGTTTATGATGTATAACATGTGGGATGTGAAATAAAAACAGGATCAAGGGAACACCAAGACTTCTGAACAAATTTAGAAGAACAGTTACTATAAATCAAGATGGTGTTATGAGCTGGATTGTGTCCTCTAATTTATACCCTGAAATCCTCTCTCTAGTACCTCAGAGTATGAACTTACCAGGAGATAGGGTTTTCACTGAAGCTATCAAGTTTAAATGTTGTCATAAGAGTAAATCATAATTCAATGTGACTAGTGTTTTTATTAACTGGGAAAATCTGAACAGAGTCTTGAACAGAGGGAAAATAAGACACAGGGAAAAGATGGAGACAGTCTGGGAACAGATACTTACCTCACAGTCCTCCATGGGAACCAACCCTGCCAACACTGTCTTGAACTTCTGTGTTCTAGAACTGCAAGAAGATACATTTCTGTTGTTTTAGTCACTCAGTGTGTGTTAGTTGTTATGGCATCCCTAAGAAAAATAGAGATGCAGAAGTCTTTCTGAAATAACATGACTCATAACAAGCAAACAAATTCACTACGTATCTATTCTGACTAAAACAGAAGTTTTTAATATGGTTGTTTGTATTAAGCAGAATTTTTATGTTAGGTTGACAATGATAAAAAAAAAAAACTTCATTTTTTAAAAAATAAATTTCTATAAAAATCCAACTCAGACACAAAATGGAATAAGATGATTTGCTTTTAGCTATAAAAGGTAATCCCCAAGTTAAAATTAATTTTTGATCACATTTTTAAAATGTCCTTTCCAACTTGCTCCCTGCAACTCTCCATAAATGTGTCTACAAACCAGGAAAATAATGCAAAAGGAAACAAAATTAGAATATTAAAAGTTAGAAAGAGAAGGCAAGCTGGCTGGAGATTTAGGGTTGAGGGAACACGATAAAGACAAGGTATCTTATGAATCCCACACACAGCAAATATAAAAATGGAAAATATTAACAATTATATGAATTATCAAAATGGAACAGATAGAAATAATAGGACTTATATAATATAATGTAAACAAACAAAACTTGCTAGATGAATTCAATAGTAAGTTGAGCGAAAATAGTAGTAAATAGAATCAGTGAACCTGAGAAGAGATCCCTAGATTTTAGTAAATTTGAGAAGATAGAAAATATACTGAGAAAATATGCAGATATTTAGGGACTTACAGAACAACAGCAAAAGACCCAATATTCCTATGATTGGTATCCTAGAAGGAGGATGAGATTGAAAACATACTCTGAAGAAATAGTGGTGAAAACTCCTCAACTTTGGCAAAATGACTTACGCTCATGGATTCAAAAAGCCAAATGAATGCCAAATAGGAAAATCCTAAGAAATCTAGTTTGAGACTAATGAAACTTCTGATAGCTAAAGACAAAACAAATATGAAAAACTGGCAGAAAGAAATTTCATATTGATTACAGGGGTAAAACAATTCAATGACATTTGGTTTCTTATTTGAAACTATGGAGGCTATAAATAATTGACATTTTTCAAATACTGGGGAAACAAAAATTGTCAAATGTGCATTCTATAGTCAGTGGAATTCTGTTTCAGAAAAGAAGGATAACTCAATATAATTCAGCTATGAGAGCAACTTCCAATTATTAGCATTTTTGGGGGCAAATTAGTGTCTTTCCTTCTTTCTCTTTCAGCTCTCAGAGTATGACAAGTAAATTTAGCCTTTCAAATAAAGTGAAAAGATGTATAAAGTTTTTCATAAATAAAGGTTTTACTAATATATTAAATTAAGCATGCATTCCCCCTTTAAATGAATGTTATATGTATTTTTCTATTACTTGTTTATAAACAACTTGACATCTCAGTAGCTTAGAACAATCATTCATGTTACATGTTGGTGATGTAGGTTGAATCTAGCTTTGTTCAGTGGAATTTTCTTTCAGAATGCAGGCTGAAAGGGGCAACCATTCTCTGTCACACACTATTCTTGATGACAGATGGAGACAGAACCATGTAATCATTCTTAAAGACTCTCTTCAGACAAAGCTCCAAATCAGGTTTTTTTGTTTTTTGGGTTTTTTTAATCTCCTGCTGGTTAAAACAGGCCCATGGTTAAGCTTAGTGTCAATGACACAGGTTCTTATACCCATCCCACAAGAGGCACTGAAAGACATGGCAGGGGTGGGAATTTATAATCATTTTATAGAAGGAGAAATTAGGATTCTGGAATAATATATACACCATATTGTGGGAAGAATTTTACAGCAACTTCTATTTCCTATTTCCTATTCTATAAAATTTGCATTCTTAGAACTCACTGTGTGGTCCCAGTGCTCTGAAGAACATTCTGCCTGGTACTTATTGGAGGATGTTCAGTTGAGTCATGATCATATAAACTCTTCAAGGAAAAAAAAAAAGCACTATCAAATAAAATTGGAAACTGCTACTTCTTAAACACTAGGTTTTAAAGTGGAAGAATTTGATCATGTGTGTTTGCAGCAGTATTTCAATTTGCCTTCTTTGCTTTCTACCTTGGTCACTTAAAATCACAGAGAAACTTAGTCATGGAGCTCTTGTGAGTGTGTTTTATATATATATGCATATATATACACACATACATATATATGTATACATATGTACATATATTCAGCAGTTGATACCAGTTTGTCAGCCAGCAAATCATTTTGTGGCAATCATATAATATGAAACAATCTAAAAAAACAAATTTGAAACTATAAGAGGAGAGAAGGGAAAAATCATTCTGGAATCACAGTCCATTATATATGCAACCAGTTCATCTTTTGCCCAGAGGTATTACATTTAAAACCGACTAGCATTGTTCACCATTTCCAGGAATTGCCTTTCTTCTATGCAACTGTCTTCAGTCATTACTGAATTAGGATAACATGAACTCCTTTCATTGGGATACTCCTTAAATCTAAAACATGCACACACACAAGCTCACATGCAAACTACCCCAGTAAGCTAAGGGACTTCCTAAGTCACTAAACACAAGCTAGGTGAAGAAACCGAAAATAGAACTCAGATATCCATGACCAGAATCACAACACTAAACCACACTGTCCTTTTGACAAAAAACTTGAATGATGAATAAGCTCACAGGTTAAAGTACACAAGAGAAACTTCCTTTGTAGACCAGCAATAGGGAGATGTGTTTACTTTATTTTAATATCTTAGCAAACCACAGATAAATATATTGATCACATTAAGCTGGGTAAGAAAGAATCTTCAGAAATAAAGTAAGGGATTTGTTGCTCATTTCTTTCTTCAGTATATTTTAATGGAACAATCCTTTAGGGTTCTTGGCTTACATGTTGATATTGCTGATATTTAAGTTATATAACTTGTTTATTCCCCTATGATCATGTAGGCTATTTACACAGGGAATTTGAAAAATAAGGAAAAAATTAAATGTCGTTGGTACTTCCATCTACTGGAATCAAATGGTGAACGAAATAGATTAATTTGATGTGCCCCAGTAAAATATACGTTTTTTTTGCCCAGGACCCATTATAGGAAATAAGTTTTACATTATGAGTGTTACCCTCAAGACGTAATTTGGACATAAATTATTGAAACCTGAATTAATATTTACTTTTACTACCCACAATGTACTTTGCTGTTTTCTGTTTCATTCAATTCCATTTATCTTTAAATGTTGAACAAAACATTGTATTGCTATTACGACCAAGTAAAGTTTGGTTATTCTATATGAATCTAGGGAAAATGACTTCAAATTGTGTGGAAGATACATGTATTCTTTCTACTGCTATTATATTGTATATAATAGGATATTGGAAGAAAAAATGTTATCTGACTGATTTTCAAATTCCTCCACAGCCAAACTACATATCATCTCTCTCTCTACTGTAGAATAAAGGAAGTTTCTTGTCTTCCCACTAACTTCAAAATTGACCATGATTTAACTTTTGCCTTAATAATTTCAAGAAGAGTTCCCATCAAAGATACAAATTATCTCCCTATCACATATCCAGCTGACTTATTTTTCAATTCTCATTTCTCTTTTCAACAGTATCTGACAATATTGACAATTCTTTTGAAACACCTCTTTGCTTTGATCTTTCATTACACCCACATCCCTAAATCCTCATTTTTAGTCTCTTCTGAACCAATAAATGCAGTTCTTCAAGTCTCAGTCTAGGGACTTTTTCCTTCTGGATATATAGTTTCTACCTTGAGCACAACTTAGGTTATTTTTTTAATATAAAAGTTATTTGTAAGCTCATATCTCCAGCCCAGAAATTTCTTTAGTTTCAAACAGTAGAGTCAACTACATATTTGACAGCTCTTCCACTTAACTTTCACCTTATGTGATATATCAAGAAAGAGTTCACATTCAGCCTCTCCAAAATCAAAAATTACCAAACTCCCCAATCCAGCCTCCATCAAATTTGTCCTCTTCTAGTATTGCCTGTTTCAGTGAATGTCTTCAGAACCCATTCAGTTGTATACATTAGAAAATCCCTAGTTCCCTTAATTCTTGGGTAATTCCTGTAACTTTATCATTTAAATATCCTTTAATTCTTCCAGTTTTTATTCACCATGGTACTATATCTAGAAACTGTTGGCTTTTACCTGGTGTATTATAACTTTTCTAAAATTTCCTCCTGGATCAGCTCTTGCCCTCATCCTAGTCATTTTCTACCCTGCAGAGTATTATTTTTTGAAAAGCACATATGTGATAATGTGAACTTCCTGACAAAAATTCTTAGCGGTGCCCCATTGCTCTTTAAATAAAGCCCTGAGTCCACAGAGGGAAACAAAAAATCTGACAAGTCTTTCCCCCTATTCGTGCAGTGCATCTGTTCTTCATCCGAGTCCTTGTCTTTTGCTCCTCCTTATTCTTTATGTTGAAGACACGTGGGAACTTTCCAGGTCATCAAAGATAGCTTATTCGTTCCTGCCTTTCTTTAGCTGTCATTTTTAATATTATAATTAATTTTAAGACTAACTTGGTCCACCTAATTTTCACTGAAACATGTTTCACCTCAATCATAACTACATATTTAGATATATAGTTTTAGCTTGTTTCCATTCCATTTCTTTCAGCGTTTCTCACAGATATATTTTAACTAATGTCTGCCATCCATGCTAGCTGTAAGTTCTATGAGAACTGTAAGGCCTAAGTTTATTTTTCCTTGCATTGTGTTTCTGGTGTTCCTGACATGTTCACTATATAGTAGACACAAACAATCTCTATTAAAGATCTGCACTGAAGGAAATATATTTGAATTGTTATAAGAAAATGCATATAAATGTTGAAAAGTGCATTTGGAAAATAATTGGTAAATATTAATCACGTAAACAAATATTCTATGCATTTGTATAATATTTTATAATAGAATATTTTATATTTTGTAAAATATCTTATAAAGTATGGTCAACAATTACATAGGAACTCAGAGATCAATAGATGTTAGATAAGTAGGTAGGTAGATAAATAGAATAGTTGCATAAGACCCTTTCTGGCTTTTTTCTAGTTATAGATATTTTTTAGCATTTTATTTTATTTTTATTTAGTTGTTCACTCTGGTTCTCTAGTTATAAGTAATCTAAAACACTACAGTTGCATAATCGCCTGATACCCAAGCCATGGAAGTGTTGGCTTCCCAAGAAGGAGAGTAGAGAAACGAGCTCTATGGTGGAGTGTGCAGCACGGACTGTTGAGTCAGACTGACCGCCTTCTACTCTTGCCTCCTCCGCTTCCTAGCTCTGTGTCCTGGAAGTAAAATGCTTTACCCTGGCATATGTTACCTATAAAAAGTCAAGTAATAGTACCTCTGTCTCTGTAGATGTGTTGTGAAGAGTAAATGAGGGCATTAATCTGAAGTCATGGAAGAGTGCCTGGCGCATAGTAAGTGCTCACAGACTGTTACTTGTTCTTCTCTTATCTGATCTTACACTGTGTACTGGAGACCCACAGAAACTCTGTCTTGAACATGGTGATGGGTTTGTGATGCTGTATTGTTAGGGAAGCATTTAGTGTCTCCTACTGCAATACAGTAAATAACAGTGTGAAAGAGGAATGTCTTAAATGACTTAAAAATCGCATTCATGTTTTGTCATTTCAAAAATAAAATAGGAAAGTAGCCTGGATCTATTAAACTTTTTTTTTACATATTAGACTCCAGATTTTAGGAACTTTTCTTAATGTGGAAAATGAATCTAGGCAGGGTATGCCCAACTGCTCTGTTTAGTCTCACTGACTCATTTCTTTTCTCATGCTACCAAATATAGAGTAACAACTTCAAACACTAATGTTACCTCAATTTATAGTTAAAAGTTGCCTCTGTAATATAAATTCACATTTCCATTTTGAATAGATTCGTTAATTATAGTATGTTTTAAGAATGTTCTTTCAAGATTTTTTCTTTGTCACTAATAATTTTGCTTTTGACTCCTCTTTGAGTAAATTTTTCTATTTCCTCATTAACTGAATCACTAGGAAAGTTTAAATGAATATGTACCCTGAACTTTCCATTTTACAATAGTAGAATCTTTTTTCAGCTTACTGGCTTAAAATATGTTTTTTTCCTTATTACTGTGATTGCTGAGAAGATACTGAGAATTTTACAAGTGAATTATCTCATTTGCAACTACCTGTCTCTTGCACTTTAACGTTTCATTTCCTTAAAAATATTCCCTGTTCATGAACTTTGCAAGATTCTTAAACACACTAAACATCTTTAGCTCACCTTTAAAAAGTTCTGTTTGCTTTTATCACTGACTTTTTTAGTAAAAACAGCAGAAAAGGGGGGAGAAAAGATTCCTCAACTGATTATAATTGACCTGTAAAAACAGATCGCATTTATGTGTTCAGATCAGGAGATTGGATTTATGTATTGTCAGGTGTGGATTCCATACTGGTGCTTAGAAGGGAGATGGTGGACACACTCATATTCCAACACCATTAGAGTCCAATGCAGCCCTAACTCCTCTCATGCTGACTCAAAGTTCGTTAGGTGGCGTTTCAGTGATAAACTGGTTTTCCATGATGAGGAAGAATATGTGGACATATGAAAAAGCACTCTCCATTTCATGTGAGTTCAGTAAATTGTGACCACCCTGACAAACGAATTAATTCTCTGGGTAGTTGTCAAGTCAGATTCTCGTCCTACTCCAGCAAAATGATAGTTCAAGATGAATGCTACCTTGTGAGGCAGTAGCTGAACTGGGTCCTTGGCCTCCTGTCTAAATATCCTGTATGTATATAATGGTATTTGCTTCATTCAGTTTATCTACTGACAAAATTATATATATGGACTATCCAGTGAAATAACTGAATGACCTACTGTGTATGTGGAATTTCTCATATTTTTTTCTAATTTGTTATGAAAAATATCTTAGCATCTTTATTCGAAGAAATTGGATCAAAGCAAGATTAACTATTAGATAGATGTCATAGGTGAGTGTCAGATTTGCTGTGTAACTAAGGACTAAGCTACTTCTATAAGCCCTGGAAAAAGTTTCAAGTAAAGGAGGCCCAGAGGATAAGTTCATTATTCCCAAGGAATAACTATAGAGTACAACATTCCAAAGTTATAGAAGAATCTGAGAGCATCCTGCTAGAGTTCTTGCTTCTGACTCCTAAGTCACAATGAAAGAATAAAAGGAATCTTCTTTATAATTTCCAATTGTGATGACTAATAGCCAGTCTCACAGATGTGAGGTGATATCTCATTGTGCTTTTGGTTGCATTTCCTTAATGAAAAGAGATGTGGAACATCATTTCAGGTCCCTGTTGGCCAACTGTATGTCTTCTTTGGAGCAGTGTCTTTCAATATTCACTTTATTTTCCTTAAATAATATTGTGATTAGCAGATTCTGAATCCATTATATAAGAGCTGGAAATTTTAATATGCCTCCCTCTCACCATAGAAACCATCTAATTATATTGAGGGTCCGAATGAGAACAGTATCAAATATACAAGTTTCTTTCATTATCAAGTTTCGATTGAAAGTTATAATGAGAAGAGGAACTTATCCTCAGTAATCGTGTGTGTGCACGTGTGTGTACGTATGTAGGAATGAACTGAGGGTGCTGATGGGTGGTTGGTTCTGTCCAGATAGTTTCAAAGGCAGTAGGTGAGATAAGAGCATCCTCTGTCCAAAATAAATCGCTTGTTCAAATCCATATTCTGAGAATATTTGGGCCTGGAATAGTTATCGTTTCCCATGATCAGGTTCCTCTTCTCATTTTTCTCTGATTTTTTAAAATGTACAAATTAAAATAAACAATTTCATAGATAAAAATATTTGCAATGAATACAAATTAGAAGTGCTTTTTACATTTTATTTTTATTGGTAACAGGTTTGTAACATCATATAAGCTTTAGGAATATAACTTTTTACTTCAATATCTGTATATAATTGCCATCATAAGTCTCGTTTCCATCGGCACCATACAAGTGATCACCTTTACCCAGTTTCCCCACATTCTTATCCTTCTTTCCCTCCACTGACCACCATTCTGTTGTCAGGATCTTAGAATGTGTTTTTGTATTGTTTGTGTGTTTGCTTTTATTTGTCTTCCACACAAATGAATTCACGCAGTGTTTGTATTTCTCCATCTGATTTATTTTACTTAGAATGACTTTCTCAGGTTCTATCCATGTTGTCATAAATGACAGGATTTTATTTTTTTATTATCTGAGCAGTATCCCAAAACTCCATATATACTCTCTTGTTTCAAAGAAATTTTTGAAGTTATTTCTATATTTTATCTACTGTGAATATGCTACCATGATCATAGGAGTGCATATGTCTTTCTGAATTAACGTTTATGCATTTTTGATAAATACTCAAAAGTGGAATAGCTGGATTATATGGTGCTTTTAGTCTTAATATTTTGAAGACTCTCCGTGCTATTTTTCTATAGTGATTGCACAGTGGAATGAGGTGTATGAGGGTTAGAAATTTTTTTTTTAATCGAAGGACTCTAGATATCTGTCACTTCTGGGACTCTTAACCTCATTGTTCGGCAACATTAACAGAGCAATATATTGAACACCAGATAAATCATGAATAATTGTTAATCATCTTCTGAATATACGTTTTCTAAAACAATATAGAAAAGGGAAAGAAGTATGAAATCCAGAAACCACTATATATGTGCTGAAAATAAATGACTCAAACCTTTCAAAATAATACTGAGGAAACACATAAAGGGAAAATCCCCAGGAGAAAAGCGTGCATCAGCCTGTGTAACAAGGATAAAAAGAACATATTCCAAAATTAGAACTGCTAGATGAAATTCCTATTAAGGCAATTATATCAGTATCAGGTAGATACATGTATTTTTAATTGCAGAAACACAGGATCAAGCTCCTACTCTTTGGGATTAAGTAGTAACATTCAATCTGATTAAAAGTTAGCCAGATCACTGATCTTGTATAGCAACTGTGGGATAAATATTCCTCTGGGTTTCATTAATGCAGGGCTGGTTTATTAAAGGGAATTAAAGTAGAACTCTTCTTCAGTAAAAACAAACTCAATATGTAAAAATAAAGTATGGTGAAAGGAAGGTGATAGCAAGAAAGTTTGTGAGCTTCAAAGTCAAAAGGAATTTTCTATTCTAGAATTCAAGCCCCAGGACTAAAGGGCACTCAATCTTTGATGGAAAAGATTATTTAACTAAAATAACATAAAACAGTAATGGATGTTTTCTTAAATATCTATCATCTTTACTATTATTTTTCATTGTTTTATTTCTTTTGTTTACATTGCTCTATGTATTTCAGGATATTGAAGTCACACCTCAGTCTGTGTATTTCACACCACATCCACCTCCAGAGTCCCGGTGCCTTCAGCACCGCCCTGTTGCCCTGTTCCCTCCTTCCATCCCTTCCCTCCCACCCTCCTGGTAGCCACTGTGTTGCATCTTAAGGTCCTTTAAAATCTGTTGACATTTGTGTGTTCATTTGCATATGAGTAAAACTGCCCTGCACCTCTATTTTTCTTTATGCTTGCTTCCCTTTCCCTGAAATTGTCCATCCCCCGTTGTCCACACACAGACCCAATGTGCTCATCCTAGTCACCCAATTTAGTAACAGCTGTCTGTAATGTGACAGCGTCAGGGGTACCCATTTCACCGGGTTGTGCTGAAGTTTAAATACACTTGCATGTAAAACACTTTAGCACCATGATGTAAGTAGTGTGTGGTCACTAAATAACGGTTGTGTTTGCTGTTATTATTCAATATTTATTTGAAGATTTTCCTTTTTGATGTTTTGTTTGCTTTGCTAGAATTTCCAAATGGTTGTGTCCTCTCTGTTCTGATAATAGTGTTTCCTAATACTCTGGTTATTCATTTATTTTAATTTATTTTATTTAAAGGGAAAGTGCAGGCAGGAAGGATGAAGAGACAAGCAGACAGGAAGAGGGAGGAGGAAGACGTTTTTGTTGTTGCTGGTTTGTTTGTTTTTAATTTAGTTGTTCATTTTGGTTGCTCCCCTAGCCCAAGTCCTCCCCAGGTCCTTGGGATGTGTGGGGACCGAGCCTACCCACCAACCACTAAGCCCCCAGGAGATGTCCCTGCTGTTAGGTTTCATCTTTCCTTTTACTTTTCAGGTTTACTTAGTTTCAGTGAGAGATATGGCCCCAATAATTATAATACACCCACATATGCCTGTGAGCACAACACACTTACATTTTAGGTTTCTGTGTCTTTCAGGTTTTAGTCAATTTTATTAAATTTTACTTAGATGATTGGAACAATCACCTGCACCCTATTTTAGCAAGGAACTCTATTTATAGAACAAAAAGTTTAAAAAGTTAACTTGTTCTATGGTTTCTAACATAAAGTTTGATATTTCTCTGTTGATACTGCCTTGTGTTAAACTTCCATCTCACATTGTCAGTGTCTTCTTATATTGTTAACTTTTTTTTAATTCTATGCCACCTTTCTTTCTATATAAAGGTTTGAAGGTTTAACTTCTTTCCTTTTAAGATTAGTCTATTATTCCCATTGAATATTATGTCTTTGAGTTATGTTTTTCTGACATTAATTTTATCCTAATTGATACTCTATTTCTTTGATTTTTTTTTCAACGATATACTTTTAAACTCCCTTGGGGCTTGTTTCTCTCTTAAAAGAAAAATTTAGATTTAGTATTCATGGAAAACATTTTGAGTGTAAATTTTAAGCTTATTTTAAATGTTTATTAACATTTCAGAAACTTATTTCGATCCCCTTGTTTTAGGTTTTCTTCCTGTTCTCATGCATGTGGATTTGACTTTGCTTGTGCTAGTGATAAGGGAGCTGTTTGGTTCTATACTTATAGGCAAGAGCTACCAACCAAGGGAATTTTGACCCCCCGGGGACACTTGGAAATGCTTGGAGACCCATTTGCTTAGTACAGCCCAACAGGGTAAAGAGGGCAGTTTGCCACAGTCATCTAGGGGTTAGAGATGAGGGCTGCTGCAAACACCCTATAATAGAAGACTGCCTCTCACCATGGAGAGTTGTCCAGTCAGCAACGGTAGCAGTGGTTGGGTTGAAAATCCTACTGGACAGCATGAACTCTTACCTATTCATACACAGAGCTTCAGATTCCTCATGGCCTACTGAAACACCAGTATTCACAGATTTTTATTTTTAATTAAAAGTCATCTTTTAATGAACCAACTGTGCATTCAAATTATAACTTGAAAGATAAGTAGTTTTTCAGTAAAGCTGCCTCATCATAATCCTACTTTATAGTGTTAATTTGTTCCAGAATTTTTTGGAACATATTTTGTTTCATACGATATTAAATTGCCTGTGGCCTTGAGAATTGCTTCTTATTTAATCATAAATTTATAGATATTTCTACAATAATATTATTAAAAGGGGACCACCGAACCTAACAGTTTGATAACCAATGACTTGGGTGACATTGTTTTTCCTTCCTAGGAATCTCTTCCTTTGGAAAATAAAATGCCTGAAACAATGTAAAGCATGAAACGATTTTTTATTTCTTTGTATCAAGCATATTATGCCTTCCTTCATAATAATCCCTGGTTCTGTAACTCTCTTGTTGTGTGAAGTCCTACAGAGCCCAAGATCCACTATGTTAAACTAGATGAGGACCTACTACCCTTCCCTTCTTCTTGTTAATTAGGAGCTATGGTTTTGAGTGGAGACAGAAAGAAGACTCAGAGAAGAATTCAGGAAAAAGTAGAAATATGACTCAGAAGGGCATTTCAGTGCAGAAATAGTTTGAGTGACTTTCCCAAGATCAGGGCACCGCCACTCCCTGTCACCATCACTCATGTGCTTCACAGAAGTTCCTTGACAACTCACCAATACCCCACCCTCCATTATAGGGACTGTTCAAGCCTTTGTCTTCTTGATATTCTCTGTTTATTTTAAGAACTGTGGGAGAGGCTCTATGCAGACTTCACACTATCTGGTGATCAAAATTTCTTTTTCTTTTTCCAAATTGTTCTATGAGAAGAACTTCAGGATCATCTCTGCCTCATTTCTGAGATCTTTTGACTTCTGAATTTCTTACACGTTTTTAGACTGCCAAGATGAACTGACTTCTGTTTAGGTCCCTGGAAAAAACTACAAAGTCAATTACAATGATGTCAGTGCATATATATCCATGATTTCATGGATAGCCCTTCTGTTGCTCACTTGCCTATATATTATGTAAAAGTCACTTAATCTGAGTCCAAGGTCTTACCTTGATTGGACCTCAAATTATGATATGTTCCAGGCATGTCATTCATACAATGTTCTGTGTTGCACAAATGTAGACTTTAAGTTTATTGCTAAGGGATATGTTAGGAGTACAGAGGAAAATATGGGGATGTATGGGTACAGGAGCAAATTTTGAGCAAACTTCCCAGGGAAATCTCACTGGGAAGCTGACATGAGCAAAACCTGGGAAGAATACAGAGAAAAGGGTATGTTAAATGGAAACAGTGCCCAGCTGTAGACTCAGTAGTTTTCTTATAATTTTGTCAAACTCTTGATTTGCATATGTGAAGTAGTCACTAAATGTTATGTCAGTTATGACCGATTTTACTTCGCAATTAATAATTTATAATTTAAACTAAGATTTTAGGGTCCAAGAGAATTCGCAGATGCACTTGTCTAATTTCACCAAAGGGCAAGAAAGCTAAGGAAAGGAGTGATTTGACTAAGGTCTCAGATGGCTAGTTTGGAAGATGTAACTAAATAGAGGCCTTCACTGTCTTGTCATCTCATATACTTTGCACTATGGAGGCACTTTGTTTTTAAATCTTCAATAGGAAACATACATGAAAATTAAAATCCATTCATGAGACAACAACAGTATGTATATTTAAGGAGCAAACAAGTAGATCATAGTCCCAGGTAATTTTGAAATATATAGCAAATGTAAGCTTGCCATTTGTAGCTACAAAGCATGCCATCCCTATTCTGTGTGCATAAATCCCACCACTGTATTCTAATCCTCCAGACTACTATGTGGCATCATGCCTGTCTTTCTCTACTGTTCTTTTCTTCCTCAGTTTCTCTGTACCTTTTTGCCCTCTCATTTAGAGCTCTGAATCACATGTACTTTTTTGAAATTAATGCGCACATTCTGCTTTATTTGCTGTGCTATTTCTACTGTGTGTCTTTGACTAACATGAGTTAGCATCTTCTGGTGATTAGGGGTCATGTGATAACTAGCAATGTGGTTCTGAAAGCAGACTGCACCATATGTTATGAGCATAAGCAATGTGGAAAGAATTTGAGATTAAAATGAATAAATATTGTTATGTTATGGACTTGTCATTGAAGACATAAATGTACAGGAAAAGAATGATTAGCAACTTTTGGTGTTCTAACTAGACAAGATTTCACACCACAACTTCACCCAGCAACCATAATTTCATATACCTCCAACGCGGGACTCTGGAATGTCATATTCTTGCAAATATTTCACTGCTACAATTATAATGAATATCCACAAGCCATGAAGGTGCTCTTTCTCCATAGCATAATCTGGGAACTTTTTAATCCATACATCAAAAGCCACTACTACCAATTGATCTATTTAGGCTCATAAAGTAAAATCTGTCAACCATATTGCCATAATAAAAATGGAATCTTATATCTGTGAGAGAGTCTCTCACATTCTAAAGAAAGAGTAGTATCTTTCATGACAGTTTTCCTTTCACATACCTTTCCTATCTATGGTGGCTCTGTTTCTGTGACTTTATCTCTTAGTTTGAACCCTAATCCTAAAAGTTGTGGTATAATAAAGGCCAGAGTATGTTGCATTTTAGGATAATGTATAATGTTAGTGTCTTGTAAGGTAAATTATAATTGTAATGCTCAAAAAAGTGGTTTCTTTAACACATAATTATCTAATAAAGATGTCCTGGGTTTGATTATTTTGTCCTACTTGGAACACTGTGCTGGAGTGATGCTGTGTAGTCTGATTAGAAAAAGTCAGAATGTAATAATCCAGAAGTTATGTCCTCTGTGAAGAAATAAACCTCTCCTTATGAAAAGCATTAAATGCTAAGGGAACAAAATGTCTACGTACCTTTTAAAATAAATTTCAATACGCAATATTCCATTAAATACTTTAGATAAAAGTAGTAGCATCCAAATTTTTGACCTTTTAAATCTAATAGGTTTTGCCATGGAAGTAACTATATTAGATAACAGAGATAATTCTTTGGCAGGAAATTGATATCTGATTGAAATTCAAGTTATCGTACTTATTCAACAAAGCTCTAGTATTTCCCCAAGGACAACTCTTACACAGTTTGTGAAACTGAAAAAAGCTTTCTTCAAATCTGTTGTCAGTTCATATAAAGTAGTAAGTGTTTGCAGAATTTCACACATAGATCTCTGTAGTGTGCCATATAATTCCTGAAATAAAATACTATATTTAGTAATTCTTTAACCTTCATTGTAAAGATAAGAGGTCAGTCACTCACAGAATTCTGTGTAACATTTATATATGTATATTATATAGATGCATATAGCTATATATGCACACATATACATATATACACATATACAATTATGCAGAAAAGTCCATGGTTACATATCTTTTGTTTTAATTATTTTTAATTTATTTATGACATTCAACAGAAATTTGAATTTTTAAAAAATGTGGTGATATTCTCATTTTAAAAGTTATTCAAAGCCAATGACTTAACATTTTATGTCAATGGATAGGTATTATTCTTTTCTTCCTGGCCCCTGATTCTCTTCTAAGGGTGCCATATTAAAAAAAATAAGTGTGGGGAAATGACCATATTACTTGTTAGTTTTCTAAATGTATAGGAAATTAGGCAATTTCTATGCCTTATGACTAATAGTTTGACTAAACATGACATCTATTCAATTCAAAAGCGTCACAAAGACTTTTCCAGGAATAGCTGTCTATGAGATAGTTCATTCATTGTCTCAAATAATATTTATGCTTTTATCTCAATGATTTTAAGGAATTTCTTTCAATAACTTTAGTATAGTGCATTTGGTAGTGTACTTGGTATTATGATCTCTTTTACTGTAAGTTGTATCTATTAGTAAATTTTGGGTAACTTGACATGCATTCATCTTTGTCTTCCATTTAACTAGTGCCACACAGAGTACTCAATATAGGTCTTCTTACCTGAGCTTACATAAGATATTTTAAGTGTATTTCTGTTACTTTATGGATATTCATTTATAATTTTTCCAGATTCCTTTCAACACCTAGACATACACCAATGAGAATGTTTAGTAGTAATACTTTCAAATAGACACAATGATGAGGGAAAGGAAGGAACGATGGAAGGAAATAGAGATCATTTCCATAGTAAAATGGAGCACACATACTCAATTACATTATCAGAATCTAACTAGTTACATTTATCAATAAATTAATAATAATAAGTTAATAAATAAATACAAAGGTGCTGGCCAATACCCATAGGGTATGCCTAAATAAAAACCCTTAAGACTCTACCTCTGTATGAAACAAAAAGATTCAATGAATATCAAAAGCCATATCTGTATAGCTTTAGACACTAGTGTATAAAAAAACTAAAATGGTGTGACTGTTTCCAAAATCCAGTATACAGAGGACAGTGCCTCAGAGAATAGTGTATTCAAAGTGCAGGAGTCCAAGTGACATATTTCCAGTATGTATGACTTTAGGCATCAGAACAATCAGAATCTATCTCTTTAATCTGTAGAGTGTACCACTCTGCAATATATGGTTTGATATTTCACTACATGTAGCTGAGACACTCAGAAATACCAGGTTTGTTACTTTAGACAGTAATGTACACACAGCCTGGAACTTAAATGTGTATATTTGTGTAGTTTCAGTTCTTGAATATGTAGGTATTCAGAGTTGGTGTACCTGTGTAATTATACACCTGCATTCATTATGTTTCATATGCTTAGAGTAATTCAGACCAAACCTTTCCACTAGGGAGAAATGGAAGCAAGAAGAAAATTTTATAAATAATATGCATGTAGTACTATGATCAGTCTTGTTAAAAGTTTCCCTTTAATAATACCCATTCAAAATGTTATACTGCTTTCAAGTTTAATGTATACTGCATTTTAGGCATGATTTAATACCGTTTAGAATATTCATTAATAATTCATGAACTTCCAAAAATAAAACAACAAAACAATTACAATCTAGTAGGACCATGAGGACATTGAGTGCTGTGATATTTAAAATAGAGTGTATTGACTTAAAGTTCTGAGTTCTCTTTTTAATTTGGTAGCCCATGGTCCATTTATAAAGCATATCCTGCTATAATACTCAGTGAAGCCAACTTTTCTTAGGACTTGATTTAGAAGAGTAAGTAGAAAGTCTTAGAGGCACAGATATCACTGTTGTCATATTGCTATTATTATGAACTATGGTTGGATTGGATCCAGATGCAACATCTATGAGAAGAGGATGTATAGGAATTAGAGATTCAGGTAACCTTTGCCTGAGATGAAAAATTTTACCTTATATATTAAAAACCTGTTACAGATATATAAAAAGACACACATTAATGATATTCACTACTGTGAACCATACTTAGATGAAAAGAACATTTCTCTGGTACTTATTTCATATCTAGCAAGTCTTAGACACTACAAGTAATATGTTGCATATTCTATTTCTTTCTTATGACTACTTAACAAAGTATCAAAAATGTATATCTTATAGTAACATGAATGTATTTCCTCCTCTTTCTAAAGGCAGTAAGTCCCAAATCAAAGTGTTGGTGTTGTCAGGTTCCCTCTGAAATCAGTAGAGGAACACTTTCTTGCATCTTCCTAGCTTCTGGTGGTTTGCCAGCAATTCTTACCTTGCAGTTTCAAGATGTTAATCTCTGCCCTTTTGTCACATGACCCTCTCCCTGTGTGTTTTTTTCCCCCACCTGCTCATATTCTTATAAAGACTCTAGAACAGCCATATTGGATAAGGGAACTACCCTACTCAGTAGGACCTCATTTTTACTTGATTAATGACATGTACAACAACTTTATTTCCAAATATTTTCATATTCTAGAGTTCTGGGGGGGTTAGAACATCAACATCTTTTTGAGAGGACTCAGTTCTACCCTGAAGACATTTTAATTTCATTCTATTTAGTCCTATTACTTAGTTTTGAATATCAAATTTTTCCAGACATAAAGAAGCTCTGATCTAAGTTAATGAAATTCCAACTAATAATTGGAGGACTTGACATTTGAACTTTATCTTTCTAATCCCAACACCAGTGAGAAAATTCTCATGAAAAACAGCTAACTAAAATGCAAGACATAGTTAAATCAATGCCAATATATACAGTGGAAGCCAGGGGGATAATTAATTACTTCTGACTGGAGAGATCATGATATATAATCATAATATAGTTTATTACAGTTGAATCCAACTTTAGTGAGTGGGTTGGAATTTAATAGGCAGAGAAGAAATGCGTAAAGTCTGGGAGGACTTTCAAAAAGGTAAGAAAAGATTATAGTACTTAAGTCAGTTCTCCCTTTCAGCTGCAAGTAAAAATTCTCAGGAAACCCCACCCAGTCATAAACATACGCACGCGCGCGCACACACACACACACACACACACACACACACACTCAATTTGGTTCACATAATTCAAAATCCAGAAACAGTACAGAATTCAGAGTTAGTTCAGTTCAGCTGCTTCAGCTCTTGCTTGAATTTCCCTTAGCAGTACCCTTCCCCAACAGCAGGCTTCCTTCCCAAGTCTTTTGTCCTGACATGGCATAATAACAATTCAGATCTCTGTAAACCAAAACATCAAAAAAAAGAGTTAATATTCTATCCTATTATTATAATATCAGAGTCAAGCAATTCTCCCTGATTATACATGTCTACCCTTGATGCACTGACTTGTGTGAAAATATAAAATTAAAGCATTTAACACAGTGTTTTAATACCATTAGTACTATATAGATACTATTACAAAGTTCTCATTCTTGGTGATCCAGAGAACCTAACACCTACCTCTGTTGTTATTTTTTTTAATTTTAGTGAGTATTTTCTTCTCTATTTTGAATTTCTTAGTAGTGGGCTATCATCGCTTACTCATATCCCTAATGAATATTTTGTTGTTGTATAACATGTATTTAACTGTCAAATGAAAGAATGCTAAAGAAAGTAAATTTTATTGAGAATACAAAATAAGACCAGTCCACTTGTATAAGAATTGGAAAGCAGAATAAATTCACTATAATATTAACCTTTTAATTTTTAAATTGAAAGAGTAGGAAAATTGTATTGATAAATGGCTTTCAATAACTTATTCCAGCAAACTTAAGGTACTCTTGAAGGTGATATGAAGTTATTTTTTTCTTTTCTTAAAGCAACGCAAGATTAATTGGAAGGTACTAGCAGTTCACCACTTAATTCAACAAATGTCTATCAATTGTCAATTACAAATGGCACCAACTTACTACGTGATACAGGAAAAAGCCTTGACTCATTCATGGTCCTTAAAACATTTATAAGAAGTATCACAATTAAATAAACATGTCATGTTCGTGATTTTAAAACTTTTATTAAGGTTCCAGAGTAGTGTAAGCTTTCTGGAAACTGAACATTTTATATGTAACATTAGAATTATACTCATTCAAGGCCACACATACATTATATCAAGCTAGTGTCCAGCTTCATGAAATTGATTTTATTTTATCTGCTGTTATCTTACATGAATATAGTTTTCCGCTGATTCCTTGTATCTTTCTAAGAAAGTTTTGTATAATTTCATATACATTTTTTTCTGATAATATCTATTGCTTCTCTTTCACTAGATACTCTCCATCCATTCTTCTAACAAACAAATATTTTAAAAAAGACCACGTCTTGAACAGATACATACTGAGATCTTTAATAATCACCATTCCTTCAAGCCATCCTATTTAACAAAGTCTATTTTTGTCATTATCTTATGATTTTTTTGTACTTCATTATGGAAATGACTAACGCGAAGTTTTCACTGATTGATTCCCTTCTTCATTCATCCAAATCACATATCTTCTTTATAATACAAAATTTAGCATTGATTTTCTGAATATTTATGAGCATACAAATGATCTACCAGAAAGTTCTTTCCTTCAGGTATTGTCTCCCTTAGTGCTATTTTGGAACAACCTTGCTGAAACCTTCAGTTTAGATCTGAAAGTTCTTTGAAGGAAGAGGAGCATTGACTGAGTTTGGGGGACTCATCATTTCAATTCAACATCGAATGGGAACTGGGATTCTATTTTTTTGCTCTTGTTTTTGAATATTCTTCTATAAAACACAAATCTATCAAGATTTTAGTAGGAAAAATTTAGCAGGGAATAATGAGCCAGTAGAAGTGACATTGAACATCTCTTTATCCAGTCTGTTGAGTTATGCTTCTTTCCTTTGAAGACCAAACTCAAATGTAAGTCACATCTCCTTTCTTCAGTCCCTTAACACTGAATTGTCACAGTGATTTTTGTAAAAATCTTATAAAATTTAAAAATTAATAAAAAGAATAAGCTTTAAAAAGACATCATTTTTGGTTATAGTTGTCTCAGCTTATACTCTTTATTCGAATTAACAGCTGGTTTTACACATCATTTAGTGGGTCATTTCAGTGGGAATGCACCTGACTTCCTTCTGTCTAAATTCCATCTTATTTTGTACAAGGGAAGACTCTTCTCTTAGTCGAATTAAACCTTTGAAAATCAAATCCAGATTTGGATCAAATTTGATTGATTACATGCAACAAACAAAATATTTAATTCTGTGTTAATAGTTATATATATATAATGTGTACATAGATATTTATGTATTTATGCACTATAAGTCAGCTATCATATTTTACAAAAATTAATCTACATATATATGCATGTAGAGTAACTAAAATATATACATATATGGAAGTTCTAAGTACACCTCTTTACATTTGGAAAATATTGGAGGTTGCTCAGAATTCATCATGAATTATGCATTACAACTGATTTGAAGTATCTTTTATTTTTGAAACTTATTTTGGTAAAAAACCTTTTAGCCACAATGTTTTATGCTACCAAAATTAGAATTTACATTAAATTAAATTTGTCTTCAATATAAAGTTTTCACAGAGTTTGCAATAACATTTACATGATATGAGATGTCACATTAACTTTGAAGAGTTCTATTTTTTTTTCTAAGAATTGGAGGACATCTTGAACCACTATTAGATTTAACTTGTCTGATTTATATTTTATCTTATTGTACTTTTAAAATACTTTTTTCCGAGAAAACATTGGTTTATATTTTACATGAGTTTCAGGTCTACAGCATTATAATTGGAGGTCTGTATAAGCCATATCATAATCATTACCAAAGTCTCAGATCTGCGTACGGGCATCCATTTCACCCACCCTCCACCCCCTTGCCATCTGGTAAACTCCAATCTCTTTTTTTGTATCTAAGAGTCTGTTTTATTTTTGCCTTGTCCCTTCACTTTGTTTACCTTCCACATATGCATGAAATCATATAGTATTTGTCTTTTCCTTCTAAACTATTTCACTTACTATAATCCTATCAAGGTGTATCTATATCGCTGCAAATGACAAGGTTGCATCATTTTTGAATAGCTGGGTAGTATTGTATTGTGTATAAACACTGTGTCTTCTTTGTCTCTTCATTCATTGAAGTCTATTTACATTGTTTCCATATTTTGACAATGTAAAATAATGTTTCGGTGAATATAGGAAAACATATCTTTCAAGTTAATGTTTCCATTTTTTTCAGCTAGGTATGCAGAAGTGGAATGTCAAGATCACATGGTATTTCTATTCTTAATATTGTTTGAGGAATCTCCATGTTTCTTGTCTATAGTCATTCTAATTGTTGTGAGGTGGTACCTCACTGAAGTTTTGATTTTTATTTCTCTAAGAGTAAGTGGTACTGAACATTTTCTGTGTGTCTCTTGGTCATCTGTATGCATGTCTTCTGTGATGAAATGTCTCTTCAGCTCCTATATCAGTTTTATAATCTAGCTGCTTGGCTTTTGTTGTTGAATTTTTTGATTTCTTTATAAATTTTGTATGTTAATGCTTTATTGGATCATGATTTTCAAATATCTTCTTTCATTTAGTAGGTTGCCTTTTTGTTTTGATGATAGTTTCTTTCATTGTGCAGAAAATTTTCAGTTTGATATATGCCTTATACACCTACTTGCTTATATTTGCTTTGTTTCCTTTATCATTTAATAGACTCCACAAGGAGAACTAAGGTCACCGTCAAGTAGTTTGTCTCCTTTGTCTTCTATATATATTTTGTTTTCTGGTCTAGTATTGATGTCTTTATTTTGAATTAAATTTTGTATATGGTATAAAATAATGATTTCATTTCATTCTTTTGCATTGGTGGCCTATTTTTCCCAGCATCATTATTTGAATAAAATATTCTCCATTGTATGTTTTGACTTATTTTATTAAACTACTTGTCCGTATCAATATGGGTTTATTTCTGGACTCGCAATTCCATTTCATTGATCTGTGTGTCTGTTTTTATTCCAATCCTATTCTGATTTGATTATTATAGTTTTGTAGTACAGTTTGCATTAGGCTGTGAAATGCCTCTGTCTAGTTTCTTTTTTCTCTAGAATTTCTCTGACTTTTTGGGGTCATTTGAGTGCCGTACAAATATTAGGATATTTTGCTCTATGTCTGTGAAGAATGGCGTTGGGATTTTGGTAAGGATTACATTGATTCTCTATCTGGGCACCTTGGCAGTGACTAGGGGTGCCTTACTTGGTGACTGAGGACCTTAATGTTCAGCCATGGTTCTGGTATGGAGGATGCTGGGCTTCTGGGACATGACCTACAATAGGACTAGTGTCAGAACAGCTGAATCAGCCTAGTTAAGCAGTGTTTTGCCCTATGACCTTACTAAATAAAGGTTTGAGGCAAGTATGGTATCCATCAGTGTCAGTGCTAAATGAATATGGGGAAACTCAGAGAGATTGCTTAGTTTTGCCTTTTTGACTGATGATTCAAAATTTGCAAATGGGTATCATTCACTTATATCTAGGTACCCTTCTAATTGCTAGTTTTATGCTGGGTCCTGGGGTAGATGAGTCTGTGCCGCTCCTTTGACACCAGAATACTTATTCCTCATGCTCCTATAATATAACCTATAAGATAAACCAGCTTTCGCCCCCACAACTAAGTCTTTTAGGGCCTTTTATCTTCAGGGCAGATCCCAGGATGTTCCTGCTGTGGCGTATAAGCCCTTCACTTCCCACAGAGGTACTGCACTTGTGATGTCCCTTTCAACAAGGATGGCCATGCTGGAGTTGGCGTTCCTGCTGGTACTGAATGGCTGACACTTGTACCCTTATTAATGGGAGTCTTCCACCCTTCATTATGGAGACGTAGTTCTGCCAACTTCCAGGTCTGATTACAGGAAAGCGCTACATTTGTAGCTGCAGACTTCTTTTACCTGTGAAGAGGACTTGAGTTCAGGACTTGCCCTTCTTTCGTCTTGGACTGCCAAACCGTGATTCGTGTCTTAGATCTCTTAAACTGCTGCCTTCAGATGACATCATTTAATGTTCTGTGCTACTGCTTTTTCTTCTAAATGGTCAGTTTTAACAGATCTCATTTCAAAGAGAAGAGGAGTTTTAATTGGAAACACTGAAAGTTCCTTTAGAAGTCTTATGATCTAAATGAAAACTCATGCATCACATAAATGACATGTAAGTGCCTTTCTAGAGCTCTGTGTAATAAATCACCATCATGGGACATATTCTAAGTAAACTATCATATTTTGAATAGATCGTAGAGCTTACTTAGTAGAAGTAGTTGTCTTAGTAGAAAATGATATCACAATAGTCTTAGTAGATGATAAATGTTAAAAACTGTATCAATATTTTTGAATTAAATAAAATGCCTTTTGAATATATATGAACAGTTTCATTTATCTCATTGCTTTAGAACATCATTACTGTAAAATATTAAGCATTTTCAAGTAGCAATATAAATAGCTATAAATTATATT
This sequence comes from Solenodon paradoxus, assembly GCA_004363575.1. Taxonomy (NCBI): domain Eukaryota; kingdom Metazoa; phylum Chordata; class Mammalia; order Eulipotyphla; family Solenodontidae; genus Solenodon; species Solenodon paradoxus. The sequence continues at coordinate 7,173 of RJWH01002105.1, read as the reverse complement.
ATGCAATTTATTTCAAAACCATGGCAGTAAGAATATTTGAACTCTATATAAACTCTCTTTTAACTCTATGGTAGGACTGCTCAGTCTTTATTACTCATACATATTTGACTGTTATAAAGATATGTTTGCTTCCCATTGATCCCACTGATTGGCATTCTGGTGATTTTATGCATCTGTAGCCCTTCCCACCCACTGCAGTTCCCCAGCAGTGTAGTTTAGGTTCATGGCAACTAATGTCCAAGTATTTTCATTATATCAGCAAATATCATGAATGCTGCCTTGGTCATAGAAGGTGGAAATCCACCAGCCACATGCTGGCTTATGTAACTATTAATATTTATACTGTGTTTAAAGAAAAAATGAAAATGCTGAGCCAAGGGGACAAACTTGTCCCCTTAGCTTGGCCTGGCATATAACTAGACTTCCCCATGTTGAACCAGATCACATAGGACTTTTTTACTTACAGATTGCTCAAACATTGTCATACTTCCTTCAGTTCTATTCTTTCATGTGTTTTAATTTGCTGTTAAGTCAGCTTAATAAATTTGTTGATTGTCATTGAGCAGGGCTTTTTCTTATTTTTTAATGGATTGCCTCCAAAGTCATGGCTTTATGTTTTGCTTTGTCTTGTTTTACACTGTGATATTGTTCTGTGTTTTACAATTCAGACTTTTTGAAATATAAGTCATTGGAGAATTTAAGAGTGCTTTGGAAAGTGAAGTAAATGAGTCAAACGGTTTTGTCATTTTTTGCAAAACTGGATACTGCTTCTCTCTATATGTGGCATAAAGTTAAAATCATGAGCTTGGGAAGTGGGCCATTCAAATCAGATACCAGTCCCACCACCTTGAGCACTCTAGACATTTAATCTCTCTGTGCTCCAGTATCCTCATGTGCATTTTATACAGCAGGTTTTTCCATGGGGATTAAATGACTCAATAAAAGTAAAATGCTTGGAAGCTACTAGGGTCACTCAACATTGGCTAGAATAATTACGATGAGGGTATAGCTTCATTTCTATTATGTGCTCATTTGTTCCTCTTCTTCCTTTCCCTTACTATTATTTCTCAACTCATTGTGGCCTATAAATACCCATGTTTTCATAATCCATGCACTCTTAAAAAGATTAATCTAGGACCTATCCCAACTTAATCTTAATTATTTTTTAGAATTTGAATATATTTTCATAAAAAATGCTTCAAGCTATTTAACATGTTGACCAATTTCTATGAGGTTTCAATAGACAGCAGTTATTGCTGCCATTTCTGCTCTTGAAGAGTTTAGTGTTAGTTCTACTACTATTGCTGCCATTTGTATCAGTTGATATTAACTTTTGGGAGTTATTATTATGCCCATTTCTTAGAATCAGAAAAATCCAAATATGATGAGTACTAACCATTTGTTGATGTATTTCTTGCATAGAAGTATTAATGTAACTTCAGTTAATTTTGACAGGAAGAGGAAATACAAACCAGATCCTACTTTTTGAAGTTATGAATCACATAACCAAGTTATTGTTTGCTTCTTTCTTTGGTTCATATTTTTGACTGGGCAAAGGAAAACACCAAAAGCAAGAATTAATGAGATAAAATCTTCTCTCACTTCAGGCAGACTAAATCACACACAATTGTATGTTGGATTTCCTTAGTTATGAATGCATTTTTTAACAGTGAAATCTACTTTTTTCACAGCTGGTGGTTTATAGTAAAATTGATGGTTTTCTAACCTTTTTACAGTGGTGTCCATCCAAAAAAGTCTACTTTCTAAAATTCTAATCATTTAGTACCAGCGCAAAAAACATTAGCTTTCTTTTAACCGTATTTTTTAAATATGATTATACTCTATAAATTTCCTAGGGGGGAAAATGAGTCTATGAATGACATTTCTATAATTCCATCCTTACCTTTGTAATAAAATATCAACTTTTTAAAGATATACATATATCTACATACACATGCATATACATACACACAGACATAAAACGCTTGCTACATTGAAATTGGAAGAACTAAGAAAAGCGAATGAAAATCTTGAAATTTGAATGCATTTTAAAGTATTTCTTTAAGAATATTACTATAGACACGAAAAATTTTTAAAGACAAAGTAGTATAATTTCTGTTAGGAAGAAAACATGATTTTTCCTGGTTTCTCTTCACATTGCCTACATATTAAATAGAATAAGATATTTTAAATATGGTTTTTGATATAGAAAAAAAAAAACACGGAAGACTGACTTTGTATATAACTCAAATAATTTTTTGTAAAAACCTACCCAAAATTCAGCAGCTTAAATATATATTCATTTTCCCCTTAAAATTGTGAAGGTTTAGATTACTACAAGCTTATACAAAACTTACTAACTTCCAACATTCATAGAACTAAGGTGAATTTCTTATTAGCTCTTCTGCTCTCATTTACATAATGAGGTCAATATTAATATATAACTCAAGGCTCCATTTATTTTCATATCCATTTCACTTATATTGTCTGCTTCTGTTTCTGTTCTCCTGTGGCACTCATGGATAGCAGGTCAGCTGGGGTCAGCCATCTGGTTCAGCTCTACTCTTGTTGGTGGGATTTGCTCATACATCTACTGGCTAGGAGGGACTCTGCTCTAAGCTGGCTTTAGATGGGACGCCTTAGCTGGGCAGCTTTGGTCCACAAGCCAAGGCAATTCCTGCTTACAGTCATATTGGAATTGCAAGAGCACTAATAGAAACATGTATTTCCTCTCAGACCTCAGCTTGGAACTGGCATGATATCACTTCTCTCTTCTATCAGTCAAAACATCATAGAACAGAATTGAAAGCAAAGGGCTAAAGAACTGCTACATGGAGGAACTACAAAGTCACATGACAAAGCTTTAATAGTGACAGAAGTCAAGAAGTAGGACAAATACCTCCCATTTGAGTCCCTTCTTTTTGAAAGAAGGTTTTTTTAAACTTTTTACAGTGGTGTCCATCCAAAAAAGTCTATTTTGAAACATTGTTTGTTTTTTACTTTAAATGATAGCTGCACATTTCACAAAGGAAAAGCTTTTCTCTTTTAACTTTAGAGTTAAGTTAGATCTACTCTGACTATAGACGGAGTACCACTATGGTGAGCAAAACCATCCCAGTCTAACAAGGTGACAGTAAGAGTCTGATGATACAACAAAATTTAGATTCTCTGTTTCTCTATAAATAATCACAAAAAATATTGAGAACTTCTGTCATGACTTTATAGCAGCTCTTGACTCTTTTAGGAAATGTGGAATTTCTTAGTGTTTAATCTATAAATTTATATTCGCAAACAATTAAAATCCTAAAGTGAATAAATATATTAGCTATTCTGCTGTCTACATTGAGAGACCATTGGTAATATGGCATAAGTAAAAGCCCTATTTTTTTCTTCATTTGTATGTTAACCATTCTGCCTCTTTGGCACTATGGTTTCCAAAAAAATAGCATTGTCTATAAACAATTACTTTGTGAAATAAATATGGTATTATATTAAAATTATAAATGCAGCTAAGTGGAAAAATTCCAACCATAAAACCATAGAAATATCTTGATATTTTTATGTTTAATATTGCATAGACCTGGATATAACGAATTCAGATTTGTATTTTTTCAAAATGCAGATTATGGCTTACTGTGTGAATTTCTATTAATAGATTAAAGTCAGAATTTCAGAATATGTACGATATGGAATGGAATAGAAAAAAAAAGAAAGTAGCCAATATACACCACATAGCTTTATAAGGAAATGTTATGAAACTTTTGTTTCTGATGTGTGTGTGACATAAATTTGAAAATCAGTAATTTGCATTTTGATAAGATAGCAACTGAAAAATTATCTGGTGCATTCCTATTTTTAAGTCAGATAAAGAAATTGTAAAACTTGAATGAGTCGGTGAAAATTCAAAAATTTCTCTAACCTTTTCTCTACTAGCATATTTCAATAACCATTATTCCCCATATTGCTTAGTATTTCTAAAGTCTAGCTTAAATCCCTCTAACTACACTAGCCTTTACACTAAGACTAGGTAGATAAAATTTTATACATGATATTTGTGGAGGAAACATTGACATTGAAATGCTGGCAAAATATTGATACCTTGCTGTAAAGAAAAGTTGAAAGCATGACTCCAAAAGCATCTATGTTTACCAAGTACATTATGGAGTAGAGTGTTTTTAGATGGCTTCCTATAACAGCCCATCCATCTTAGAGTCATATAAAAGAACATTCTTCAAACAGATCTATTCACAGACACATTTTGGTATAGTAGAAATACATCAGGACTAGGAGCCATTGAGACCTCTGGAAGATTTTAGGTCTGCTGTTATGTCCCAATTTCCTAAGCTGTATGATTTGACAATACTACACTAGCCATTGGACCATTTATGAAACTCAGAACAATCTATGAGAGCATCTTTTTAAACTCTGACTTAAATTTTAAAATGATTTGAAGATGTAACATCATTTTGGCATTGAACGTATTATGAAAGCAAACATTTGTGACAGCAGTGACTGGGAATATCAAGTTCAACAAATAATCCTAATAGTAGACATGGGAGGACCAAGCAAAATAATGGTATGGGCTGAAGAAAGAGGTCCTTCCAAGGCAATCTGAAAATCAGAGATAGAGGTATACACCAGATGTTCCAACCACACACACACACACACACACACACACACACACACACTAGTTGCTCAGTTACACACACACGCACACACACACACACGTTACTGCCAGATGGGGAATATTATTTAGATTTCATAAGTTTTACTAGATAAATCATTAACTTTATCTTAAATATTAGCATGAATGACTTAATTTGAGCTATTTTACATGATCAAACTTCATGTACAAAGCAATATCTCTAATAAAAATTCTCATTTCCTATTTATTATGACAAAGGAACTGAAATCTGACTTACTGTTTTATTCATTTTGATTCATTTGTGCTAGCCTTAAAGTATTTCCTGTATGATATCATCATCATGATCTTGGAAAGGACATCCTTTAACAAGGGGAACTTAGAATGTCATCTCTCTTTCAGAATTGCATCTGAGGCTTGTTGATAGAGCATTAAACATGCCCCATAATTCCATGTGCTTATTTTCACCGTGTATATTGAAATCTGCAGATAATTGGATATTTAAAGTAATATCATGATTTAATGGTATTATACAATGCACAATGTCCTTGCTTTACTACTTTCAATACAAGCGTAATACAAATTAGCAGTTACTATAAAGGTCATTTGAGAGTAAATGCTTCAAACTGTATTTAGCATCTCTGAGAGAAGGGGCTTAGGGAGAAGCAACTAACTTTCAATTTACAAGAGAGATGGAAAACTAAATGAGTGTATGCATAGTAAGTGATGGAAATAACTTTAAGATGTCTAAGTTTAACTTTGTTTTCTCCATGCCCCATCCCTACTATGGTTATAGCCTAAAAGTTCCAAGAGGCCATACGCTACACTGTGGTTAGATCTCTAGTGAATTTCTACTGTCCTCCCTTGATTGGCATCTCACTGGGGTGCTTCCTTTTCCCTCTATGACAGATTTTTGTGATCAGTTATGCTCAATTTGAAATACAGAAATGGGTTTCATTTTATCTGTAGGTTACCTTCCTTTTCCAGGCTTTGAAGAAGGCACTATTTCATTAATATTTCTACTAGACTAAATTCAGTACACACACACACAATCACACACACAAACACACACCCATATATTGCAATCTTCTCTCTGAGATCCAGTGACTGAGTCCAATTATAGATGAAACTAGAGTCTATTCACTCAAGTAATCTACCAGTAAGTAGGATACCAAATTAATTTTCTTTGCTTTTGATGAGTCTCCGCTCCATGTTTTTGTGTGTATCATTTTATATATTAGTCAGAGTTTGAGGGGAAGTACAGCATCAAATTTATGGCGACAGCAATTTTTTTAAAGCATATCAACAGAGATGAATTGGCAGATTCTTGGTTCACCATCTTTTATACAATATTGCCCTCTATGGGAAACTAAAATATTGAAGATTTAAGCAGTATGATAAGTACAGACTTTGAAGTACTTCAGTGGTCATCGCGTGTTTTTCTCTCTCTCTATGTAAGTATTGCCCCCACCTCTCACAGATATAAATAGCTGAACTGGCATAAGACTTATCATCCTTTATTATGTAGTATGTGTACAGTATCATTTTAATTCATTAATTGTAGAACTGAGTTTACTTTTAAAATTTATTTTTATATTACATTGAATTATTTGTTTTGCATTCTTTTGGTAAAAATTTCTTTATTTTAGAATAATGAATTTATAATTTATAATCATTTCACATGATAATGCCTTCAGAAAGAAGAAAACAATTAGTCTTAAAATAAAATTGATAGTTATAATATTGAAGATAGACAAATCATATGGAGCATTTAGAAATAATAATGTCATTATTTTAGTCTATAAGTACAAATTAAATATGCAGTTTATTAAAATATTTTAAATATTTAAGGAAGAAAAGAAAGTTCTAGTCTTACTGAAGTCTTTTTATTGATGATGAATAGGAATATTTAAACGGCATGGGTGCTAAAAAGGAAAATGAATCTAGGCTTTCTTATCCAAGAGGAAAATAGCTTTATAATACATCTTGGCATTTTTATTTTGAGAAATGAGTTGTTGCTTCTATTTGAAGCACCAAACTGGTATAATGGTTGCATTAAAAACAGATTTGTATGTGCACCCCTCCTTATTTACTAGTTTTTAGTTATCAACATTCATTTATTCTTTCATTCATTTATAAAAATGGGAAAGAGGGAGAGAGAGAGACAGAGACAGACAGAGAGAGGGAGAGAGAGAGACAGAGACGGAGAGTGATGGGGGGAGGATCTCTGGTCTCAAAAAGCAAAGACTTTGATCTTCACTGCTGGAATTATGGTTGGAACCCAAAATTATTGTGTGACTCTAAAACAGGCAATGGTATCAATAGGTTATAGAATACAGCTTGACTCAAGTTATTAGAGCTCATGTTTATTCGTATATCCTCTAGCATAACAGAGACTTTAACCAATCATAGCTTTCAAACATTCTGTTCTTACATGTTTGCTCATAACTCAACCTCTCAGCCTACCCTTCCACACCAAACACACACACACACACACACGCACACACACACTCTCTCTCCCTCTCTCTCTC
>RJWH01002104.1:0-268431 GCA_004363575.1 Solenodon paradoxus | reverse complement strand
CTCTTCTTCTGGAAGGGACTACCTTAGAGGATTGAACTGAGCCTCTAGCACCCAGCAGCAGCTGGAAGGATGGATGGCACCCACATGGATCTCTTAGCTGCTGTGGAGAGGACTTGCCCCTGTGGAAGGGAATGAGCCTTGTGGTCCCAAAGTTATGGATTTCTCAGTCCAGGAAGAGGGTCGGGAAGCCAGGCCCTATGGGCTGCTCCTCCATCCTGTTTTGTTCTTGGGAGGATTGTCAGCTCATAGGAACATCCTCAAGGGCAGAGGACCAAGTCTGGACTTGGCCAGACTCTTATGCCACCAAGGGGCTGCAATGCCACGCAGACCACTCCCCTCCTGGGGGTTACTGGACACTGCACTGAGTCATACTCGATACCCATACTTGGTATTCAGGACTGTGTGGAGGTACTCAGGACCCCACGGCCTGGGGTTCCAGTGACTCCAGATGAGGGACATGTTAGAAGCAGTTCCCTAGAAAACTGCAGTTGGCTGTCTCATGAGCTTCCACATGAAGACTGTTCCAACAAATCAGCTACTCTGTGCCAGCCTAGGGCCCACCCGAGGAACCAGCCACACCTGTTCCTGCACCCTGCACTGGGCCCCAAAGAAAAGGGGGTGGGGGTGGAGCCTGCATTCCAAAGGGGCCTCAGAGGATAATGCTCAGAGCATGGGAATGAGTGTCCACTTCTGACTGCAGGCAGCTGGTAGGCTTGCTGCTGGTCAGGAACTTGACTTTGAGACCATGGCGGGCATTGAGATAGGAATTCCCTGGAGGCTTGGGCTGTGTGAACCTCAGCCACAGGAATCGGACCCCCTGAAGTCCCTGCCAGGCCATGCCCTGTGTCCCTAGGCCTGCCCAATCGCTCCCTGTGACCCCTGCTACTTAGTGATGCTGAGTTATGAGGAACAGGGAGGCACGTCACCCTTTCATCCTCCATTGCCAAGAGTGCCACACAGAACACACTGCATATGACTTCCAAAATACTGTAGGTTGGTGCCATTTTTATTCCCCTTCTTTGAGACCAGGAAATGGAGGCCTAAAAGGCAAGATAGGTTTCCTGAAGTCATGAGGGAGTGCTTGTCTGGTGTCTCCCCTCAAAGCCATGCATGCCCTTTCCCCATTCACCTCCCCATCAGACAGAGAGGGAAACCAAGGCAGACGAGCCTGCGACCCCTCAGCCTCCTCTGCCTCCCCGGGGCCCAGGGCCCAGGGCCCATTCTGCGTACTGCCCCAGCTGCGGGCCTCTGAGCACCCGCAGCCCCTGTGGAGCAGTTGGTCTTGGGGTGGCGATGACTGAATCCCAGAGGAGCCATCTGGGTAGCGGCCCAGAACGCGGCATCACACATCCCGCCTGTCCTGTCTTAATTAGCAATGTTCCCTGACTAGAGCCAGCAAATGTCATTATGTGGGCTGGCAGGCAGCTGAAATCTGATTAGAGGGGACTTGCTGCTCAGGCTGTGGCAGGTGTGCTGCGCTGGAAGCCTGAGCAGCAGAGTGGCTGCCCAATTGTCCCCACACTGGTAGTGTTCCTGCGTCCCAGTCCCAGCTGAGGCGAGAGCAAATGGACGAGAGCAGCCAGTGTGCAGTGGGGCTCATGCGAGCCTGGAGGAGGCGTGGGCTTGGTGCACAGGGCGGGGCAGGCAGTGGTGACACCAGTGGAGTCCCCAGGACCCACAGGTAGCAGCCCCAGCAAGGGCCTTGGCCCCAGTGCCAGCTCTGCCTTACCCTGCCATGTGACCCCGGTCAGGTGACGTCTCTCAGCCTCAGTGCGACCACCTGCAGTGTTGAGCTGAGAGTGCTCACCACAGGGAGTTTCGTGAGGCTGCAGGGACGGGCGCCTGAAAGTCAGTGCTCCGTAACCATTTACTGGTCATCTTGCCTTCAGATCTCTTGCCCCCCGAGGTCTGCAGCCTCCTGAACCCAGCAGCCATCTACGCCAACAATGAGATCAGCCTCCGCGACGTTGAGATCTATGGCTTCGACTACGACTACACACTGGCCCAGTACGCAGATGCCCTGCACCCGGAGATCTTCAGTGCCGCCCGGGACATCCTGATAGAGCACTACAAGGTGGGCAGCTGCGCGAGGGCCGAGTCGGGAGACTGCCCCTCCTGTGGGGGTGACCGAGCTGACCCCCTGCGCTGCCAGCTCAGGACTGACTACTTTCTCTTGCTAGTACCCAGAGGGGATTCGGAAGTATGACTACAACCCCAGCTTCGCCATCCGTGGCCTTCACTATGACATTCAGAAGGTGAGTGGCTAGACCACTGGCTCGCCCTCGCCCCTCTTGTCTGGGCATGTTTCAGGCTACCTCAGCCCACCATCCCCTGTTGGGTGTCTCCTCATCTCATTTTCCCTCTTTGCCTCAAAGCTGTAATTACTTTGTTGTCTTGTGGGGTTTTTTGGTTTTTTGTTTTCTTTTTTTAAGTAAAGGTGCAGCAGGCAGGAATGAAGGCAAGTAGTCAGGCAGCGAGAGAAGGGAGGAAGAAGTGTTTTTATTACTTGTTCTAGGCCCTGGACCTAGAAGTGAACCCGGGTCCTTGGGATGTAATGGACTATGCTCGTTCAGAGGAAACTGACTTAACCACTACTCCACCCGGGTATACCCATAGCTGCTTTTTTTGGTGTACCCATGATCCCCTACTTAATGCTTGGGATGTAATGGACTGTGCTCGTTCAGAGGAAACTGACTTAACCACTACTCCGCCCGGGTATACCCATAGCTGCTTTTTTTGGTGTACCCATGATCCCCTACTTAATGCTTCAGTGTGGGGGCAGAAGAGGCTGACTCCAGGCCAATGGCAAACTCTCTCTTCACTCCCCACCTTGCTCCCCTGATGCCCCAGAGCCTTCTAATGAAGATTGATGCCTTCCACTATGTGCAGCTGGGAACTGCCTACAGGTCAGTGCTGACTCCGCCCTGGCTCACCACTGCTCCAGGTGCACACTGCCCTGCCTCGCCCACTGTGCTACCCTGTGCTACAGCCTGGGGTCAGGACCACTTCGGGCTGATGACGTCTGTCCATCCATTTAGGGGCCTGCAGCCTGTGCCAGATGAGGAGGTGATTGACCTGTATGGGGGCACCCAGCACATCCCACTGTACCAGATGAGTGGCTTCTATGGCAAGGTACTCGTTCAGTCTGCCTCTGCCCAGTACAGCCCCACTCAGTGATCTCACCGTGGGTGCTGGTTCCCTCGGAGGTGGTGCCACACTCCAGCGGGCCAGCACTGACCACAGACAGTGCCCCTTTACCATGTCCCAAGGCAGATTTGGAGCCCTGTTCTGCAGAACTGGGGGTCATGGTCCTGGCGGGGGTTACTGAGGTGGTGGCTCCCTCCCAGGGTCCCTCCATCAAGCAGTTCATGGACATCTTTTCGCTGCCGGAGATGGCACTGCTCTCCTGCGTGGTGGATCACTTCCTGGGCCACGGCCTGGAGTTTGACCAAGCACATCTGTACAAAGATGTGACGGTGAGCATGCCGGGCCTGCCTCCGGGAGTGGCAGGAGAAAGACCCCACTGCACCCTCACTGTCCCCCACTCTCCTCAGGACGCCATTCGAGATGTGCACGTGAAGGGCCTCATGTACCAGTGGATCGAGCGGGACATGGGTAAGGGCGGGCGGTCGCCCTGCTGCACCTGCTCCAGCCAGGGCAGGGCCAGTCCTCACAGGCCCATTTCCCCCATCAGAGAAGTATATCCTGAGAGGGGACGAGACATTTGCTGTCCTGAACCGACTGGTGACCCATGGGAAACAGCTGTTCCTCATCACCAACAGTCCTTTCAGTTTCGTGTGAGTCCCTGACCCGCTGTGGGAGGAGGCAGCAGTGTGGGGGCCCAGGTGGGGGTCAGCGGGCTTTTACCACGGACCACTTGCCACGTGTCCCACCTCCGCCCAGGGACAAGGGGATGCGGCACATGGTAGGTCCTGACTGGCGCCAGCTCTTTGATGTGGTCATCGTCCAGGCAGACAAGCCCAGCTTCTTCACAGACCGGCGCAAGTATGGGCCTGGCAGGGACGGAGGGGGCCGGGGACTGGGGACTGGGGCGTGAGGCCAGCCGGGCCCTGGGGGCTGGAGTAGGGACCTGCCCTGCTGGCATGTGGCCCCACTGAGCAGGTGAGCCTTTGCAGAAGGGGAGGTGCCAAGTCTTTGTTCTGTCACAGACTGGAAATCAGCCCTTTGCTCCCAACCCAGGCCTTTCAGAAAACTCGATGAGAAGGGCTCGCTCCAGTGGGACCGCATCACCCGCCTGGAAAAGGGCAAGATCTATCGGCAGGTGAGGGTCATTTAGGTGACAGTAGCACCTGGATGGGGGCTGCAGAGAGAAAACAAAGGTCCGGCCTGTGGAGGGGCCACCTGAGCAGTGCCAAGAGCTTGACCGCTGGGTCAAGCTGCCAGTTTGGATGGTAGCCCCACTATGTGGCAGAGCAGCCCGGTTGGGTCACATGGCTGGCTGTGCCTTGCTTTCCCTGTGTTTGAGTAGCGATGCAAAGCCCTTGGGTTGGCCAAGCATTTGCTAAGTGCCCAGTAAATGGGACCAGCATTACTTGGGGTTGAGCACGATACAGCCAGAGAAACCTGGTTGGCCCTGAGCTGGGCTGGGGCCGGAGTGGGATGGGCAGCCCATAGGCCTCCAGGGAGAACCCTCCTTGCTGGCTGACTAGGAAGGGCCCTGGTGCTGGGTGGCGCATTGGGTGGCTGTGATTAAGGCCTTTGGCTCTGGATGGAATGAGGAAATCCTGGCTAAGCTGAGCTTCTCAGAGGCTCCAGAGGCTGAGGAAGGGAGGAAGCCAGCAGTTGGGCCAGGGGCCCGGCCACAGGAAACAGTCTCCACGGACCCAGTGGCAAGGTCTGCCCTGGAGGCTGTGCCCCACCTGTCAGCTGCTCCGCCTCCCACTCTGCTAGCCTCCCTGGGCACAGGCTTGTCCTCTCAGCCCTGTGGTGATGCTTTCTGTTGGCTGAGCTTGCAAAGGGTCATGCACCTCTAGGGACAAGTGACTTTTTCTTCCTTGGCAGCTTTCTTAGATTTTATACCTGATTTGAAATTTTATTTTGAGAAAGAGAGAGAGAGATCTCAATCCTGCTTGGTCCCTGCCTCTTTCATCTCCCCTCGCCTGCTGGTGGAACCTGGGACTCTCCTTCTGACTCGGCACCTGCCCCTGTGGGTCCAGGGACATTCTCAGCATCCTGCCCCCTCATGCCTCCCTCTTCCGTGGGGTCCCTGCTTCTGAGCCTCTCCACCGGAATGTTCACCTCGACAATTAAGTCTTTCTCAGCCACCTGTTTCTCCCATGGCATCCATCTCCCTGGGCCCTGTGTGCACAGACTGCTTTAGTGACTCCATTTTGCCAGGTCTGCGTTCTCGCTTCTGGCGTGCGGGCTGCTGCCTTGGTGGCGGCTGCACCTCCTGCTCTGGGCTGGCCCCAGATCTGCTCTCCTCTAAGCTGCTTCTGCTGTTTGCGCCTGGCTGAGTGGTTTCATCTTTTCTCCAACTTTGGGTCAGGAGGGCATATGGCCTAGTAGTGGGTCTGCCATTAGTCCCCTGGATGCCCCCCGGGCTCGGGCCAGTAAAGGTTTGAGTCGTGGGCTTCCTGCTGTGATTTTTTTCTCACAATGAGTGGATGCAATCTGTCTCCTGGGGTGGGTGTGAGGCCCCAGGATGGGGGACCCCTGGAGGCGCAAGTCACCATGCCAGGTCCAAGGGAGACCTTGCGGCAGGCAGACCTATTCCTGTGGGGGAGGCGGTCAGAGCCAGAGCCCAGCAGGGATGAGGCCGCGGGAAAGGGCAGCCCAGCATCCGGCTGGCGCGGCCTCATGGCCTCTTGGGGTTTGGGAGGAACACAGGCCTCGGGCACTTAGCACTGCGCCCCTCTCACTCTTCCCAGGGAAACCTGTTTGACTTCCTGCGCCTGACGGAATGGCGAGGCCCCCGCGTGCTCTATTTTGGGGACCACCTCTACAGTGACCTGGCGGTGAGGGGCCAGGCTGGGCCAGGGGTGGGGAGGCAACTCTTGGGGCTGGTACTGAGCCCATCCCACTGCGCATCTGTCCCCTAGGACCTCACGCTGCGGCATGGCTGGCGCACAGGCGCCATCATCCCCGAGCTGGAGCGTGAGATTCGCATCATCAACACAGAGCAGTACATGCACTCACTAACGTGGCAGCAGGCGCTCACTGGACTGCTGGAGCGCATGCAGGTGTGGGGTGACGGGGAGGTCGCGTGGGGAGCCTGAGCGCTGCCTGGCCATGCATACCAGCACAACCTGTCTCCCCCAGACCTACCAGGACGCGGAGTCTCGGCAGGTTCTGGCTGCCTGGGTGAAGGAACGCGAGGAGCTGAGGTGGGCAGAGCGGGGCCAGGGGTGGGGCCCAGCCCCTTCACGTGCCCTGAGTGCCCGTCTCCCTCCCCAGGTGTGTCACCAAAGCCCTGTTCAATGCTCAGTTCGGGAGCATCTTCCGCACCTTCCACAACCCCACCTACTTCTCGCGGCGCCTGGTGCGCTTCTCCGACCTGTACATGGCCTCCCTCAGCTGCCTGCTCAACTACCGCGTGGACTTCACCTTCTACCCACGCCGCACACCCCTGCAGCACGAGGCGCCGCTCTGGATGGACCAGCTCTGCACCGGCTGCATGAAGACGCCCTTCCTCAGTGACATGGCCCACATCCGCTGAGGGCGCCTTTATTGCAGGCCAGGCCCGGCCCTCCTGTTCTGTCCACTCTGGGCATCTGTTCAGACAGGTAATAAACGTGGTTCCTGCAGCTCAGGCATCCATCTGCTTCAAGCCCCGCTGTGTCACTTGACCGATAGGATCCTCTGGGTGTCAGGGAATTCATCCTCCAGGAGTGAGTCCTGGGGGAAGAAAGGACTGTTTGTGCTGAACCAAGAGCAGGCCTGGCCTGCCTCCACATCCCCGCCCTTACACTCACATCAAAGGGCTCACGAAAGGCATCATGGCTGCCGAAGACAGGGTTGGGGACGGAGACCAGGGTTGGGCTGGTCCCTTCCTGCCATGGGGAGAAGTCATCCTGGGCATCGTCATCTGCCTGTGAAGAGGGGTGAGTTTAGTGAGGAACTTCAAGCAAAATCAGTGGACCCAGACCCCCACCCCCCCAGCACAGGTCCACCCTACCTGGAAGGCTGAAAAGCCAAAGCCTATGGTCTTGCTTCGGGCACGGAGGTAGAAGGCTCCAGCCACGAGGCCAAGCAGCACCCCAATGGCTATCACAGCCCCTACACTGACTGCCATGGATGCGGGCTCAGGTGCCACCACTGCTCTCTGCAAACAGAGAGCGTCGAGGACCTGGCTAGAGCGGTCCCCCAGCCCCTTGCAGTTCTTCTACCTCCTATCCCCACTGACTCACAGGCTGTGGTGGTGCCAGAAGTGGGCTGGCCAGAGTGTGGATGATGCCATTGAAGGCCACGATGTCCCACATGATGACGTGGCTAACCACAACTGTCCTTGGGGCCTGTAGGGAGACCACAGTCAGGCTCCATGGGTCAGTAAGGAGTGGGGCCAGCCAGGGTGGGGGCAGCAGCTAGACTCACCACAGGGATCCAAGAACTGTTGTCAGGGCCCACATCCCTGATGACCAGGCTGAGGCCTGAGTGGGCAGGGAGCAAAGCACCCTGGCTGGCGTTGGTGCTCAGGAATGTGGTGTTGGAGGCGTGCAGCTCCAGGTCGGGGCCACTCAGCGTCTGTGGGCAAAGCAAGCTCTATTGCTGGGGCCAGCAGAGCGGGCCCCTGCTCTGTCCACACACTGTCACTGACCATGTTATCCACAAAGCCTTCGTTGACAGGGACGAAGAGTGTCTTGTAGGTGAGCTCGTCATCGAGAAAGTCCAGGAACTCCAGTCCCCGAGGGGTGGCGTTGGCGTAGCCCAGCAGCATCTGGTGCGGGAGGGGAGACCGGGCTGTGAGCAGGCGCCCTTCCCGGGGATCCCCGCTGCCCCGGACCTCCGACCTGTCTTGGCCCCTGCACACCCCGTAGAAGGTGGAGAAGTTGGCAGTGGTGGCCAGGACATCCAGCAGCTTCCCGTTGCACATGCTGATCCCGTCGCCCACGAAGCCGTCGTGGCACCGGCAGGCAACGTCTACGGGCAGTGGGTCAGTGGGCTGGCGGGCCAGAGGAAGGGACGGCGGGCGTGGGGCAGGCTGGACGCACCTTGTGCACGGTAGCAGTAGGCATCCCAGCGCTCCGACTGGTTCTCACGGGCGCCCAGGCTGACCACGCCCACCCGACCGTTACCGCAGTCCGTCGCAGGGAAGACGACAGGGTAGGCAGCAGAACCATTGGCCAGCCAGCCCACCAGGCACAGGTGGAAGCCCAGCTGCAGGGGCAGAAAGAGATACTGAAACCCAGGGCACAACTGGGAGGCCCACAGGCTTGGCTGCAGACTCCTGGCCTCACGCACCTGCTGGGCAGCAGAGAGCTGAGCGAGCGAAGCGAGGACGGCTCCCTGGGCCCCACAGGCTGCCTCAGCCTCAGAGAAGTTGAGGCTGTAAGGGCCACTGGTGGCCTGGAGGTGGAAGACACCAGCCTGTTTCTCTGCAGGAGGGAAGGATACATGGTCAGCTGGCCCAGGGTAAAAGCAAGGCCCTGCGGGCGGGCAGGCGGGGAAGCGTACCCTGGAAGTGCAGGTCACGGCACACAGCGTCCACGTGGCAGGGCGGCGGCTGGTCCAGGCAACGGTCCACAGGCGGCTCGGGCTCCTCCAGACACTGCAGCCCATCGCCCACATAGCCTGCGTGGCACTCACATCGCCGTGTATTCTGGCGGGGAGAGCACAGAGGGCTTCCTTCAGGACTGGGGGTCAGTGCGGCACCTCCCCACACCCCACAGGCTGTTTGGCTTCCCCTGCTGGGCTGCTCACCGGGCCGGTGCTCAGGCAGTCAGCGTGCTCACTGCAGCCTCCACGGTGGCCGTCTGCACAGGGGTTGCGGGCCCGGCAGCTCCAGCCGTCACCCTCGTAGGCAGGCAGGCAGGTGCAGTTGACCTCTGTGCCCACCTGGCTGCAGCTGGCATGCTCGCTACAGCCGCCATGGCCGTCCTGGCACAGATCCACCACTGAGGCAAGGAGAGCAGTTGGCCCAGGTGCCAGGAGGGAGTGCGAGCTCCCCGCTGACCACGGCCGCTCCTCACCTGTGCACGTGCGGCCATCCCCTTCATAGCCCAGGCCACATTCACAGCTGTTGTCCACGCGGCACACAGCCTGGGATGCACAGGGCGGGGTGCACACCGGCTGCAGCCCTGCCCCCGGGCCAGCCCCACACAGCCAGGTTAGAGGTGCCTCCTGGATGCCCCCGGCCCCTCCCACCCACCGGGTGTGCATGCAAATGTGCAGGGCCCTCACCCAGCTGCACTTCACAGCGTGGCCCCGTCCAGCCCTCATCACAGAAGCAGGATCCAGAGCCCCCAAGGCCCTCATCACACTGGCCATGGGCGGTGCAGTGGCAGGCTGGGGAGGACAGGCAGGAGGATAGAGCTGGCACCGGGCACAGGGCAGGCAGGGAGTGGGGCAGGACTGCTCACCTTGGCAATGGGGCCCAAAGGCCCCTGGGGCACAGAGTTCACATGCTGTCCCGGCAAATCCCGAATGGCATCTACACTGTCCGCTGCCACTCATGCCGTCCACACAGATACCCTGGCCACTGCAGGGGCTGCTGACGCCTCCAGGACAAGCTGTGCGGGAAGGTGGAGAGGTGAGTGGGGGGCAGAGGCAATGAACTTCCATCCCAGCCACTGTGTCTGTCCTTCATCCTGTGGCACCTGAGGCTCTTCCAGAAACAGCAATCCACCCAAGTCCCCAGCCTCCTGACAGGTCCTGCCCCATCTGCACAGCCACCCCACCTTAGAGCGTTCTCTCCCAGTTACATCTCCGTACCTGCAGGCCTGCCCTTGGCCACCCCACACTCTCTCAGGACTAGTGGCCAGACCTCTGCCCAAAGCAATGTGGGAGTCAGAGGGGTCGGTCAACAGCATCTACCACCTCCAGACCCTCACCTTGGCACTCACTGCCATAGTGACCAGGGCAGCAGCTGGGCCTCCAGGCGGTGGTGACACAGATGCGGCGGCAGCCCCTGCCCATTCTGTGGGAGTGGCTCCAGAAGCTGTGCCGGGGCCACATTCTGCGTAGTGCCCAGGAGTGCAGTGGAGGGGACGTCCAGAACTTTGAGTAGTGGCGCCAGCAGATCTCGGGGCTGCCCTGGGCCAAGAGGACTCAGGCTGCAAACAGCCTGAGCTTGTCCCTGGGTCCTGCTCAAACCTCCACCCGGCCCCTTACCTGCTCCTGCGTGCCCCCCGGGCATGGTGGCTCCAGCCCGCAGATGCTGCAGATCTTCAGGGAGGAATGGGGGCCAACACAGCATGGTCAGGTGGGTGGCAGGGACAGCTGGGCTTGGGCCCCTGTCTATCCTCTATCCATCCACCCTGGCCCAGGTCTCCCTCACCGTGTCCACTGGCTGAGTCTCAAAGTGGTCACAGCGGGAACCAAGGCCAGGTGGCTCCAGTAGTTGGTCGATGCCATAGGCAAGGCCACCCTCAAAGGGCAGGTGTCTCTGCACGATGCGGGCTTCATCCTCACCCACGAGGAGCTCACCCTGCAGGTGAGGACGTGGATGCACAGTCACAGGTGTGCTGCAGCCCTCCACTGTCAGGGCCTCTGCCGCTTCTTCCCTCATTCACATCATCTCCCCAGACTCACCGGCCGGGCACGGCTGCAGGAGAAGGAGATGGGGGTCCCGTGCATGGTGCGGAGCGAGCCGAGGTTGGGCAAGTCAGATGCCAAGGCCTGAGCAGATGGAGCCACAGTTGGAGCTGGGTGGGAGAATCAGGTGGCAAGGAGTGGGACCAAGGTGTGGGGGTGCACCCACCTCCACATTGCGGATCACATGGCCCCGCAGAATGGCTGCTAGCTTGTCCCGGTGGTCCTCGTGGTACAGCCAGGTCTGACGGTCAAGTGGCAGGGCTTGCAGTGCGGTGTCTGTGGGCCACAGCATAGTGAGGGGCCTATGGGATGCATCTCGAAGCAGGGGCAGGAGGCCAGCCACCTGGGGACAGAGCGGAGATGTGACAGTCACCGCCCGGTCTGACCAGAAAAGGGCTCCGGGGGCCCACACGTCTCCTCACCGTCCATACCACTCTGCAGCCATCCCAGGCAGGTGTCCGTGGCCACACAAAGGGATACATTTGCACACACCTTGGCTCCTGTCAGGTGTTTGGGCACATATATGCATACCTGTGTGTGCTCCATCAGCACCAGCATGTCCTTACAAGTGTGTGCACAGAAGAGACAGGTGAGCCTGCAGACAGACACACTGACAGTCCCTCACACGAGATCAGTACCTTCACAAGGCTGCTGAAGATCTTGTAACCGAAGTCCTCTGCAGCGGCGGTGAGGTTCCTCTGGGGAAGAGAACTGGTGAGCATTGAAGTCAAGGGGAAAGGAGGAGCCTTCCAGCTCACCGGTGGGACCCAGGTCCTACCTGAGGGACTGGGGGCGTATTGGGCTCCCAATGTAGCGCCTCCGGAGGCAGGAGGATCCGGTCAATGAAGTGCAGGATGCCATTCACGGCCTCCTGGTCGCTGCTCACCACTCGCGCGAAGTCGTTGATGTACAGGGAGCCCTGTGGGTGGGGCAGGGCGTGCAGGGGCGGGGCCGCGCTGAGTGAGCTAATTGGTCAGGTGCCGGGGCCTGGGGCGGGCACTGCGGGGGTGGGGTCCCGAGAGGGCAAGCCTTGTCTCTCGCCGGGAGACTGCAGCGGGTGCAGCAAGTGCTGGGAATCTTGAGCCTGGGGACAGGCCCACGGTAGTGGGTTGGTTCTGGGGTAGGACTCGTCCTCTTCTTGAAGCCCGCCCTGGCTCAGGTAAAAGGGTCTTTCACGCGGGGGCAGCGCTTGCGAGCCGCTGTGTCCTGGGACCCGGATTGGCCATGCTGGGGCGGGGCCCGGGCTCACCTCCCTTTCGCTGAAGCGCAGCGAGTGCCCAGAAAGTGTGGTGACGTAGCCCTCCTCCAGGAGCTCCTGGCTCCTCAGCCGCCGGCACCCGATCACGTGATAGCGGAACACTAGCTGGCGGTGGGCGCCAATTCGGGCCAGATCGTCCTGGAGTGGGCATCAGGAGGGTGAAGGGCGGGACTGCCACCTCTGCCCACAGTGCCCACCATGGGAGTGCCCGTGCCTCCAAGCCGCCTCCTGAGGGGCTGTGTTACCTGCGACAGATTGGCTATTAGATCAGCGTGTGGCACAAAGATTGTGAAAGGCCCATCGCCCTTGAGCTCCTTGTATTCCTGGGGAAGGGAACGAACAGCTTAAATGGAGGAGACTGGCAACCTGGGCCCGACTTCAGCCTTCTTCTGGGAAAAACGTGGACTTTGAGAGACCAGATCAGTCAAGTCCCTAACCAAATGACATGACCCAGAGCGGGGTAGGACCCACAGATAAGAGAGGCCCGGGCTGGACCAAGAAAGTAGAGTCCAACTGTCACTCACCAGGAGGCGAAGGCTGAAGAATGAGGCGTGCCTGTCCCGAAGGAGCTCCTGAGGGGGGCGAGGATCAGCTCAGATTTGGGTTGGTCCCCATTCAGGGCCTGGTGCCTGTCCCAGCACCTGTGGCCCAAGGTCTGACCAAGGCAGAGATGAGGAAAGGAAAGCCAGGGGAGTCTGAGCTGGGGTCAGGGTGAGTTTCATGGAGCACAGCTGGGTAGACCAGGTGGAGTCAGGGATCAGGCTCAGGGTCATAGTCCGGGTCAGGATCAGATCCAATTTCTGGGGTCTTAACCAACATCACCGGTCAGACCCATGGAGGGGACAGCTAAGGGAGGGTCAGGGGTCTGACTTGGGCATCATTACCAGGCCGACTCGAGCACGGCAGGTGAAACCGTCCCCCACAGTGTGGGCTGCATCACAGGTGCACGTCCTCTGGCCGTCCCCTGTGCTGCTGCAGACAGCGTAGGGGCTGCAACCTCCATTCCTCTGTGGCAAGACCAGGAGAAGTATGAGACTCCTCTGCCCCAACCAGCCTGGGAAGGGGTCTTGAAGGTCCCTGCCCAACCCCAAAGGCCAGTTAACCACTGATCAGCCAGACTGGAGCTTGGGGCCTCCCTTCAGAGACCCTTAGGACCTTGCTGAGGTGGGGAGGGGCTGGTCCTGCTCCAGGCCCCTCCCTGTAAAATGGGATGGGGCTGGGGGCCTGACCTGGGAGCACGGGTCCAGGAGCACACAGGTCCGGATTCCGTCCCCACTGTAACCCTCTCGGCAGCTGCAGGAGACCTGTCCCAAATCCTGATCAGTGGTGCTGCTAGGACCCAAGAACTGGCTTGTGCCCTCCAACCCTCAGCCTGGCAAACCACCCGATGGGGGCACCACCACCACTATCCGCCCTGGAGTGCTGACCTGCTGGGGGCCGGTGGGGATGCAGTCAGCATGCATGTGGCAGCCACCATGGTGGATGAGACAGCTGTTCGTTTCTAGGGGGAAAGACTCCAATTCAGGTGCTCATCGCTGCCCTCAGCACCCCCAGCCCCACTCCACGTGCCTTCAGCGCCCCCCCAATCTGATCATCACTGAGGCCAGACCCTCGTACACCCAGGCCAGGGATCCCTGCCTCACCCTGGCACAGCTTCCCGTCACCCGTGTAGCCGTCCCGGCAGGTGCATGTCCACTGCCCAGGTGCCACCTTGGTGCAGTTGGCATGGGGGGAGCAGCCACCGTGGTCATAGGCACAGGGGTCCACCTCTAGGGGTGGATAATACCAGTCGTGAGAAGCAGGCCCAGGTTAGGAGCAGGGGAGGGAGAGTGGGGCACGGAAAAAAGGGTCAGAATGGGGGAAGACCGAAGATGGGACAACAAAAGAAACTGGACCTGAGGGAGTGGAGGGTGCTTGGTGGGGTGGGCCAGGGGGCAGGGCTTCAGTTTGAACGGACCTGAACAGTGGATGCCATTGCCCGAGAACCCTGCAGCACAGACGCAGGTGGGAGCTGCGGCCAAGTCCTGGACACAGCTGGAAGGGATGGCACTGGCTTAGTCCATGCCTGCCCGGCCAGCCCTGCCCTGGACCCTGCCCACCTGCTGGGCGTACTCACTTGGCATTGGAGTCACACTTCTCTGGGCACTGAGGACCAGTGGCTTCTGGGGAGGACGGTTCAGTCACTGAGATTGGACTCAGGAGCCACCACCCCGCCAGGGTCAGCACCCCTTCCCCACGGCCACTCACTCTGGTCGCAGCGATGGCCCTGCCAGCCCACACTGCAGACACAGCTTCCATCGCCTCGCAGTCCCTCCTGGCACAGCCCATGGGCACAGTTACACACTGGGGGACAGGGAGGATGGGAGTTACCCAGCGCCGTCATCCTGTCCCTGCTGGGGCGTCCCTGCTCTCCCCCACAGGATGCCCACACCTTGCAGTCCTCACCTCCAGAGCAGTTGGGGCCGTAGCGGCCCAGCTCACACATCTCGCAGGCTATGCCATGGAAGCCCTCATGGCAACGGCACCCCCCACTGCCCAAGAGCCTGTCCTGGCACTGCCCATGGCCAGAGCACACTCCACCCAGGCCCCCTGGGCATGGCTCGCACAGCATGCCAAAGAAGCCAGGGCAGCAGTCGGGTACCTGCAGTGGGGTGGAAGGAGAGGCCCCTGTCCAGAGGTTGGGCGGAGAATGAGGGAGAGGGGGGCATCTTGGGGCCAGAGAGCAAAGTAAGTCGGACCCAGGGACATGGAGACCACCTCTGTCCTCATGGCAGGGGTGAGGGACTGAGGCTCAGAAAGGAAAGGACTGCACCCGATCCCACTGTGCGGGGCGGAACTGGGCCCCACTGCTGCCCTGGGGCTGGGCTGATGGTGCAGCTCTGGGTTGGTCGCCTTCCTCCCCATCCCTACTGCCTGGGGCATGGCCACAGAGACAAACACTGGCCCCTCTGACCTCAGAATGCTCCCTTCCCTTCCTCTGGGTCCTTCCCTTACCGGCCTCACCCTAGTTCCAGCCTTGCCTCTGCCCTTGAAATCTAATCTGGGGCGTGCCCTGGTGGAGTAGTGGTTAAGTTTGCCTCCTATCAGTGCAGCCCACATACATCCCAAGGACCTGGACCCAGGCGGGGAGGGAGAACCACCAAGATAAACAACTAAATAAAAATATAAGTGAAGTACTTCTTTCTCCTCTCTTCCTGCCTGCCGGCCTACTGGCTTTCATTCTTGCCTGCATTTTCCTTTTAAAACTGAAAGAGAAATCTGATCTGGGCTCTTCTCTGGGGCCGCATTCCCGTCCTCCCGCCTCCCTCTCCCGACAGACTTGGGGCAGGACCTGGATTTTCTTGGCACACGTGTAAGCACAGCCCCGGGAGAAGGAGTAGCCAGATCGGTAGACACAGCTCTTCTTCGGGGTGTCCTGGAAATGGTGACCGGGAGTGGGGCTCAGCCAGCAGTGAGGCGGGGACAGGCCAGTTAATGGGGAGACAGAAAGGTGGACTGCAGGTATCAGTGGATGAAGACAGCCAGGCAAGATGGCAGAAGGGTCACTGAAGGACAGGACAGACAGACCTGATGTGAAAGACGCAGGCAGGCAGGAGCCAGGACTGGGTCGCGGTCACATACACTGGGCTGCAAATCCTAAAGAGGGCTCCTGCGGCCAGACCTAAACCCAGGCCTCCTGGCTTCTACCAAGAAAGCAGTTCTGCCCGTCCAGGCCCCCAGGCTGGGTTGCAGAGAGAAGCCCACGGAGCTTTGGCACGGGGACCAGGGGGAAGGGGCAAAGCAAGGCGGAATTGCACTAAGACCAGCCTCACCTCCAGCTGGAAGCCCTGCGTACAGCGGAATTTCCGGGTGCAGTTTATACATTTCTCCTGTGGGGAGGGAGGGCAGCGTCAGGCTCCCAAGCCCACCTCCCTCACTCCCTGGCAGGCTGACTGCCCTCCCACCCCTGACCAGGCGCCCGCCCGCAGGCCTGGCCTCTCAGCCGCCCTCTCACCCGCAGGGCCTCCGCGTGGCTGTGCAAGCAGCGGCTGGAGCCCACTGCCAGGACCCCAGACAGGCCGTACAGGGAGCGGCCAGGGGCCTCCAGCACAGGGCCGTCCAGCGGTACATGGTTCACCTCGGGCTGCAGAGGGGAGTAGCAGGCTGAAGCCGCCAGCCTCGGCTTCTTCCCCTCGGGGGTATCACACCAGGGGGGCCAGGACTGGGAGGGCATCTCCTGCAGGGGTGGTTCCTGGAGCAATGGGGAGCTCCCAGGTGGGGAGACCTTAAAGAGAAGGGGGTCTTCAAGAGCAGGGTGCCCGGTGGGGGGTATCTCCTTGCCTCCCTTCAGACCTGGCCGCTGTGGTTGTAGAAGACTAGCCAGTGGGCAGGGCCCAGGAGGGAGTTGCGGTGGCCGCCCCTCCGCAGGGTTTCCGCGGAGATGGCCTCTCCCAGGATCACATGGTGCCTCACTGTGTCTGCGTCCTGGGGGGCGAGGAGAAGTTCAGGGGCGCCACCAAGTGCCCTGGACAGTGTGGCCCACCCCCGTGTCCCTGTGCTGTGGGACAGGAGGCTCACTCTCTGGCCCTTCCCCTCCTGCCCCATCCCCGTGGACTCACCAGGCTGCTACTGTTTCCCTGGGCCTCCAGCGACCGATTTGTGGGCACGAAGATGGTGTAGGCCGTGGCTGCTTCAATCTGGGGTACCAGCTTGTGGAGCTAGGGGCCAGGGGCAGGATGGGCATAATCACCCCTCAGCCTGCGCCTGGGAGCCAGCAGCTCCTCCAGGCCTGGGAAGGGCACTTAGCCAGGCACTCCCCTTCTCTCCTGCCCTCACCTGCAGCAGCTCCCGGAAGAGGCTGAAGGCAGGCACGGAGTCCAGCTGCTGCAGCAGCCCCTGCCCACCCGGCATGTCCCCTCTTGGAGGCAGTAAGACCTGGCATGAAGTGTGAGTCAGCATGTCACTGCCTCTCGGATTGTTAGGAGGGTCCCTGCACACATGCCCCTCTCCAGTCATACCTGACTAATGACGTGCAGGACACCATTGGTGGCAAGGAGATCAGCCACGTCCACGCTGGCATTCTGCACCCACACCCTCTAGAAGGTGGCAGGCAGAGCTCAGTCATAGGTGAGCACAGGTAGGCACAGCACCAATAGAGACTGCTGGGCACACAGGTACCTACTGGAGCCCCCAGCCTGCCAGTTGGGCACACCAGGGCCCAGTCAGAGGACAATATGCAGAGATGGCTGGATGACAACCCCTGGCAGGGCAGTGACGACAGGCCCAGTAGCCAGTGCCCTGAGCACACCCTGTGAGCCCAGCCCTGGGCAGGACCCCGATCTCCTCCCTGGGGCCCTGCTCTGGGAGTCCGCAGCACTCAAGTTCCCCATGAGCGTGCATGGCCCCCAGACCCACAGAGCGCACCACATACCCCACTGATGTTGCGAATCTCCCAGCGTGTGGTGGGGCTCAGGGTGGTCACCTCCTGCCCGCCTCTCCTGGCGAGCTCTTCCTCGGAGAGTGCACCCTGGAGAAAATGGGCCCTAAAGGGGCACAGTTTAGGGAGATCATGGAACCAGGTTAGTCTAACCTGCAGACACCCCAGGAGCCCAGGGGTGGACACACGCCGGGCTGAGGCCCCGCCTGGGGTCAGAATGGCTGCCCACCTGACCAGCTGAGGCAGCATCCTTGGCTGTAGCCAGAAGGCCTGGTCCTGGGGGCTCCACCTACGGATGGCAGACTCGGAAGGCACCAAGGCTGTCACTCGGCTGGCTGCAGGAAGGGTGACCCCTGCGCTCTGCACGCGGCATGCAGGGGGATAGGAGGGATGAAGGGAGCCACCACACTGAGATCACCTGCTCCCGGCCACCAGGCCTCCCCCAACCTCCAGCTCTTGAAGATGTTATGTAGCACCCCTGTATCTGGGGAGGCCTCCAGGCTTTGAGCCACAACCCCAGTATTCTGCCCTGTCCTACCTTAATCCACTGGTAGAAGACAGAAAAGTGAGCATTTGCTTCTAACTCCTGAGGAGAAGGAAAGAGCTGAGGTCGTGGACCCAGAATCATCCAAGTCCCTCAGATCCCCCAGGACCCTGAGCACCTTCCCACCTGAGGTGCAGGAGAGGAACTACTTACTTTGAAGATGTCTCCATAGCAGCTGATGCCATCACCCCCATAGCCAGGGGGACATGTGCAGACCCGCTGACCTCCCCCCACTGCCCGGCAGGTGGCCTGGTGGGGTGGGGCAGAGAAACACGGCCCTCCCTTTAGCACCCATCCTTGGTCTCTCCAGTCACCCTTGTCACGCATTTTGCTGTCTAGCTGCCACCCCGCCATCTGTTCCCATCCACTAGTCTGCATCCATGTTGTTCCTTGGGTCTGCCTGGCCTGCTCTCCAAGATTGCTGTGTATTTGACATGAGCAGGAGCACCCACAAGGCCCACAACCACTGGAGAGGACTGAGCAAGAGCAGGGGAACAGGTCAGGCCACAGGTGTGGGGTGAGTACATGGCAGAGGTGTGGTGGGGGAAAGCAGTGAGGTCAGGGGACAGTGAGACACTCAGAGTGGCCAGAGGAACGTGGGTGGGGTAGCCCAGGCCAAAGTGGAGAGAGGAGGCTGGGCAGGGGCTGGGCCCTTATTCAGGAAGTATGAATGCTCTGTCCTTTGGGCAAGGGGTGACAGGTGTGGATTTGGAGTTCAAAACATCCCAATCCTGACTCAGCAAGTGAGAGCTGCAGCTCGGCCTGCCCACCCGAGAGTCCCCTGCCGCTGCTTACCAGGTCATGGCAGCCACCATTGCCTGCCCGGCAGGGGTCGATGGGACTGCACTCATAGCCATCTCCCGCAAATCCCAACTTGCAGGTGCACCGGCTCTGGAGAGTTGGGGAGCAGAGGGCCGCATCTCACCAGGAGCACCCGACCCTTTCGTCTTCCACTCCCAGCTCCCCACAGGCTGGGCTGTCCCCCAGGGGTGGCCTGCTCAGACCCCAGAGGCGGCACTCCCAGCTTGATGTGGAAGCTCTGTGCTCCAGATGGGGAGACGGAGGCCCTGAGGAGAGACCAGCTCTTGGAACGAGTCTGAGAAAGTGATGGCATTGGCAGGAAAGCAGCCATGGAGGCTGGGTTCCTCTGCTCTCTCGGCGCCCTTGAACAAGGCCAGTGAGGCCTTCATGTGTGATGAGGTGTTTGTTGAGCCAGCCGCAGGGAGGTCAGCTTAGACTCCACCTCCAGCCCTGCTGCTCTGCTTGGCTGCTGACACTTCCCACTAAACGACGTGGGCTGTGCACACGGCCAGTGGATGACGTGTGAGACTCCCTACCACAGCCGCCAGTGTTTGCCGGTGAGGGCATTTCGACCTGCTTATTTCAATGCTGGTTCTGAATTTTCAAGTTCCTGGTGGGGTGTGGAGCACCAGTTCCCATGCCCACCTGCGTTTGCCCTGTGTTTGCCCTGCAGGCTGGCAGGCCGGCCATTGTGGGGTTAGGCAGACAGGGAGCCCAATGGGTTCTCACAAAGGCCTAGGCCACGCAGAGGCTGCACCAGAACCAGCCAGGCTGGTCTCCTGACTGGCACATGAGAGACTCCAAAATGCCTGCCAGTGCTTGGCTCACCAGGCCAGAACTGCCCCCAGCAAGCGCCAGACTCTGGGGTCCTATGACTAGAGTCTGAGATGGCAAAGTTCAGAGGTGGGCTTCTAGCTTCAGTCTAAAGGTCTGGGGATGTTGCCCCTTGCTAGGGACTAAGCCCAGGTCTGGGACTCAACACTCAGACCCGGGGCCCGTTTGTGTCTGAGGCTCCAGACAACTGTCGGTGCCCCAAGACTGGATCTCCATGGAGTCAGGGAGTGAGGGAGCGGCTCCCAGAGCAGAGGCCTCCCCCACTGGCTGCTGCGCCTCACCTGCCCAGGCCCCACGAAGCTGCAGAGGGCGTCGGCATGGCAGCCGCCTCGAGCATCCAGCTCACACTCGTCGATGGCCACACAGACGCGGCCATCCCCGCTCCAGCCTTTGTGGCATGTGCACTGGTGGGTGCCCAGGGCCTTGGGGACACACTCAGCCTGCAAGAACCATGGAAAAATGACTCAGCCCAGAGGGCAGCAGGTAGAGGGCACGAGTGTGCCACCACCTACACAAGGCCAGGACTTGAGGAAAGGGCCGAGACTGACATTCTCTGAGCAGCCGCCGCGGTCTGGGCGGGAGCAAGGATTGCTGCGGGTACAGGAGAAGCCGTCACCCTCAAAGCCATCGAGACAGAGGCATCTGGAGGGGCAAACAAGGGGCCTTCATGAGACTCTGGAAGAAGCAAGGGACTAAGCAGCCAAGGAGCAAAGGCATAGACAGGTGGGGAGGGGCTGAGAGGAAGAGCTCTCACTTGGAGACGCCCCCCTGGCTGACGCAGTGGGCATGAGGGTGGCAATTCAGAGCCTGCTCTGTGGATCCACAGCTCCCAGTGGTCTCATTGCAGAAGGAGCCACTGAAGCCTGGGGCGCATGTCCCTTGCTGGCACACACCCCCGCTGCCTGGACGGTTGTCACACAGACCATGGACACAGCCGCAGTCTGCAGGGAGGAGATGAGAACAGGAAAACTGAGGCAGGGACTGGGCAGGCTGGGAGCCAGGATGTGGTTAGGGAGCAGAAGGAATGGCATAGATCTGACTTCAGGGTTTAAAAGTCAGAGCTCATTTCAGACTCAGTGGGCATCAGAGGAAACTTGAAGTCATCTTCTGCTTCCAATCACATTGTCCTCACTGCCCTGCCCCTAACACCACCATCAGGAAGTTCCTCCTGTCCAACCTTAAACCCTTAAGATGAAATCAGGGGCTAGTCCTGGTCTGGGTGAACACACATTTCTGTCTCTGAATCCTCCCCACTCCCTCTGATCTCTACCCTTTCTCCCGGGGCCCTGTTCTCCTCAGGAGTCCCCAGTCCCATTCCAAGGTGACCCTTTTTCTCCCCAGGAGGTGCCCTGGGCCCAGATGCCCCACCTTCCTGGCACTTGTCTCCATGCTTCTTTGGGTTGGAGCAGACGTGGCAGGCGATACCCCTGAAGTCGGGGAAGCAGAGGCAGGCCCCGCTGCCCTGGAGCCCGTCACTGCACTGGAGGGGGGCAGGAGGCAGTCAGCCGCATGGAATGATTTCCCACGTCCCCTCCCCAACGCCCCTCTATCCACAGGCCAACTCTGAGCTCCCGCTCCCCTGACGAGACCTTCCAAGGCACTGATGCTGCCAAAGCACTAGCCTAAAAGGCACCTGGCCCCGTGGGCTTCATAGGATATCTGCCCAGTGTGGAAACATATAACCCCGTGCTCTTCTACAGCCAGCTGTCAGAGTAACCCCGATGCTACAAAACAGCAAAAGAGGAAGACAAAAGGAAATTCCTGACACGTAGCCTTTATGAAAACAGATCCATTTCTAGATAAAAAAATCTAGCCACCCTGGTGGCTTAATGGTTAAGTCTCTAAGTGGACCACTCCACTTACATCCCAAGGACCCGGGTTCTCGACCGGGGCTGGGAAACACCAAGGTGATCAACTGAATACAATTAATGTTTCTTTCTTCTCTCTCTTCCTGCCTGTCTGCCTCTGCTTGCCTTCATTCCTGTCTGCACCTTTACTCAAAAAAAAAAAAAAAAAAAAAAAAAAAAAATCTATATAATTAGTTATTTCTAATGAAAATAGTAGTAAGCATAATTTAGTCTAACTTCTGCTGCCTACATATGAAGAAGAGATTAGGAGGAGGTTTAGCTCAGACACAGCCAGTCCTGACTGGCTCAGGAGGAGCCCGGGCACCCCCCCTCAGCCCAGAGAAGAAAGGGACTCACGTTGCCTTTGCCATAGCAGGGGTTGGAGAAGCCCCCAGGACACTGTGCACAGTCTGGTCCAAAGAACCCTCTGCAACAGCCAGGTTTCTGTCAGACAGAATGTATCTGAGGGTGCATCTGGGTCATATCCCCCTGTCCGGGCACTTCCCCTGGTCCCATCTCAGGAGCTAGGGGGCAGGTGGCGGGGAGGCCCCTCTGTGACTCCTCCCCCAGAAGGAAGGCAGTGCCATCTCTGGGGAAAGCAGCCCATGCAGTCCCAGCCTGGTGGCCTCAGAGAGAAGTGAGTGGCCCAGGTCACAGGGAGCAGGCGCCCTGCCCCAGGCTCACCAGGACGGTCTGATTGCAGTGGCTGGCACAGCCCTTCTTCAGGACGTTGAGCCCAGCAGGGTCATGGACGTAGACGCACTCCTTGGGGAAGATGTCCTGGAGATGGGGGTCAGTGGGGCATGCAATGCTGTCACAGGTAAGAGTCCTGGGTGGGCCCCTTCACCAGCAGCCCAGGTCCAACACGCTCTCTCTCAGTGGAGCCAAAGGGCCCCTCCCCACCCCAACCGGGGCCAGAGCACTAGAGGACGGGGCCGGGCACTCACCAGCTTGACGCTGTTGGGGGGACACGTGCTGGTGCTAAGGGCTTGGCAGTCCACACAGGAGCCCTGGGCCATGATGGGAGGCAGGGGAGAGAGTTAGTCACAGGGTGCTTGAGCGGCAAACCCCGAGAAAATGGCACTGAGCTGAGACCCAGGTATCTGAGAAAGCCCACAGCCGCATGGCCGGCAGTGGCGCCAGGGCAGAAGGAAGAGCAGGAGCAAAGGCCCTGCGTGGGAAGGAGATCACCTTCAGAGCCTGAGGGGCTGGGGGCCTTGGCAGGAAGGCTGAGACAGAGCTCTGGAAGAGCCAAAGTGATCTCAAAGGTACCATTCCCAGGGGTTGCTGAGGATTAGAGGGGGAGGAGGCCGGGAAACATTTGGGGGTCTGCACCCAGGCTCCAGAGCCACCACCAGCCCCGCCTCTCACCTGGGAGCTGGGAAAGGCATCTGCCTCTTCTTGGGAAGGTGGCCCAGGGAGAGTGCTACATAATGACGCCAGGGCCCCAGGAAGAGTACCCCAGACAGGCCTCCGTGCACAGCGGAGGCCGGCAGCACGCACTCACCGCCACCATCTCATGTTGCTCCTCGTTGCAGTGCTTGGGCAGGATGGGCAGGATGGTCGGGGGCAGCAGGACACCCTCGAGCATGTGGATCACGCCATTGGCAGCCAGCACGTCCACTCTCCGCAGCGGGACGCCCTCAGGTCCGAGCAGGATGCGCCCCTGCGACAGAGCCCAGTGTGCCCCCGCCCACAGCAGGCCTCAGCCCCTCACCCCAGACCCACCTCTGCAGCTCAGTGCCCTGTGGGAGGCCGAGCTGCCAGCATCTCCCCCTTTCCTCAGCAATGCCCCTTGGGCTGGCAAAACTGCTCAGGTCTGCAAGCCATTTATCCACATGGCTTCTGCCACATGGGGCAACCCCGCCATGGGCTCCCCTTCCTCCTTCTCCTTGGAGCCCTCCTGTGCTATAAGGTCCCAGGAGAGGGACTTGACTGACACCTGCCTCCTCTCTGACACCAGCCAGGGCCTGGCCACCATGGGCTTGGAGCACCAAGGCAGTGCTACAAGAAGCCAGTCATCAGCAGCCCCTCCAGCATGGCTCCATTCATTCCAGAGGCTCGGGGCGCTCACCTCGTCAGAGATGTTCACAGCCAGGACCTGGTTCGCCATGGTGAGGACTCGGCCCTTGGAGATGAGCCTCTCGATTGTCAGCTGGGGTAGAGGAGACGGTGGCCTTAGGCTGGGCACCGGCTCCCCGTGCCCAGAGCTTCCAGGTGACTCACACCTATCACCTGGGTCCCTGGGGTCTTCCTTTTTGCTATTTTCATCTGGACGGGGGGTCAGGGGGATCTGGGGAGACTGGAACCTGCAAATGCCCCAACAGCCCAACAGTGGGAGCAGGCCAGTTGCCCTCCCAGAGGAGGCGCTCTCACCTGGCCATGGCTGTAGATGTGGTACCTCACCAGCTCCTGCAGCTTTGAGAGGCCCTGGCAGGAAAGAGAGGGCTTGGCTCCTGGAGGCCAGCTTGGCGTCAGCGGTAGCCCAGCCCCACCTGCCCACTGAGCTTACTGCTGTGAAGAGGTAGATCAGGCGGCCGTCACGCAAGTTGTCCACAGCTTCATTGCTCGGGACAAAGACTGTGAAGGGCCCGGGCCCGTCCAGGATGGAGGGTAGTCCGCAGTTCTGTGGCGGTGGGAGGAAGGCTCAGGGAGGCTCTGAAGTCAGCCCCACCCGCGCCTCCTGTCTGGCTCCTGCTGCCCTCAGCCCACCAGGAACTCCCACGGGAGTAAGTGGGTTCCTGCTACTGTGACCAGTGATAGGCAGGTTCTAGGGTGGAGGCATGAACAAAGGTCCTTGCTACCCCAGAACCCCAGATCAGCGTGGGGCAGGTTGTGGGTAATGATGGGGTGGGGGGGGCGCTGGTCCAAAAGCTCAGGTGAGTTAGGACTTTCCCTCAACTCACCTCCAGGATGGTTTCAAACCGGTTGAAGGCCTCGGTGGAGGCCAGAATCTGGCCAATGGTTCTCTGTAGGGCGGGATGAGCATGAGGATCCCCAGAAGAGGCGAGGCCGCTTCAGCCCCAAGGAAAGGAGCTGCGCTCTAGCCCGAAGCCAACCTGCTCCTCCCTGAACTGTTCAGTCACGGGGAGGGGAGAAGGGCCAACAGGGTTCACCTTGGGGTCCTCAGGAAGTTCGGGGGGCAGCTGCCACTTCAGAGTGTTGACCATGTGGAAAACGCCGTTGGCTGCTGGGTAATTGGCCTTGTAGATGAGGACCATCTGCTGAGGATCATCCTTGTACTTGTAGGTATACTTTTGCTGAGATGGGAAGCCTCTGGCTCAGACTCAGGCTTGCCCATTCCAAGACGCCTCCCACTCCAATCCGGGCTGTGTCCCGTGGCTCCTCTGGCCCCCCAGCAGAGGCACGCCTCACCATGAAGTGGTTGAAGGAGACGGTGATCTGCTGCCCACCCAGTGTCCACCAGTTGAGTGTCTGCTGGGCCCTCGACTCTAGCACATGCTGCCCCGCAATGACGTGCTGCCTGCAGAGCCTCCGGGCCAGGGAGGCCTGTGGGCACAGGGGCCAGGTGCTGAGTGGGCCCAGGGTGGGTGGCCCCATCCTGCTGCCCCTGCCCAAGCCATGGAGGGGACATGGTGCCACACAGGCTCAGTCCCTGGAGTATGGCCTGGGAACTCTCTCAGGGTCTGGGGGTCTAGGGCAGGGTCGGGGGGTGGGGAGGGAAGGGCCGTGCCAGCTCCCAGGCAAGGAGGGACTCACATTCATGGTTCTGGAGAAGATGGAGATTGACGGCACCAGCACGGTGAAAGGGCCCGACGTGCTGAGGATCTCCCGGCATCCCTGGTCTGCAGGTCAATAGAAGGCACCTCAGAAAGGTCTGCAAGACCCTCAGACATCGTGATGCCCTAGGTTTAGGGATATCCGGGAAGGGGCCCTGAGTCTAGGTCTAGGCTAGAGGGGGGAATCAGGATCGAAGGGGGCCAGCTTCCACATCCATCATGCACCCGCCACTGTTCTCTGCTTCCTTGGCACTTGGACGGGGTCTCCCCCACCCACCCGCCTGTACTGCTGCTGCAGGGGCGGGGTCACAGGCAGCAGAGGGAACCACGCACCCAGCATGGCAAAGGCGACTCTCAGAGAGCCGAGCTTGCTGCTCTTCTGCACCTCATACAGCAGGTGTCCGTAGCAGGCACGTCCATCTCCCACTTCACCCTCCTTGCACACACAGCTAGGGACGCAGGTAGAACAGGTCAGGGTGGGTGGTGTGGCTGGTCCCCACCTCCTGGCCCTCACCAAGCTGTCCCCACAGGGCCCTTGAGCTGAGGATGCTCACGTGTGCACACCTGCCCTCCCCAGCCTACCCTCTCTGCTCTGCCCCTCATGCCCACCCCAAGGTCCCTGTGCCCACCTGGTCTTCCCATCACGGGTCAGCTGGCAGGTGGCTGACCGGTCACAGGAGTGGGCAAAGCAGTAGGCAAAGCAGCCCGCAGAGGCATTGTGGTTGATGCTGACCAAGCCTGGTTTACATGAGCAGGAGGCCTGGGCCAGCAGGCACGCAGGGGGTTAACATCACGTACATGAGAAGCCCTGGTGCCTACTGCCCCGCCGAGCTCTGCTCCACTGGGACCCCCACAATCACCCAAGAAGGGGTCTAACATCCTCTTCCCACTTTACAAAAGGGGCAGCTGGGGCTCCCAGAAGGCTCACGATGTGCCCAAGGGCCCTCGGTCATTGTGGGGGAGTGGGCTGTGGAGGCTGACCCAGTCCTGGCTCACCTTGCCGGGCCTCTGGTACACGCACAAGGTGGAGTTGCTGGGGCAGCCCCCATAGTTGTTGGTGCAAGGGTCCTGGGGCAGACACACCCTCCCATCGCCATGGTAGTTCTCAGGGCAGTGGCACTGGGCCTGGCCCTGGGGGCTCACCAAGCACTGGGCCAGTGGGGAACAGGGCGATGACTGGCAGGGGTTAGGGTCTGTCGGGGCAGGCAGGGGGTAGGAGGGAGAGAGAAAGAGAGAATGAATGTGTGCCCAGTGAGCCAGGCACCTGGGAGCCCCAGTTTTGTCACAGCTTCCATCAGGATGGCCCCAAGATGCAGTGAGCAGGTTGACCTGGAGCTTTGGGACAGACTGTCTTCCCCACAGGCACCCTCGCTGTAAATGTGCAAATTGCACATTCTGGTTTAAAATGTTGTCCTCCCAGAATGAACTCACCCTGAGCTGGGGGCCTGTCCCAGTCACAGACTCACCTCGGCATTCTCTGCCCTGCTGCGTGTGGCCCGGCAGGCAGCTGCAGGCAGGCGCCTCTGCAGAGCACTGTGAGTTCTGGGGACAGTGTAGGGCCTGGCAGACAGGTACCTCTGAGTGGAGAGAAGAGGGTGCTGCAGTGGCTCAAATGCTCAGGAATAAAGATACTCTACCCACCCCGGGGCCCTGACTCCAGTCAGCTCCCTGCCCGCCCCAGGGCCCTGACTGTGGCCAGGGTCCAGCTTGCTCTAAGTGGAAGTCCCAGATGACACGTGCTCCCTGACCAGCTGTGTGCCTCTCCTTCAAAAGAAATTAGGTGGTGGGCAGAGGTCCTGCTGAGGCTCAGGCCTGTCTCTCCCCGCTGGCCTTGCCTGCTCTGCCCATGAAACTGGCTGCCACAGCTGTAGGCTCACCTTGGTCACAGTGGGGTCCAGTGTACCCAGCAAAGCACAGGCAGCTTCCATCCCCAAGGGGTCCACGGCTACATACACCGTGCACACAGCTGCACACTGGGAGGGACACACAAGGACAGGTGAGACTGTAGCCTCATCCAGGGACTGAGAGAGACACTGAGTTCCTGCACTCTGCATTTCAGGAGCTCTGGCAGGCACCTCCTCAAGAGTACAGAGCTATGGTGTAGGGTCACAGGGCTGGTGGGAGGCCGGGAGAGGCATCTGGCCCAGCCAGGCTGTTCCGGGGAGGCTTCCTGGAGGAGGAAGAGCCTGGAGGCATGATGAAGCAGCACTCATGCTCCTAGAAAGTGTGAGACTGAGGGACTGGGAGGGAGTCTGCCGGGGGCTGGTTGTTGGAACTGGATCCCTACAGACCCCCAGTGGAGGCTGACCCTACCCTCCCGCCTGCTGTGCTCACCTGACTGGCAGTCAGGCCCAAAGCGGTTGGGGTCCTGGCACTCCTGGCAGGCTGAACCACTGAAGTTCTCCTGGCAGAGGGAGGCACCGAGTCTGTGTGGTTCCTGCAGTGCCCCCCACCCCGGCCTGGGCAGGCCCTCACCTGGCACACGCAGGTCCCGTTTCTGTCGATGCCATCCAGGCAGGTCCCATGGCCGTTGCATGGGGCCTCAGCACCCCCGGGGCACTCTGTGTAACCCCCTAGAACTCAGCTCTGCCCCAAGAGCTTTCAATGTACCCCCCCCAACTCCAGCAGCCATGGGCAGCCCCCAACTCATCCCTTCCCCCAGGGCTGTGCTCACAAGTGAAGGAGCTGAGGGCACGCAGGCAGGGCCTGGTGAGAGCATAGGGAGTGAGGTGCAGGGCCCTCCCCGCATACCGTAGCAGTGAGACCCCCAGTAGCCAGGGCAGCAGGCCTTCTGCACCGCGTCCTTCCAGCACTCCAGCATGCAGCCGCGCATGGACATCAGGGAGCCCCCCAGTTGTACCTCATAGCTGTGGGTGCGGGGTTGACGATGTCAGGGGCCCCACCCTGCACGCCTGACCCGTCTCCCCACACTGCTCTGGGTATGCACACTCTAGCTCACCCTGCCTGGCCGGGGCCGAGCAGAGTCCAGCACACGGCAGGAGCCGGTAAGCATCACCTGCCTGCCCACCCCCAGCCCACCCATCTCTGTTCCCTGGAGGGGCCTGGCCCTCAGTCCTCTCCCAGGATACCCCTGGAAGTGGGTCAGGTCAGGGGGTTGGGGCCGCACCGGCAGTCCTGAGGTGTCTTCTCCGGGAACACTGGAAGCCAGCCCAGCGGGCACACCTGCTTCTTGATGGCGGGGCATGTGGTGCAGCGTGTATGAGTGATAGACTTGATCTTCGTATCGCAGCGTTTGGACCGCACCTGGCCCACCATGGGGGCATAAGTGTGAGGGCATGGACCCTGTCCCCACTCCTGACTTTGCCCTATTCACCCCTCTCCATGCCTCAAGTCCCTGCCTATCCACTGGGGTCACAGAGAGGATGGCAAGGCCCAGAGGGATTAGGGGAGCCTGTCTGTCACAAGTGGTCACTGTCACAGAGCCTGTCCATGCCCACAGTCACACACCTCTGCCCAGGAATCCCAGTCCATACTTGCTGACATGAAGGGAATCTAGACATTGTGTTCCTCTTCCACTCACTTCGGATGAGGAAACTGAACCCCTGGAGCTGGCTTCTGTCCAAAACCACCCCAAGACCAGGTGGCAACTGGGGACTAGAACCTGGACTTGACCTGGTGCAGAATCTTGCCTTTCATTTAAAAATAAACACTTAGGCAAGCCCTGGAGGCCTAGTGGTTTAGTCCATCAGGCATAGGTCACACACATCCCAAGGTCCCTGGTTCAAGACCCAAGGCCCACAGAAGATGAACTAAATAAAGTGCTTCCTCCTCCTCTCTTCCTTCCTGTCTGCCTGCTCACCTTCATTCCTGCCTGTACCTTTCCTTTTAGAAACAAACAAAATAGATATACCACTGAGCCATGCAACTGGCAGCTTGAAAGACCACCCATCTTCAGCTGTCTACACAGGCAGGACATGAGCTTTCAGCCGTGCACCAGGGACTGGGGTCCAGCCATGGCTCTCTCCGGGCACATTCCCACGTCACTACCTAGTGACCCTCTCTGAGTCAGCCCCAGGCTGCCCTGCTGCCCTGGGCATCAGAGGTGCAGAAGCCAGCCCCAAACCCAAGACTGGGCCCATGTGAGCAGGCATGTATGAGTGGTTGTGTGTGTTTGGGCCAAGGCCTGCCCGTGGCCCCATACCCTGCCAGGCTCCAGGATGCGCCATCGAGAGGGAACTGAGAGGACCCAGGCAAGCTCCAGGGGAGGGGACAATTGAACTGGGACCTAAAGGGTGCACAAGACCTGACCAGGGCCATGCTCTTGGCAGAAGGTAGGTAGAGCAAAGGCCAGGAAGTGGGAAGGAGCAAAGAACCATGTGTGACCAGGCAGAGGGCAGCTGAGAGATGAGAGGGGGTGGTGGCCACTCCTCGGCGGGAGGCAGAACTTGGGACAGCCCTGTGACTGGGGTTGTTCTTTAAATGGGACCTGATTGCTGCATGAAACACAGGGGTGAAAGCAAAGGATGAGCTTGTCACCCGAGGGGACAAGAATGTCTGACTGTGCAGGACTGTTCCTACCACCTTAGTGACAAGATGGAGAAGCTGAGATGTTTTGATTTAAAAAAATGCTGAATGCACTGTGGTCCAAAGAGCCCAGACATCTCTTTCCTAGAACAAACGACAGATGTGCGGCCTCTCAAAGCTGGAGAAAAGGAGAAATAGCGTCCGATACTTTCTTCTGGCGAACACGAGGGGCCCTGGGCCTCTGTGTTGTGATTTGGCCTTTTCTGCTCATGACTCTGTGGTCAGCTAAGAAGGAAGTTGCTTTGAGTGGCCTCAGCGTCAAGCTACAGGATAGAGTGTTGCGGGCTCCTTCCCCACTCTGGGGTTTGGTCTTTGCTGAGCCAGGGAGCAGCTAGGAAGTTGGGTAACTCTGGCCTGGGCAGCTGCTGGCTCAGGATCCTCCAAGGGTCACCTTGGGCGCAGCTGCCAACTTGGTCACCACTAGTCTGGGACTAGCTCTCAGGAATGTCAGCCAGCCCCGAATAAGGGTTCGGGGGAACGAGAGCACTGTCCTCATTCTTGGGCAGAGCTGGTTTGCTGAAATGGTGGGTGAGGGTCAGGCATGCAGGTAGCAGGTACCTTGGGTCCCTGTGGCAAACAACCACTCACAGAATGTCGCCTTTATACATGGGTATGAAATGATGATGGATGAATAAGCCAGTGGCCAAAGCACATTTCTCTCCAGGAACCACATGGGAGGTTGGCACTTGGGCCTCCCTCTGCCCAGCAGCCCCTAATCTCCGGGCTGTCCCACTGGGAGGAGTGAAGCTGGATCATGGCCCATCGATGAATCAGAGACCCTTCTCCCCGGGGTACGGAGGGGCTGCCTGAGCCAGGCGAGGGCTGTCCTCCCCACCCTGATCCAGAAGTAATTTTGCAATGTCTGCTTCCCACAGAGACGCTGCTGCTGGGGAAGTTGAGGAGACACATGTTGAGCCTGTTATGAGAAGATGGAAAAAACTTCCCCAAGCTGGGGCCAGGCTCCTGGGACCTTCTAGGATCAAGGGTCCCCAACCCAACTCCTTCAGGGAAGAAGGGACCCCCAAATGGCTTCTTCCTGCCATAGATCAAAGCAGGGAGAGGAGAGAGGACATGCTCCTCTCCCTTCAAACCCCAGCCTGAGCCACAGATCCCACCAGCACACTCTTAGCAGAGAGGGTGCTTGGTAAATGTCTTTTTGGACAGATGCTAAGAGCCCAGCCTCCAGGAAGCTTTCCCTGCTGCTGCTGCTGGCTGGCATGCCTGCATTTGAGGTCTGCCACTGCCCCTTACTGGCTATGTGACCCAGAGCATGTCCCTTCCTTTCCAAGTCTGTTTGCTAATGGTTACAGTGCTTATGCTACTTGATACGGAGAAGGCTAAGTGATAGTGTATAAGGGAACTGGCAGCTCTGCAGGCCTGTCCCACAGAACCCAGCCCTCTTCCCTGCATGAGCCAAATGAGCGCCAACCCCAGAATATAGGTTTTAGAAATACTTAAAACAGTGGGTCTCTGACAAGGAAGAGATCCTGGTCTGAGCCCCCTCATTGACCCTTGTCCCCAGAAAATGAGGTGGTGGCAATGCCTGTGAAATTCCTTTGCATTGTACACATGGGGAAACTGATAGACAGGGAGGAGCAGAACCCCACCTGCCTGAAACCCTTGGCTCTTCCATCATCATGATCTCAGTCTCAGCTCTGTCCCCAATGCTGAGCTGCCTCTGATGCTGGTGAGACCCTCTCTCCTTGTGCCTTCTCTGAGGGACTATGGGGAATATAAGAAAAAAAAGCTCTATAGTGACAGGGGGGCCTGTTCTGTTCTTCCGAGCAGTGGGATTCTAGGCAAGTGCTTGCCCTCTCTGGACCGCAGTCTACCTGCTAGTGCTTTGGGGACAGCAGATGCCCCAAGACTCAGATGAACTTGGCCTCAAAGGAGAGGGCCGCTCACTCAGGTGATTCTCTCCATGAGCAGGGTGGAGTTCTCTCAGGAAGCTCTACTAGGGACAGTGTCACTATGCTGGGGCCTTGGTGGACCAGCAGACAGGAAGCCTAAAGGTGACTGGCACACACAGATCGGAAAGCGTGCTGGGGCTGTCTGCCCTCCTACATGGCTGGATGGGGATTGCAGGCAGTGATGTGGCACAGACCCACTGCCCATGGCTCTGAGGGTGCCTGAGGAGGTGGAGATGAGGGCTGTGCACTTGAAAAATGCAGTTCTTAGGCTTGAAGCTGTCACTGTTGGCTACTGCTTACCTGAGGGACTGGGAGTAAGGGGACCTCATCTGCCTCCGGGCGCATGTGGTCAGACACAGGCGCACACATGCCCACATGGGCACATTTATTCCACACGAGTCTCAACTTGTCAGCCCCAAGAGGGCTGACAATCCTCAGGGATGGGCCACACAGAGACCAGGTCTCCGTCTGGGCAGGAGGATGCATGTGGCTCTGTAACCGTCTCCCTCAGGCTGGAGGCCTGGGACAACCGCCCACACCACAGGGCTGGCTCTCTGGGTAGTCAGGGGAAAGGACAGCACACTGCCACTCAGACATACCTCACCCTAGGGAGCTGGGCACAGCAGCCCAGGCCTGTGGTCCTGCTTAGAGGAGGGTCAGTCGAGCACCAGCAGTGCCAGGTGTGCCCCGATCTGTGTCCACTCTCCACCTGCCCCTCCCAGTCCCACTGCTTGTTAGAGGGCCTGTATCCATGTCCCCCAACAGCTGGCTCGCACTCACCTTCTGCTCCCTGATGAAGCTGGAGCCTGCCAGGCAGAAGGCCAGGAGGCAGAGCAGGAGGCAGCCCCGGGGCCCTGCCATGGCTGGCGGCTGGTGGCCACGTTTTCTAGGGCAGAGTGGGCAGCTGGCTGCCTGGGGAATGAGCTCCAGGAGGCAGGCAAGGGGCGGGCAAGTGGAACTGGGCGGGCAGTCGCTTTAAAAGCAGTCCTGAGGCCCCGCCAGTTCACCCCCACAGGAACCCACCAGGATTTCCTCCTGTGTATCAGCAGCCTGCAGGCGGAAGGGAAGGTGCTGACCACTGACCCCTGCATGGATGGCCTGGGCCCTCCTTGGGGCTTCCCAGCCTCATAGCTCCAAGCCCACCATTAGCTTTGGGCCAGGAGTTGTGAAGAAATTCAAATGTAAATGCAAACACTCCCCCCACCCCTAAGTGTCTGCAAGCCCAGCAATTTTCATTCAGAGGCTCTGGGGGTGCTGGGAGTTGGGAGCCGGTCAATCCCTGAATCTGGTCTGCCTGCCTCCACTCTCTGCTCAGCACTGCAGGCAATCAGACCACTCCTGCTCGGAGCTGCCCCTGCCACCCCTCCAATGGGTTCTGCCCACCTGGCCTCCACCACCCTTCTCTCCCCAGGGACCTCCTCAGGGTTCTCTGCACTGCCCGCGCCTCTTCCAACCTCACTCCGGGCCAGGCCAACCTCACTGACCTCGCTGACTGTTCCCTGCTTGCTCTCCTCTGCTCCAGCCACAAGGGCCTTTATATCCCACACCCAGGCGGGTGAGCTCCAGGCAATGCTCTTTTCCCAGCTCCTCACAGGGACTCACCACAACGTCGTCTTAGGTCACCTGACTTTCATCGGGTGGCACGGGCCCCTGGCCGACTTCGGTTTATTTTCTTCCTGGCTAGACTGTCAGCTATGGGAAGGTAAGGGCGGTGTCACAGGTGGCTCCACCTAGTAGATGTTCAATACAAATGTGTGGACCAAAGGAATGAAAGTGGTTCTAGTCATCATCCCGTTACCAGGGGGAAGGGAACTAAGACTCAGAGGGACTGAGTAACTCTTCTAAGGTCATTCGATTCATCAGTGTTAGGATCCAATCCCGAGCCGGCAGCATGCAGCCCGCAGAACTCGCCCAGCGAGGTCCAGTCTTCATGGGCTCAGGATGAGCACTCAGGCTGGGGCCAGCTGGTACATGTCAGATGACGGGGCCTTGGGATAGCAGCCCAGGTGGTGAGGCCTCTGTATACCAGGTCTGGGCTCAGTGGATGCGACCATTAGTTGTCATTGTCCCCATTTGCAAATGACTTGACATGGAGGCAGGTGGCCATTTGTAAATGCCTTGATCAACGCCTGCTTAAAGTCTTACTTTGTTCCCTCCTTCTCAGCAGGCCCCCTCACCCACCAGCTGGAGAGGTCACCAGGCTGGTCTTTGAGATCTGGCTGGGGTGCGTGGGGAGCGTTGTGAGTGGGGAGAGCCTCCCCTTGGTGGCGCCCCGTGTCACAGCCTTCCTGAAGATGATGGTCTTCCCAAGGGAAACGTGAGCAGCAGAAGAAGGCCTGAGAGCTGGGTCTGCCACACCCACTCACTTCCCCCACCAATCCTGAAGGCTTGAGAGTTAGACCGGATTGGGCTGGGACTGGGTGGGGAGTGCTGGTAGGGCTGAAAGGCCCTGCTCCAGTGGAAGGAATGACCGAGGACCGGTGGGGCACTGGGGCCGACTCCCAGAGAAACCCCAGGTCCTACCTGGGCTCCGAGGCAACCACCATCTATCTGAGGACATGGATGGGCACAAGGTCATCTTCTCTACAGGCCTTCTGGCCCACAACCCATCTTGGCAAGGCCTTGGCCCCACAAGCAGTTCCAGACTCTAACCACGCAACAGGCTGCAGCTTCGGGTGGGGCTGGGCCGTGGGTGACATTCCAGACCTGCAGGAGGCAGAAGGACAGTGAGCCAATGTGCCTCCAAGAGTTCCGTATTCCTCTTGGTCTTGGTTGTCCTGAGGGCCATGGCTTAGCCACATTTCAGCAGGGCCCTGTCCGAAGGTCCCTTCACACCTCCCATGTCCCCAGTGCCACTCAAAGAAGCACTTGACCCTGGGAGAGCCCTCCCTTAGTCCGCATACCCTCCCTTCTTCCCTCGTTTCTTTATCCCAATAACTCACCTTCTTTCATATCCAAGTCATGCTCTTCTCTCCCTCAGGCCAACCATGCCAACCATGCCCTGGGCCAATGCCCTCCCGGGTCCCCAGTGGCCCTTGAAATAAAAGACCCAGACTGTGTTGAACTCTGCTTTATTGGAATAGAGGAAATAGGCAACAGGAATCACATTTGGTGCTGGTGGCTCTAGGCCCCCTGCCCGCGTTGGTCTGTGCTCCAAGGCCTGAGGAGTGCCTGCCCCCACGGGGCCACCCTGTTTGGACTGGGAGAGGTCTCCACCCTTTGGAACTCTGCACAGGGCGGGAGCTACCAATATGCATTTTGCTACCGGGTCCATGATTAGCAGCAGATGCCCACAATGACACAACAGCAACGAGACTGACTTCATGTTTCAGGAAAGGACTCATAAGACAGCAAATCAGTCCCATGTGTTAACAATTCCACAACAGAGGACACTACAGTGCGGCGCTAGCCAAGCCGCATCAGATCCACGGAGGCCAAGGACGCATGGACGACCCTGAAGGGATCACGCTTTCACTCCCATTTTCAGAAAGAAGAAACTGAACACACTTGTTCACATTCTCTGGGAGGACAAACAAAAGTACCAAGGGGGAGAACAAATTTTAAAAGAACAAAGACAGCCTGTTTCCCAGCTCTGAGTGGAAGTCAGAATGGACATGGCGGGCAGAAAGGGCCAGCTGAGGCCTGAGCTTAGCCGGTGAGCTCAACAGGCAGCTCCCGGCCGCACAGAGCCTCCCACTGGCGAGCCAACAGCGAGATGAGTTTCTCACGACTCTCAGCGCTGGGGACAAAAATCTGCCACTGGACTTCACGGCCCTGGCCAGCTCTGGCTGGGCCACCTGGCATCTCCCCAAAGTGGTCCAGGGTGACACTGCCCATGAGGTCATGGCCCTGCAAATCGTCAAAAACAAGGGTGAGAGCCTGTGGGTAGGTCTGGTAGCCCATGAGCACGCGATCCAGGTCCC
Organism: Solenodon paradoxus; assembly: GCA_004363575.1. Taxonomy (NCBI): domain Eukaryota; kingdom Metazoa; phylum Chordata; class Mammalia; order Eulipotyphla; family Solenodontidae; genus Solenodon; species Solenodon paradoxus. The sequence continues at coordinate 232,900 of RJWH01002104.1, read as the reverse complement.
GGACACGGCGGCCATCGTCCAGCCGGTACCGGTCCCTCTGTGGCGGCTCCGTGGCGAACTCGGGCAACGGGTAGTGGACAAAGTCCTCGTCCAGGAGGAAGATCTCGGCACTGGTGAGCAGCAGTGTTTTGGGGCGCAGCATGCCCCGGCATCGCCCAGGTGGCGGCGTGCCCACCTGGAAAGCCTGCACATACAGCAGGATGCTGAGCGCTGAGGCCTTCTCTGGGTCGCCCATCTTCTGGGCCACAATGAACGTCAGGTCCCCGATCTCCTCCTCACTGGGATAGGTGAATCTGACACGGCTCGAGTGGATTAGCTCATAGTTCTCCACCTTTCCTGCAGAGAGAGATGCCCGCCACAGCTGGAGTCTAGAACTGGGGGTGCTGGGAACACCAGAGGCCCCAAGACACCCCAGGTTGGCAGCACAAGCTGTTCTATCAGGGTTGGAGAGCATGCTCCCAAGCCTGAGACTGCAAAGGGGCTCAGAGGCCAGAGCAGACATTTGAGATATGTCTGCTGGATGTCTGAGGGTTTGCTGGGGTGCAGACCCTGCCACAGAAAACCCTACCAACTAAGCAAGAAAAGAGACAGAAAAAGTTAAGAGGCAGAGGGTGCTCCAGGGTCTGCTGTGGCCCTTGGCTGGGCGAGGAGGCCTACAATGTCTCTGCCCGAGTAGACTGTCCACAGCCGTCTGAGTGGGGTACCTGTGGTCTTGTTCCCAAACTCTGAGTAGAAATCTTTGTCAACAGGCTCAGGCGAGGGTGTGCGTTCCAGGGAGGAGAGCACAACCATGAGGTGCTGGAGGAAGCAGTGAGTCAGGTAGCTGTCCCGTGTCAAGCATGTGATCACCTGCACAGGGGAGGAGCCTGTGGGAGACGGGGTTAGTCACGGTTGTAGCCACTGCCCGCTCAGCCCTGTACCCAGAATCAATTCTAGTCTCCAGCAGGTCAGCCCAGACCTCAACACATGGTGAGGGCCCGGAGGACCCACGTGAGAAAGCATCATGGGGTTTGGGGAGACAGCCGTTTCTCAGGCCGGAAGGGCCGAGACATTTTTCTGGAAGGGGATCCAGAGCTTTAGGGAAAGAGCTTAGCTTTCTCTCCTCAGGAAGTATGAGTCAGAAACATCCTGCCCGTGAGCCCAGGGCCCACTGCCTGCCCGCCTTCCCGCACTCTGCTGCCGGCCCACCCCCCGTCCCCCGCCTCGAGCCTGGGGTCCTGCGCGCTCAGCAGTTCCTGAAGCTGCTTCCTCCTGCCCTGGTGAACTGGCTTGTGAGCACAGATAACTGCCTGCAACAGGGCACCCACGAGGGAGGGAGCCCCTAGCAGGGCCCAGCACCCAAAGTGGGACAAAGCACAGTGGGTCACTCACCCGTCAGCCGGAAATGCTGGTCAAAAAGCCCCACATTGACTGCCTGCAGGTCACCGAGTTTTAAAACAAAGCACTGAGAGATGTGGAAGGGGCTGTTGTTGTAGTCGGTGTTTTTCTGGTGCCAGAAGTCTGGAGGGAGAGAAAGGAAGTGAGCATGGCGGCGGCTGTGCCCAGCGGGTGGAACAGTCCCAGGTGCACAGCTGCATCCAGCAGGAATGGGTCCCCCGGGCCGACTGCTGAGGCACTACCCCCGTCTCTATACACACCAGGCATCGTGAGCAGTACAGACTCTAAGGTCCGAGCCTCAGTGGGTTCAGTGGAATGGCCAGGTGCCCCACAACAGGTATGGCTGAGGCTGCCCCACCTGTCGTCATCACAGCCAGTTCCCAAGCACAGGTGGGCCCTGGTTCAGAGCTTTCATACCTGGACTTAACTCTCTCCTGACAACTCCAGGAGGGAAGGGTCGTTGTCATCCTCCTTCCAGAGGATTCTGAGCCCAGTGCAACCAATTTACTACCAACTGGAGCCATGTAGCCGGCTCAAGACAGAAGCCAGCCGGTTTCCCTGGGCACATGCGCTGCGCTCCCAGGTGTCGGCAGACCTTGGCACCCACCCTGCAGCGGCTCTGAGAAGTAGCGTCGGAGGCCATCGTGCAGCACGAAGTACACAGCCTTGGTGGAGAGCAGCACGCAGGCGGTCACCTCCAGCCCTGGGGTCTGGTAGAACACCACCGAGGACCACATGAGGTGCCTCAGCTCCTCGTTTTCAACCTGAACAGAGAGAGGCCAGCTTTGATCCTGCAGGAGAGCAGGGCTGGGCAGGGAAATGCCTTCTTTTCTCACCCAGGCCTACAATCATCAGCCCCACGCCTCAGTGGCCTCCACATCCCAGGGTCGTGCTCACAGCCTCAGTTAGGAAGACTCAAGTCCTTCATCCCCTCCTGTCAGGGCAGCTGTAAACTCAGAGCACAGGGGAAGGAAGAGGTAGGCGATGTGGGTGTAGTGGGATCTGGGGCCTGAGGCTGAGAGTAGCTAGAGAGGGTGGTGGGGACAGACAAGACAACTGGCCAGGGAAGGTCAGCCCAGGACCTTCTGACCAGGCCCTCAAAACTGTGAGCAGCTGAAGCTGGGGAAGTCAGCGGAGAAGCCTGAAATCTGAGGCTGATCTCAAGGCGAGCCGGGCCTCAGCCCCAGGCCACTACCTCAGCAATGCTGCTGTGGAAGAGCTCCACGATGCTGCTCCCCCGCAGGCTGGCAATGTGCCGGAGTGACGGGCAGACGGGCAGGTGCGAGGGGATCTGATTCTCCTCGGAGGTGGACTGGATCAGGTGCTCACTTGGGTACTGGGCGGGGGCCTCTGCTTGTGCCGGGGCCTCCGCTGGGGCTGGGGTCTCCGCTGGGGTCTCTGCTGGGGTCTCCTCTGGGGCCGATGCCTCTGCTGGAGCTTCTCCTGGAACCGAAGCTGGCACCGCAGCTGGCACCGCAGCTTCTACTGGGACCGGGGCTGGGGCGGAGGCCTCTGCTGGAGCTGGGGCTGGAGCTGGAGCCCCTGCTGGGGCCGGGGCTGGAGGCGGTGCTTCCACTAGCGCTGGAGCTGGAGCCTCTGCCGGAGCCTCCTGGAGTGGCTGGTCATTGCTGTAACTCCCAGCCCCAGAAACAGCACATTAATGTGTGGACCCCAAACTGAGACTCACATTGCACACATAACCTCAAGTGTAAGGAAGTATAAGTCACTGCTGGGGTCATCAGCTATTTCATCACCAGGTTTCTACAAAGAGACAGCACAGAGAGGACACCTAGGTCTTGCCTTGGGAGGGAGGTGGTTAGAAAGGGGAGACAGGCCATCTGGCTCCAGGGCTGGAAGAGTCAGACACCTGAAGCCCACAGACTGCAGACTCATTCTGAGAAGATGGCGGTCTTAGAACTTTCCTCCACAGTCCAGACTTGAACCTGGGTGGACACGGAATGAAAACTAAAATCTCAAACTTCCCATCCCAGCTAGCTTTTGGGCCTTCCTCCGGGCCAGGCTCTCACACCACCTGGCCACTGCACATGGCCACACTGGGTTTACACTGGTCTGTTCCAAGAACCAGATCAAAAAATGCTCAGACTACTCAAAGCTCATGGTTTGAGGCTCTGCAACCAGCCTACAAGTCCATGTCCACATCCACGTCATGGGGAAGTCTTCGACACTATCATCTCAGCTGGACAAGCTGGCTATTGACAGAACAAGCCCTGATCTTGTTCTGGGGCTAATCCCCCAAGAAGCCTCCAGGCTGTCGCCTGCTGTCCTGGGGTGGAGGTGTGCCTGCTGTGGTGAAGAAGGACCACGTGTGGGTACCCGCTGTGGGCAAGGCCCAGCCAGGCTTGAAGGTGGCAGGGCATGAGACAGTGTGCAGCCTCAGCACAAGAGCAGAGAGACAGAGAGGTAGCCGACAGGATTGCCTCGCGCACAAACTCCCGGCACCTGGAGGCTCCGAGGGTCCTGTGGAGGGACGGGGCTTGAGTCGCACTAGGGGACCTGTGTCAGTGAGCAGGGCCAGGAAGCCCTTTAGGGGCACCAGTTAGGGGGCTGGGTTGCAGAGAGATGGCAGGCTTCGTAAGATGCCGGGTGTGAGGACAGGGTCTCCACTGTTCACCGAAAGGGGAGAGAAAATTCGATGGTGTCTCGAGGTTAAAAGGGCCAACAAATACAGAGCTTTTTGCCCAGGAAGGGTGAACCATGAGCAACTGTGCCCCAAAAGGTCTCCTCTACTCCCAACCTCAGATGGCTCTGAAGAAAAGCTGGGGAGGAGCCCAGGGGCAGCTAGACTCTGAGGGCAGGAGCAGAGTGAGGAGGAAGAGGACAGGGCTGACCTGCATGAGATGACCCACCCAACTCAATTAGACCATGCTGCATTCGGCAAGGGGCCAAGGTATTCCTTTGGAAGGGACTGGAAAATTATATGCCAAGAGAACCACCCAGGTTTCCTAAGAAGGGTATATGGCTCATACAGTGAGGTCTGGAGCTGCATGTCAGAGTTGTTCCGGAGCCCATGGAACCAGCCACGGGGCTGTGAGTCCTGAGGAAGGAGGCATGATGGGTCATACCCAGAAGCCAGAGCAGAGAGAGCCAGGCCCCTTGGCCTACCTGCAAAGTGGCAAAGGTCCCTGGATCCAGTCATGCTGGCCCCTAACTGGCAGGGGACTGGCCAGCTCATGTGTGTGAGCCTCATCTGCAGCTTTGGGATAAGGAGCAGCCCGGCCAAGGCCCTAGGAGCCGAGGGCAGAGCTGAGGGCAGTCAGAAGCTGGGGAGCTGGGTCTCCCCACACCATAGGATGCCCCCGGTTCTGAGCACCTGTAGCTTGGTCTCACCTGGCACTGTTCTCAGCAGGCTGACCATCCTGGGGGCTCTGGGACTGACCGCCAGCCGCAGGGGTCTTGGCGATGACCACGGTCTTCAGGTCCTGCAGCGAGGCCCGCAGCTGGTTATAGATGCGCAGGAAGTGGAACTTCTCGTGGGGCAGCACGAAGATGGCGGTGACAAAGCGGTAGCCCACAAGCAACTCGAGCACGTGGCCATCCGCGAAGGCGCCGCGGGGCTGGGTGCAGCTGCGCGTAGGGTCCAGCAGCACAGTGGACAGTGGCACACGGCTGAGCTTGAAGCTGTTGCGGTTGCGACAGTCGTGGGTGCCGCGGTTGGGCATGGGGTTGAAGTCGGCCTTGATGACGTTGAGGTGCTGGGGGGTGAGCAGCAGCCAGTAGGGGATGGCGGCCGACTTGACGGCCTCGGAGGGCGCGCAGCAGGAGCGCCGCACGGCAGAGCAGAGCGTGCAGCTGGCCCACTCGATGTTACCCGAGTAGTCCCCCGCGGCCGTGCGCACCATGCGCTTGTCGCTGTAGACCAGGTAGACGGGGAAGCAGCCCTGGCTGTGCTCCTGGCAGCCGCCCGCCACCTTGTAGAAGGTGAGCAGCTGGCGGAGGAACTCCTGCAGGCTGGTGTGGCTGCCGTACAGCACAGGGCTGCACAGCATGGCCATGTGCTGGGGGGCGAAGCAGGAGCGCAGGTCGGCATGGAACTCGTGCAGGTTGGCGGCGTCCGAGATGATGAAGAGCGTGTTCTCGCTGTGCCGAACCTTGAGCACCAGACACAGTTCCGGCATCAGGAAGCCAAACTCCGTGAGGTCGCCATGCGGGAAGCAGAAGACAAAGCGGAGGGACGACAGGATGTGCTGGCTGCTGCCCCGGGACTCCTGGTGGGGGATCTCGAAGACGGCAATGCCGAAGTCGGTGAGCACCAGGCAGGCGGCAAACTGGCGGATGCTGCCCTGCACGTGGATGAGGAAGCACCAGAGCACCTTGAGGATGCGGATGTGCTCCAGGAGGAAGTCCTCGTCCGCGCCCAGAGCCCACTCCAGCGCCAGGCGCTCCTCCTCGCCCTCCTCCTCCTCCTCCTCCTCCTCCCCGCGGCCTCCCTCCTCATCGTCCTCCGCGTCTGGGGGTCCCATTTCAAAGTAGCGGTTCTCAGCGATGTCGTCCTCTTCCTCTTCCTCATCCTCCTCCCCCTGGCCCTCTTCTCGCTGGTTGGCGGCCTCAATCCAGGCCGGCAGCTGCCGCTCGATGGCCTGCCGGATGAGCGTGCTCAGGCGCTGGATGAAGTCCTGGTTGGTGGCCGTGTAGCCGATGCAGGTGAAGGGCAGGAAGATGATCTGGCCGGACCCGGGCACCACCTGGACCTCTGGCTCTGCGTGCTCTGGGCTGTGCAGGGAGGGGACGCATCAGTGCCATCCCGGGCTGGGACACCTCCTCCACCAGGCTGCCACCTCCTGCTACTGCTGTACTCTGGGCCCAAGGAACCAACCAAAGTCTCCCAAGCCTTCCCAAATAGCCGAGTCTGTTCCCCAGAAAAGGACTAGCAGGGTCAGAGGGAGCAGAGGTGCTAGAAGGCTCGCGTTGCCAGCTGAACCAGCTGGTGCACTCCCAGGGCTCAGAGCATGGGCGCCCTATGCAGTTCTGCCCACACTACCGGGAGTGCCAGTGCCTTAATCGTCTAGACACTGGCAGCGAGCCCCAGGGGCAACGAGGGCTCAGGAGCATGAACTCCCTTACTGATAAGAGCTCCGTCGGGAGCATCCAGAGACTGTCGGTGGTGGGAGGGCGTTGGGAACGAGCTAGGGCCTAGGATCTTCACACTTAAATTCAAGCTCCTCTTAGCCACCACTGCCCTCCTGAAAAAACATACAGAACAGGGCTGAGAAGCATCTGTAAATATTTTTAGACTTTGCTTCTAAGGCACTGGGTCTAGAGCAGAGGAGGAACTCTTCCTGGTAGGTCTGGAACCCAACAAGCCCCCCTCTTCTCCAGGGCCTTCTGAACTGCCGTCTCTGGGGGGAGGGGGGAGGGCTGCTCACATGAGCTAAGGGTCACCTGGCATTGCCCCCAGGGCTCAGTGAGAGAAAACTGTTCCCATCGACAGAAAGAGATCCCTAGAGACCCCCCCTCTCTCAATGCTCTCTTTTTTAAAAATATCGTTTAAGGATGAACATTCTTAGTTCACAGGCTGTAAAAATCAGGCCATGAACCAAACTGGCCTTGATCTTTTGCTGACCCCCAGTGTAAGATATTGCGTGTCAGGCAAGGTTTAAGGATTAGAATTTGGAGACAGATCAGAGCTCATTTCTTCTGCTTATTTAGGAAAGAAATAGTTCTGGAGGACTTCTGTGAACAGATTAACAGGATCCAACCGGTTGCTGTTAGCCCAAGCTGAGCGTGTGCAGAAGGCTCAGACTGCCTTCTCTACCTCCCCCTTACCTTGCCCCGCCAACAGCTCCTGGCAAGTCCCTTAAATCATCAGAAGGCGCCTGGCAGAGAAGGAAACGCGGTCAGCCCCAACCTGCTAAGCCATCCCATGGCATTTCCCAGGTATTGGACAGTGAGCCTGGACCCTGGCCCCGCCTCAGTCCGTGCAGAAGCTTCTTCTCCAGTGCTCTGGCTGGATTCTGGGGCCCAGAGGCAGAGAATCAGCTGGTTATCCCAGCAGTCTGTAATGTCTAACCCCAGTCCATGGCACCAACACCGCAAAGACTTCAGCCATTCAGTTGCAGGCCTAAGCTCCAAAGGTAATGAGTTTACAAGGGCTTCTCCAAAGACTGGTGTCACCCTGCAGCTCACTGTGTCCCTGGGTCTGGTCTCTGAATGCTCCCTGTGCCATCCCAGAGGGCGCACATGGACACTCAAGCAGTTCAGCAACTGTGGGGGACTAGATAAAGCAGGCCGTGTAGCGCATGGCCAATACCCTCTCAATGGTCTCTGGGTGGCAGGGAAGACCTGGGGCTGGGAGCATCCCTCCTAGTGTGACCCTGAGAAGGGTGAAAAGTGTGTGCATGGAGTACTGGGGACAGACTGGGGACTCTGTAACTGCCCAGTGTCATGAGGACATGACCCTGTGCTGCTGAACAGAGGGAGACCTGGGCACCAAGCGCGTTCCTCACACATGCAAATGAGCCACACTTGGGCTCAAGGAGAACACAAGGAGAAACTCTGGATCCCTCAGCAGCAGCCATAGAGGCAGCGCTGGAGTCACACAGTGCCCCACACTACCCGGATGACCTGAGCGTACTGAGGAATGGGCCAGGCAGCAGAGGAACTCTTCATTATGAGTCAAGAACCCAAATAAGCCCTCTCAGCAGGGGCTTCAGAACAACTTTCCCCAGGGGAGCCTGCTCATGTGGGCCAAGGTCATCCGCCTTTGTGCGCAGGGTCCAGTGAGAGAAACGTGACTATTCCTATCAAAAGAGACACAGAGAGGGGAAGACACAGGAGCTGCGCAGACCCTAAGCCACAGTGCACCACACACTGGCAGCACCTGTGCTAACTCCTGCTTCCAGGCAGCCTCGGGCTGCAGAGGTTAGCAATTCCTAGATGCCGGAGGGTGTTACCTGTCCTGCAGGGATGGACTCCAATGAGTCAGAGCATTCCCGGGCAATGGGCCGGTCCTCAGGAGTCAGACTGTCGGTGGACGAGAGGCTGCTGGCCAGGGACTCCTCCTGCACGAACATGATTCCTGGAGAGACCAGGGCGGGTGGGAGGGGCGGGCAGGGCAGGGCAAGGAGAGCAGCCATTGAACCATTAGGCTGGGCCCTTGGGCTACCGGCATGGTTGACCAGGGGTTAGATCCCCAAACCTCGCAGCATGGATTATGAAAGAAAATGTCAAAACTGAATTCTTCAAATAACTTGAAGAAAAAATAAATGACTGCTTATCTCATCTTAGGGTAGGGAGAGACAGCATAAATGCAAAGAAAGAAACTGAGATGTGACTACATACAAACTAAACTTCTATAAAGAAACCAATAAACCAAAATCTAATGAAATGAGAAAAAAAGTACATGACAATATTTCACAAAGGAGTATCTTTAATCTATAAAAAGCTCTTACAGATGACAAAAATGGAGGTGTGGGGAGTTGAAAATTCCATTGCAAAAAAATGAAGACGTTTCACAGCAGACTAGCCAGTGGACAGAACACACGAAACAATGCTCACCCTCATGAGATGAAAGAAGGGCAAGTTGGAGCAAGACACCAGTTTTGTCTCTCATTTTGGCAAAAGCCAGATTGACCAGGAAGCCCGGACTTGGTCTAACTGGCAGAGGCAGGCACTGGGGTATGAGCTGGCCCGCCCATCAGGAGAGCAGTTTGGCAGTATGTCCATCAAGAGCCTTAAACGTGTTCATTCCAAGAGCTTTTTCCCAGGGAGAGGACCGAACGCCCCCCCCGCCCCCCTCTTTTGACATCTCTGGAGCTCCGAAGACACGGGAAGTACATGGCCCCTTCTTTCCAGGTCCAGCTTCAAGCCGGGATGGTGAGGATAACCCGTGCCCAGTGCCCATGGTGGGACAAACCCCACTGATGTTCCTTGGCCACCTCCCACGAACAGCGCACTCTGAACTCATGCACCCTAGAAACACACAGCTAACCATTAAGGCTGTTTCATGAGCGTACCATGTCTGGGTCGTGACTTTACTCCAGCCATTTACTAGACTGATTAAGGATAAAGGCTTTTAAGCCTTTTCCAAAACATGGCTAGTTGGGCAAACTCTGGGGACCCCAGTGAAGGCCATTTCACAAAGTCTGGGGGAGCCCAGGGCTTGGCGCCAGTCTGGCTTGACCACCAGTCACCACAACACAGTGAAGTGACTCATCGCCTGCATGGCCCCAGGGGTGACAGATCCTTATCCAGCTCAGCTGCTGCCCGAGGGCAAGACAAGTCACACAGCCCAGTTCTGTCTGTGGGCTAGGCAGGCAGAGGGCCCACGCCCAGACAGCACCTCAAAGCAAAGCAGCGGAGGCCAGACACAGGCAGGAAGGGCGGGAAGCAGACGGCCATGCATGAAGCGCGCTGGAGGGGCCTTCCCTCGACTGTCTGAGCCGCCGCTCTCACCTAGAGTCCAGTTCTCTCCCCGCTCACAGGTTCAGATATGACCCATCCTGAGATTGACCTCAGACACTACCTCTGCTCTAGACATAACCTCTCTCTTCTACAAATACTCCAAATCATTCTGCTCTGTTCTCCCTTGGGTGTGTGGTTCATGTCCCCAAGAGATTCCAAGATCTTCAGGGGCGCCCTCCTGATAATCTTAAAACCTAGTAAGAATGAAGGAAAGGGAAGCCCTGCTGACCACTTTTCATGAGCTAGGAGCAGTGCTAAGCGCTTTCCCAGCATTAGCTCATGCACGACTCTCATTATTTACCACAGTTCATCAAATCTAAGATGCATGGGTATGGCGCCATCTTGGTCTTAGCACAAGGTGTCCACGGAAGGTTTTCACACGACTCCATCATGAATACCAGCTGGCTGACAGCGACTATGAGACGCCACTGACTGAAAGACGCATCTCAAATTCAGAGAAGTCACAGATGGAAATGTGTGCATCTTAGAATCGATGAAGCAGGGTGTATTCAAAACTTTACGGTTGAGGAAACAGCTTCAGAGAGGCCACAAGTGCTTGAGAGCACACGGCAAGGGAAGCTGGGACACAAAACTAGCTGACCTGCCCCAGTGCCTGCTCCTAAGCACTTTCTACAGCCTCCTTAGGCCCCTGCGCCTGGCTAAAGAACCAACTCTGGCATTTTGCATATCAGCCTCTACTGGTCACAATCCTCCATGGCTCCAGCAAGCTGGTTCACGGTTCCTGAGATGCCCAAAGGCCTGGCGTGTGCTGGAGTGTGTCCCCTTCAGACAGGCCATGCTCAGTCTACTCACAAGCATGCTCACTTCTAAGGAATCAGGTTGGGAACACAGTTGCTCTCACAGGAGAAATCCCTGTCCAGCCAGGCAAGAACCAGGAGGACACAGCTGAACACAAACCTCTGTGGAGTCCTCCATATTTGTGAGAGAAAAGCAACATTTTCTCACCACCATTTCCCCCACTTCCCTCCTGCCCTGTTTGGGGATGAGGAAATGTGGATAGACAGTCTCTCTGCTTCCTTCCTAGACTGTGGGCTGTACAAACAACTGGTCAGAAAGGGCCACTCAGCGGATGGGACAGGGGACATCAGGAGAGTGTTGTTTCTCACAAAAAGGAAAGAGATGTGCACACAAGACATCCACTGCAGTTTTATTTGTAAGAGGTGCAAATCTGGAGACAACGTCTCAAAGTTCAACAGCCGGGAAAGGGGGCTGAGGTCTGGGCATGGCTGGTGCAGAGGCCTCACCACCAAAGTGGGCACTGCCTGCATGTGGCCCTGGGGGCAGACACCCGCTCACCCGCCCACAGCCTGCTCTCCACCCACACCCTCAGACTCCACACACCCACAGGGCTGCTGGTCCCACTTGTATCTCCCTCTCCCCGGGAGCTTAGGCATGCAGCCCCCAGCAGCCTCGCCAGTGCTGTGAAGGGGCAGCGTGGGCCTGCAGCGGGAGGTAGGGTCAGGGAAGCTTCTCAGTGAAATAAACACTTTCTCCTCCCCCTTGATGAAGAAAATAAAAATAAAACCCCAAATTTCTCAGTCATGAGTGTTGTTAGAGCAAATGGACAATCACTCTGGCACCTAAGGTCACTGTTCCACTCCCATGAACTGCATCTCATGGCCATAACTGTGGTGCTGGCCCTGCGCTGGGCTTTCTGACTTCACCTAAGCACTTCTCCATCTTTCCAACCCAGTGTCCCTCTCACATGTGATGGCTGCTGGGTATGTTGCATTAATCTCCCTCTCATCCCGACATTTATCACAGTCCATGTTTTGCTAGCATAAATAATGCTGCGGTGAGCATTTCCCTCCCCTTCCCGTCATCTTATCCCACTAAGATTAAATCCTCACCAGTGGGGTTACCAGGTCAAGGGGTGGGAACGTTTTTCTGGCTCTTGAAACATAGGGTCAAACTGTTTTCCCAAGACCTCACACCAAGTTCTGCGTCTCCAGGAGCCCGGGCGGGCGGCGTTCTTTCCTGTGTCCCGAGCCTCGGCTCCACTCGGGACGGCACACCCTCCCCTCTTCCGTGGGGGCCGGGCCAGCAGACACTCTCATGGGACCTGCTTCACTCACTCATCTCCGAGGATGCCTGGGTTCAGAGGTGAAAGCCCTTTGAAAACGCTAAGACAACGGGCAGGTAAAGGGACTGGTCATTCACGGGTTCACGGACAGCCTATCTTGGCCCCAACACAGTGTTTTGGACTGGGTCATACCATCAGAGCCAGAGATGAGATGATGATCAAAGAAAGCTCCCCACTCAGGGATCAGAGCATAACTAACAAGATCTGGCTTCCTCTTAGCGAGGAGCCCATCTGCTCACACTGACCACAGAGGGTGTGGGGTGCTCACGAGTCAGCAGACCCGAGCCTGTTCAAAGGGCAGCCTCAGGGCCCCATTAGATACCCCATGGTATGTTAGAGGAATTACACATGGGAGTCAGAGCAACTGGGGGTCCTCATTAACAGAGCTGAAGTCAGGCCCCATGCCACCCGAGGGAAGCTGGCCTGCAGACCGCACCACAGCCTCCCTGTTCTGAACCCTGTAGGGAGCAGGCACCAGCGTCTCTCCCCCAGTCCCATCCCAGCTAGGGGGTCCAGGCAGGGCCTGTCCAGCTCTGCTAGGCAGAGAGATACATACACGATTACCTTGGTTGGAGAGGATGGGCTGGGGCAGGGAGGCTGCGGTGGGAGCCGTGGTGGGAGGGGAGCTTCCGGGGCCGACACAGAAAGTAGCTGAGAGCCGGGAATCCTCACCAACCTGAGGAGTGCCCAAGTCAGTCGGGAGAAAAAAGAAGGATCAGGAAGAACAGAACGCCACATAAGCAGGGACACGAGGAGGGAAGAACACGACGGCTGCACAAAATCGGTGACAGTGACAGGACCTCACCGAATTTTTGGCAATTCTGCGTGGCAAGTACTCTAGTGTTGCCCCAACCCCACCTTCCAGCTGCCAACAGGGGCGTGACTGACCCAAGGCACACAGCCGAGGAGGGAGCAGCAGGACCAGTGGCCCTGAGTACTCCCACAGCCCAGTTCTACCGCGTCGCGCCTTCCGCTGCCTCTTCCCCGCTGCGCCTCCCCACTGCTCCTCCCACCTCTTAGACAAAGACCCACCTTCTTCTCTGGGTTGCTCAGTTTGGACTTGACCTCCTTGGCTTTTTGGATGGCTTTCAACACTTCCACGGTGTCCAGCTCCTTCTCTGTAGTTGCTGTGTCATCCAAACAGACCTAGAGAGTTCAGAAAATGGCTATTAGTGTTAAGACTGGCAAGCACGGCAGAATGGCAGGCGAAATGGCAGGCCCTGCACGTTCAGAGGAGGCCTCAGAGGCTCAGCCCACGGGGCGGTGAGCTTACCACCACCCACGGAGTTCCCTCCGAGCAGTCTAGGGAGCTCCCACACCGGACACTACCCATCTCTGGGACTCCCTCTTCAAGGTGAGGCAGGGCGTCCAGGGTCCATTGAGGGAAAGTGGCCACCAATTATGGCAGAATTCAGATCGGCAAAGAAAAGGGAAGGCCTTGTGAACCAGGGAACTAGGAAGGCATGAAAAGAAGGTAGGAGGGTAGGACACCCATGTGATCTGCAAATACAGGAGGGACTCTGGGCTGGCAGGCAGTGGGAGGCAGCAATATGACTGAATGAGGGAAGGTCTCAAGTCAGGGAGGGAGGACATAATATTTGTCAATATCACCTTGGTGATTGTGCAGGAAGGGACACTGGGGCTGAAGAGACAGAAAAGGGTACTACAAGAGGAAGAGTGGGAGAAGAGACTCCTAATATCTTCTGACCTGGGATTTGGGAAGAATAGACGCTCCTAGGACCAGAGAACGGGACAGGGGATTACCCAAGGCTGAGACAAGTGAACCTGCCCGTTCCAGTTGGCATGGCAGGAGGCGGCCAGACCTATTCAGCTGTTGGCAGATACTGTACAGATCTATACTAGCAAAGGTGTGCAAACCCTCTTATTTCTAATTCTTGCCTATACAAGATGGCTTGTGGGGAGCCATCTTGGTCTGAAGCTTGGACAGAGGTGACACAAGGGGAGACATACAGACGGCTAGTGGTTTAAGAACAGGAGAGGCAAAGCAGTCTTTTTATAGAGGGACAGTGGACTTTATAATTGAAAGGCCCCTCAGAACCAGGATGTTCCTTGAAATAAGCAAGCAAGGAACAGTGGACGTCGCCAAGTTCTGCTCAGGCAGACACGGACACCAGATGGTCTGACGGAGCCAACACCCCAGCCCCAGCAGCTTACCTCAGAGGCCCTCTCTCCAAACTGAGCCAGCACCTTGGTCCGGTAGTCAGGGATGATGCTCAGAGGGTTGTTCAGTAGAGCCACGTGCTCCAGACACGGGAGGCTGCCTATACTCCTGACTTCCTCCATCTGCAAGGCACAGAGCCATTCCGTCACCCCTTCCTTAACACTTCGACACCATGACTAGAAGTTGGACGGCTTCTTTAAACTGCGAGGAAGCTTACCATTCTTTAAGGCGATACACAGCAAGGCCCAGAACCTCAGAACCCTGGGACCCTTCCAGGCTGTGGCTCACCTGCTCAATCCTATTGTCGCTGAGGTCCAGGGTGACCAGCGAGTAGAGCTTGTGCAGGCCACTCAGACTCTCCAGGAGGTTGCCTGCCAGGTTCAGAGTCTTGATGTTCCCCAGTTTGGTGTGAACCCCTTCCAGGGAGGAGAGCTTGTTGTAGGACAGGTCTAGATGCACGAGGTTACACAGGTGCTGCAGCAGCATGGAGAACAGGGCAAAGCAGTTCAGACCCAGGTGCCAGAAAGGGGACGGACACTAACAGCGTGCTAGGCCTTCAACCTACATGACCAGGTCCTCAAGGGGCTCCATTCACTCTGACAGTTATTTGGGAAGGAGGCCCCATTTCTGCCTGGCACACACCATAGCCCAGCGGCAGCCCCGCAGAGGCAGCATGGCCTGCAGGGAAGTGGTGAGCTTGGACGATGAGGCCATCTAGCTTCATGACGGAGGTGCATCATCTGCATTCCTGATACGCCCCTTTCCTAATGACGTGAAACTAGAGCAACAGCTGTGCAGTGCTGACTGGGACCCCGAGGGTGGCAGCATCGCTGCCCCTGTGACCCCTGGCACACCCAGGTGCCTGTGAAAGACAAATACAGAGTATGGCCAACCTCTCATCTATGTCAGTCCCCTGACCTCCTGGCAGCAGGGTCGGCCTCGTGAGGCCCGAGGTGGATAGGTCCCCGGAAATGGCGGTTACCTGCAGCTTGTCGACGACCAGAACTCCGTTGTGACTCAGGTCCAGGAACTCAACCTTTGGAATCAGTTTCTTGTAACAAGAAAAGACAATACCTGAAGTTACTCTGAACATGATGTGACCCTGTATGTGGAGGACGGACTCCCTGGGGCTCTTTCGACCTCAGACTCCCAGGCTGGCCACCTGCTTCCCAGTGCCCACCCAACACCATGCCCACAGGCCCCAGTGCAGGCCACAACCCACCACTGTTACTGAACACTTAGCTCATGAGAGTAACAAATGGTAAGGTCCCAACAGAGAAGGAAGTCCATCCTTCTTCAACCTTAACACCCACTGAGAGGCACAAATACAGGAATCACACCCCTGTGGCCCAAAGGCCATCTGGATGTCACTCTTACACAGGCACATCTGGAATCTGTGGAGTGATTTTCCTATTCCACACACAGGTTTCTACTACAGCAAATGGACATGCAATCAATGGACTTCACTTGATTCTAAGTACTACTTCACCTGTTTTAAATACTCCCATTTCAAAATAAACTGTAAAATTACAGGCAAGGCCCATTGCACTGGATACAGGTTTTTTCTGGGGCTCTTCTAAAACAAGTCAAGTAAATACCCAACCTCAGGGTTTGGGCAGGTCGGGACAGCCCTGGCGCCTGCTCGGAGAGCATACCACAGACTCATCGATCTTGGCGATGCTGTTGTGGCTCAGGTCTAGCGTGGTCAGTGCTTGCCACGTGGGGATGACGGCAGTCACAGGGCCTTCCAGAGCTGTGCCTTCTGGCTCCCACTCATCAAATTCTGAGGCTTCAGGAACGAGGACTTCCTGTTTAAGAACATCTGTTGAGCACACACTTGGGTCCTCACTCAGGACTCGCTGGGAAAACCACCATTGCAAAATTTCAGGAAGGGCTTGAGCATATTTAGCATGTGGAAGTGAACTTGCATGCATTTAAATGGAACTCTGGTACATATGTCTCTAAGAAAAATTGCAAAATAACTAAAATAACTTGGCAACATACCTACCACTTGGAATATGTTCTAGCCCTACTCTGGGAGCAAATGTTTTTCAAGTCCACAAGGGCTTTTTGCTACATGGTAATGCCGCTCCTGACTTAAATCTCAGTAACAGAATGTCGGACTTCCTGGTGTTCCAGGCAACTGTGTCTCGCAAGCTGGCACTTGGTCCCACTATGGAAAGTAGCCCTTGTAACTGACTTCGCAGGGTTGAAGCCCAATAACTCTAAGGCAGGGGTAGAAGGAGAGCAGTACAGGGATACCACTGGGAAGGAGGCTTCCTCACCTGACTTTTGAGGCTCACGAGACCTCTCCTCCCTCAACGGATCATTTCAGGCCCTCTGAGTCAAGCAGCCTGACCCCCTTGCTCTCTGCACAGCTTCCTCCTTCAGCTAATATCCACAAGAGGAAGACTTGCCGAGCCCCAATCCTGATCAGACACTGTAAGTTATAAAGTATCTACTACACTTTACATCTGATTTTAATACTACAAAGATGAAATTCATTAGAAGGTAAATAGAAAAGAATTCTCTTACATTCTCAATTTGAGTATTTCTGCTGCTTACAAATAACAGCACATCCATAAGCACATGTGTCTACTTCAATTCCACCAAGAACAAGATTCAAATAAGGGCTAAGCCAAGGCTTTTTAAGTTGAGATAAACATTTATAGCAAACTCTCTAATAAATATCCTGCCACTTGCCAATGCTTAACAATTTTTCCATCAAAAATCAGTGATATTCTTTGGAGGCAGGGGATCTAATTCCCTAAAATATCTTTAAAAGCATCAACTTTTGATAACAATGTGAACTAAAGTGTCCCAGGGGCTGTCAAGCAGGAGTGGGGGGCACACGAGTGTGTAACTTCCTGGGGTGGGGGTCCAGCCTCAAGTGTGAAAGACACCAGCAGGGCGCAGGGCACCCCCTCCATGTGAGGGTCACAGAGCAGGGTCACGTGGGAAACAGGCGGAGCTCACCTTCATGGAGGTTGCTGAGAAGCGGACGCTCATGGTGGCTAAGGTGGGCTTCGATACAACAAGGCCCCGTATGTGCTTGGCATCACAGTGACTTATCTGGAAGAACAGCTGTGTCTCAGAAATGGCACTGTTATGCTGTGAGAAATCCTGGGAATTAAGGACCCAGGTTTGTGTTCCAAGGTGGGGGAAAACTAAG
This sequence comes from Solenodon paradoxus, assembly GCA_004363575.1. Taxonomy (NCBI): domain Eukaryota; kingdom Metazoa; phylum Chordata; class Mammalia; order Eulipotyphla; family Solenodontidae; genus Solenodon; species Solenodon paradoxus. Next base: position 215,644 of record RJWH01002104.1, on the reverse strand, counting down.
ATGAACAACTAAATAAAAATAAGGAAGCACCCTGTTGGAGCAGTGGTTGGGTCAATTGCCTCCGAAGGAGTACAGGCCACATACCCCTGGGTTTGAGTCCCAGGCCCAAGTAATCAGTAAGGATAACTAAATAAAAATAAAATAAAATGTTTCTTCCTCTTCTCTTGGCCTGCCAGCCTGCCTACTTACCTTCATTCCTGCCTGCACCTTTACTTAGAAAAAAAATACAGGTACACGCACACACACGTGCACACAAACAGTGCTTTTTCCTTATCTTGCTTCTTGCCTCCCTGCTTGCCTGCTCACCTTGACTGCTATCTGCATCTTTCCTTTAAATAAAGAAAAAAAATTTAAATCCCGAGAATTGGGTCTTTGTCACCGGTACCTAGAAGGAGCACAGCATCAGTGAAACCCAATCGTTATAGGTGGAAGGTGACTCAGGCCCTAAGTCCAGCTTTTTCCCAGTGGTTAGTGTTTATGCAGCATTCTCTGAGGTATCCAGCAAGACTTGCAAAGAATCAGAAGCCCCACTTTCTCCGTAAGGGCTGCTTGGGCCTTGGCAGAGGCACATAGAATGCGGCCACAGCCGGCAGCGTACCCACCCTGGGCTGCAGCAGGAGGGAGGGGCAGCAAAGCACTGACCTCTCTGGCCTTACCTGCTGAGCCAGGACTGAGCTGGGACCTCATGTAATTCCCAGTCCTTACTCCGCCCGCACGAGGTAAGCCAGCCTCAGTCTCTGAGGCTCACCCGGAAAACCACAGGCAGAACAGTCAGTGGTAGCAACAGCTTTGGAGTCACGGTTGGCAGATTTCTCACTCACTGTGTAGTGTAGTCTTGGTCAAACCTCCTAACCTCCCTAGCCTCAGTTTCAACTGTAAAATGGGAATCGAAGTGCCCGCTACTCAGGGCTGTTGAGAAGATTCCATCAAGGAATGTATATTAGACACAGGGCTGAACACAAAAGCCATGATCACGAAATAGATGCTTTGGGGTGTGTCCTGATGGAATTAACGGTTTGGTCATCCGCCTTCAGCCAAGAGCACAATTCACATACAGCTGAAGGACCCAGGTGATGCCAGGGTCAGTGTGAATAAAATGAATAAAATAAAAAATAGTGCTTCTTCCCCCTCTCCACCTATCTGCTTGTCTCTTTGCTCACCTTCATTCCTGCTGTACCTTTCCTTAAAAAAAAAAAAAAAGGGTTTGAAACATGTTTGTTTGTTACTGAGCCTCTTTCATTAAAAAATAGTAACAAAATAGAGTAATGCACAGTACTTATTAGGTGTGAGCACACCAGAGAGCAGGGACATTTTCAACAAAGCCCTCTCATCTGCCTTCGGAAACAGACTTGGAATTGGCTCTGTCTGCCCCCTGGAGGATTTCCCAGAGCTTCGACCTGAACAATGTAAAGACCCAGAAGGAGGTGGGCTCTGGAGCTCCATCCAGATGCCTAAATGCTGTCCAAGTCAGGGGTGGAGACTGGAGGATCAGCCACAAAGAGCGGAAGCCCTTTTCTGCCTTCCGATGGGCCTGACTTACCTACATGGAATCTGCCAGTGTCCAACACGAAAGCAACATGCCTTTTGATTAAGTCCAGACATCTGATATATAAAAACAGTCCCTAGGGGCAGGGAGTCAGAACCTAGACTGTACTTAGGCCTAGTTCAGTCCTGACAACGCTCTAGGGGCCCTGGGCCTTACCTCCACCTGGTGAAGAGACTTGAATATTGACAGGTCAAAAGGAAGGAGCTGCTCCTGAATATTGCTGGTCCCAAAAGGTCCTTCTGTGCCAGAAACCTGTAGCCAGACACAGCTCAAATCAGGGTGATGCCACCACTGCTCCCTCCGCCACAATCCTTGCAAGGCCGAGTGGCAGCTTTACGTGGCAGGTGAGGCAGAGCGGCCTGCATTCCTACTCACTACTTCTGTGGCCAACAGAGCAGGCTACAGTTGAGGTCTACAGCAAGGGAACCCTGAGTCACAGCTACCCGCTGGTGCTCACAGTTGGAAGTACAGGGCCTGCACTCCGGGGAGGGCCCCTGGTCTCCTTCAAACCAGCAAGCTGTTAGACCCCATGCCGGCCGCATCCCCACAGATGGGCGACTCTCCGTATTGGGGCTGCTGCGCTTTACCTTAAGATACTTAAGGCGACAGGTGAAGTCCAGGATGTGCCCGAGGTCAGTCTTGGCATCCCCACTGGCGCATGTGGGCTTTCCCTGCTGCAGCTGCTCGGTGACTGCATAGAGCTGCAGGGGCCCGATGGCAAAGACTTCACCAGCCCCCAGGAGCTGTTCTCCTGCAACGGCCATGCCCATAGGGTGAGTGCTAGGCCCAGTCCCATCCCTTCGGCTGGCCAGGGCCCACCCAACCAACAGCATGTGGCCAGTATCCATTATGGACACAGCACAGCATCAGGGGAAAGCCCCAGCCTGAGCACATAGGAATAGCTGCCCTGTTGAGGTCACAGTGGACACAGGGTAGACCTTGGACATGAGATGATAGAGGGACAAGGCTGTAGGAATACGCAGCTGGGGAACCTCCAGAGGAGAGGATGCAATCCCGCATTATGGACAAGATGCACATTGCAACCTCTAAGACATAGAAATCCCAAGGTTAGGCGTAGGCCTAAGATGAAAGTACAGTCTAAGGCTTGATGGTAGGCAGGGGTTCTGAGCCAGACTGGCATTTGGTACTTGCTTGGCTCCTTCCAGCCATGTGTCCTCAAGCAGATTATGAGGGCTGCCATCCTCGGGGTCCTCTGTACCTCTTAGGGGAAGGCAAAAAGATGCCAGACACACCACAGGAAGTGCTCATTACATGTGAGTTAACCGCTACTATGCTCTCCAGCAGGGTCACAGTCCAAGGATGGCTTGTTTGTCATCTGAACCCTTCCAGGTAAGGACAAACCAGGGGCAAGAGGGCAGCATGCTGCCCACCTTTTAAGACTCTGATGAGGGCTTTGGATTTCTGTATCTATGTTTATCAGATATTGGTCTATAATTTTCAGGGCGGGGGGCTTGTGTGTGTGATGTCCTTGTCTGCTTTGGTATCAGGGTAATGCTGGCTTCACAGAATGTGTCTGGATGTTTTCCCTATTCCTCAGTTTTGGAGAAGAACTTGAGAATGATAAGCATTAATTCCCTGAAGGTTTGGTAAAACTCACTAGTAAAGCCATCTGATCCTGGGCTTTTATTTTTTTGAGACTTTTGATTACTTCTCCTTAGGGTACTGAAAGAGACCCTGAGCCTAGGGTAAGGCCCTGACACAGGGACTCAAGAGTCCTTAGGTAAAGGACCATAGTTCTTTAGGTCTTGGCTGCCTGCAAGGCAGGGAAGCAGTCAGGCTCGGTTGGGACCAGGTCTAGGGTATTTGGACATCCCCATCCCTGGCTAGGACTGACTTGACACAATACAACAGATGGAGTCTTGTGCCACCTTGGGCCCCTAAATGTCTAATAATAAGTTGCACCCACCTTTTTCAAAGAGCTCCTCAGCCAGCGCCGCAGTGATGCCATTTATCTCCTGTAAAGAGAACCCCCAATTAGAAAGTCCACCCACCCCCCAGCCCCCCAGATTTGCACATTCCCTGCTACTATCCCTTTGCTGTTGCAATAACAGCTCCTGAAAAAGTTCAACAAAGGAGTAAACCTATGAAGAATGAAGGTGCCTACTTAGGAAGGGAAACTATATAGCTCCAATTATGTGAACATTTGAACAGTGCCCCCAGAAGCAGAATGGGAAGGAGACCAAAGCTGCAGCTCCAGGCACACAGGTACCACCTGAACACATGGAGATGATATGCCAGGGGCCCGGGGAGACCCTAGAGAAGGGCACGGTGGGAAGGAAGCCCTGTTTCTTCAGGAGAGAGGCTCCCCTCACCCTGGTGAGGTGAAGAGCCTCCAGAGTCGACCTTCTGTGAGAGTGACCGCTTCTATTTTCCTTCCTGTTCCAAAGGTATCTTAGGAAAGAGTGACACCTGTCCTCTTCCTGTGCTCTTCCGTCAAGTCCTACAATAGGACTGTTTGGGCAGGGTCACAAGGAAGAGGTAGGAGAGGATTTCCTTCTTGAGCACAGTGATAAAGAAGCATGACAAGGACAGTGGTTAGTCTTAATAACACAGTGTGGGGGTCTTAATTCACCCTTGGTAAAGGCACACACACTCGCTATGTACTGCCTTACTCAACCCTCCCTGGACTCTCTACAAGGAAGATGCTATTGCAGACCAGCTTCCACACATAAAAGCACACTGATGGGGAGAGGTCCTGCGACTCTGCAATTTGACATGGCTAGTAATGTCATGCTCTTAAGCACCCGCCTTGAAGTCTCTCTGTACACAACCAATTGCTTAGCACTTTAATGCTGTAACAGGGTTGACAAAAGTCCCAGGTGCCTTTAGCCCCCACCTCCCACCTCCCACAGCTAAGAATTTATCTGACAGATAGCAGCCTACAGGACTTGCTGTAAACAGGTTCAGATGGAGGCAGCACAATTGCCTTCATAACTCACAAGAACATCTCTGCCACCAAGACATACGATTCACATGTTTGTGGGACGCCGGAGGACCCAGGCTGCAGAATGGTGTCCTTTTCCTGCCTTTCTCACTTGCTGTCTTTCTTTTATACAAAATGGACACTTTAAAGGTTATTTATATGTATGCTGCAAACATCTTCTCCCTGTCTGTGTGTGCCTTTTTACCTTTGTTCCCAACAGTTTCCCAAGCAAAGAGCTTTCTTATGTTTACACAGTAGTCTCCCACTCCCCCACTTCCCACCTCCAAAGGAAAGGTACAGTCAGAAACGAAGAAGAGGCAAAAGAGTGAGGGGGAAGAAGCATTTTATAATTTTATTTAGTTGTACATCTTGGTTTTTCCCTCGACCTCAGGTCCTTGAGGTGTATGTGGACTGTGCTTAGGCAGAGGCAGCAGACCTAACTGCTACTCCACCAGGGCCTGCCAAATTTACATGGTTTAATCTGATTCTTTTCCTTTGTGACCTCCCTCACCCCAAGATTATAAAAATATTCTATTTTTTTCTTTTAATGTTTTATATCTTTAAAAATGTTTATCTAATCTGTTTAAAATCCAGTTTATATCTAGTTTGAAAACTATCTCCCCTCCTCCCCACAAATGGACAGCAAACAAAAGGGCATGACTTGGTAGCTCAGACATGGAGCCAGCAGCTTGGGCCTAGTCCATGTAAAGCCCAAGGACTTAGATTCTCAACCTGGAGCGGGGGGTCAGGGGGGTGGGGGGGGGCAACAGCCAAGATGAACAAATAATGCTTCTTCCTCCTCTCTTCCTGCCTGCCTGCCAACCTGCCTTCAGTCCTGCCTGCCTGCTTCCTCTTAAAAAAAAAGTCAAAAACTGAACACACATAGTGCTGGTGTCAAGAGACTGACAGGATGCAGGTCAAATGTAAAAGAGACACCAGAGGGACAAAGCAGGCTAAAAGCAGAGGCTATCAGTTCCTCTGAAGTTCCACCTCCACCTCTTTTGGCATCTTAAGCTCCATTATGTTTCCCTTGGCTGCTGTGAAGAAACGAAGAGTAGGAAGAACTTGGAGGGCTCCAAAGGCTTATTTCTCCAGAGAGTCCTGAGGACCACGCCTTGTCACTAGAACAGCACTTGTGCCTCCTCCCTATGGTCAGAATCACCGGGGAAGCATGAAAGACGTAGCTTCCAGCAGCTTCCTGGCACTGCCATCCACCCACCTCCATTCCCCAAGAGCAGCTCTGGATTCTCCAGTCCATGTCCACACTGAGGCTGCTGAAAGGTCTCACCTGGTAGAGGAGTGCTCTGCCCCATCATTAGCACCTAACAATCCGCAGCCTCAGCATTACATTTCCTTAGGCTCCGGCATCAACCCAGAAAGAAGATGGAGAACATGCATTCCAGAGACTGACCCCACTAAGGGACAAGGAGGGAATTTCCAGAAAGCAAAAAGACAGCAAGGGCCAAGGGCTTACACTGAGCAAACACCCAATTTCACGCCAATGCCATCTAAAAAGCAAACTATATAACGACTTTTCCGCCTGCTCCTGGCACAGGAAGTGTGACCCTGCACATTATCTGCTGAGTTTTCCAGGCTCATCTTCACATTGGGAGACCCCCTAATCTGACCAGAACAAAGCACTGCCTCAGCCCCCAAAGCTAGAGCACTGGTCTCCTCAGAGAAGCCTTTTGTCTGCCCCTCAGAGAGTTCTGGTTCAACTGTGGCATCCAGGTGAAGAGCAGGGTCAGCGCCCCGCCCCCACAAGACAGGAGGCTTCAGTGGCCCCCTGTCTAAGCTGCTGTAGATACTGCACGTTTCCTACGGGGACCTATGGGGACGCATACTCCAAATGATTGTGCTGAAGGATCTTGAAGTGCTTCTGGGTGCCACAAATGTCTGAATTAAAAAAACACAAGAGTTTAAAAGACTTCAATAAAAGTTTCAACTTAAAAGACTTCAAAAACCCCTGGACTCTGAAAACCAAGGTTATCAGAAAGGAAGGATGTAGGTAACGGCAGCAAAAGGGAGTGGAGGGCCATAGAGAGTGGTGGGGGATTATCAGAAACTTGGTGGTGTCTATCATCTATTTAATTAAGAGGGAACCTGCATTCCTGAGCTTCTACAGCATTTAAAAAACTGTTATTTCAGAAAAAAACAAAAACCCAGGCATGTCCTGGTGGCTCAGGTTAAACCTGTGTACTTGCAGCGCAAGGCCCAGGGGAACAACTAAAAAGAACTAGATGTATGCAATGCTTCCTCTTTTCTCTTCTGTCCTGCTTGCTGTTTCTTTCTTTCTTTCTTTTTTTTTTTTTAAGCAAAGGTAGACAGGAATGAAGGTGAGTAGACAAGCTGGCAGAAGAGAGAAGAGCTCAAAGAAGCATTTCTTCATCTATTTTATTTGGTTGTTCAGCCTGGTGGTTCCCCAAAGCCTGGGTGGCAAACCTGGATCCCTAGGATGTATGTGGACTGCACCAGCTAGAGGCGGCAGACTTATCTGCTAGGCCACCAGGGCATGCCGTGCCCTTTTTAAAAGAAACAAAACACACTAATTGTATCTAAAAACTGTAACACCTACTCTGAAATGTGTAACAGACCAGTGAATTAGTCAACATCAGACCAGGTCCGGTATAGCACCTTGCCAAAGACCATCAGGGAGCAGATCTTTGACGAGCATTCTGGCTGAGCACGTCTGCACCCATGGAGCACCATGACCACGGGCACCCCGAAACACAGGCCGGCCTCTGGCTGGCACACACACAGCACTGTCTGTGAGTGGTTCATTAAACAAGGCACTCAGGTACATGTCATTGTGGTTTACGTACACGCTGAGGGGTGAGGGTCCTCTCCTGACTGATTCTGTGATGAAGCATTCTACCAGGAGTCACGAATTTACATATATACGTGTGTGCGTATACATGTGTGTGTGTGTGTGTATTCATGCCCACCCTCTAAAGAAAAGATACACGTGCAGGAATAAAGGCAAGTAGGCTGGCAGGCAAGAGAAAGGAGGAAAGATCTTTATTTTTATTTAATTGTTCACACTGGTTGCTTCCCCACAACCCTGGACTCTAATGCAAGGTTATGTGGCTTGTTCCTTTGTTGGCAATTGACCTAACCACTGCTCCACCAGGGCATGCCAGGAGTCAGGTATATTACATGTAATTTGACTTTCAGTAAAAATTTTCCCATTGAGGGACACAGGTCTAAACTTCAATTGAAAAGAGCTCCAGTTCTGTCCTGGTGCAGTAGTGGTTTGGTCCACAGCCTCCAGTCAAGTGTGGTCCACACATATTCCAAGGACCTGGGTTTGCATCCAGGGTCCAGGGTGAACAACCAAGATGTACAAACTAAATAAAAATAAAGTGCTTCCTCCTCCTCTCTCTTCCTTGTCTGCCTGCCTACTATCTTCATTCCTGTCCACACCCTTCTGCTAAAAAAAAAAAAAAAGTAAAAGAACTCCAAGACTATAAGTAAGTGGCAAAGAAACTGATCATTTACAGCCTCAGTATTTTGCAACTAAAACAAATGATGGAAATTAAATGATAAGGCCAACATTAAGATGGTAACAGTTCCATCCTTATCTTCAGACTTCAAATTTCAAAAGGCATCTTTGTTCTACTCAACTGGCTTTGAAATAGGAATATGATATAAATACCACCTTTGAAGAGAACTGAGAGCCTGTCCTTAACAGGACAGCTGATATTGGCTGGTACCCGGTGAGTCCCTGCCACAGGCCTATTGTACTTCTGGGTCTTTTTAACCTTCACTGCAATTCTCAAGGGCCTTGGTCATCACCTTCCAGCTCACAAAAAGGGAACTGGGTCACACAGGTTAAATGACTGACTTGGAATAAGCTGTTTGGAAGCCGCAGGGCTAGGAGACAAACTGGGCTCTGCCAGGCTTACATATGCACTGTCAGGTGCCCTGTCCCGAAATGATACACTGACCTTCTCTGTGGAGTTTCACTTCACTGAGTGTGAAAACCTATCCTCCAGGGGCTCTAGGAGGAAGTTTGTTACTGAGAGTCCAAGAATATCCAGGCACAGCTACAGGGTGAGAACTAAGGCTCAGTGGCCCTGGATCCCACAGTTGGCTGCTGAGAGAGGCCGTGCTTCTTTCCTCACTAAGATTCATGCTGCAAAAGAATGAAGCTGGATACCTAGATAACATCACGTACAAACATTACACCAGATACAAAACTTCAAAGTGGATCAAAAACATAAATCTAAGAGTTAAAAAACATAAAACTCCAAGAAGAAAACAAACTTGTAAATCTTTCTGACCTTAGATTAGGTAATGTTTTCTTAGATGTGACACCAAACACAAAGAGGTATTATAGGGAAAAAAAAAAAAATTGAACTCCATCAAAATCCAAAATCCAGTGTCCTTTGTTTTAAGTAAATGAAATGACAATACACGCATGGGGAGAAAATATTTACAGATCACATTTCTAATAAGGGTTCACTTCTAAAATATATAAAAAGCTAATACAACTGCAACATAAAAAAACAAGCAACCTAATTTTTAAAAATAATTTGAATACATTTCTCCAAAGATATGCAAATGGCTAATGAACATTAGGAAGAGAATCAACACCACTAGTAATTAGGGAAAATCAAACCAAAAGGACAATGGGGTACATCTGGGTGGCCTAGCGGTTTAGGAGACCAGGAGACGTCCACCTTAATCCCAAGGTCCCTGTTGAAGGGTGGGGAGAGCAACCAAGATGAACTACTACATCAAATGAAGTGCCTCTACCTCCTCTCTCTTCTTGCCTGTGTGTCTGCTCACCTTCACTCCTGCAACCTTCTTTTAAAAAAAAAATGGCATTCCATTTCACACCTACTAGGCCGGCCAATAACAAGACAGATACAGCAACACGTGTGGGCAAGCACGTAGGGAGAGAAGCATGTGTACTCTCCTGGTGTGACCATTACAAAAAAACATTTTATCGTTAAGTTGTTACACAGAGTTACAGCACCTAGCAACCCCACTCCCATTTTACACCCAACAGAAGTGAAAACGAGTCCACACAAAAACACAGATGCATTCATAGCATTATTCTTAGTAGCCGGAGAGACAAAACAGCAAATGCTCATCAACAATGAAAGGATGAACCGCGGTTCCAAACACTAGACACTTTGCCGTAAAAAGACCAAAGTACTGATTTATGTTCTAATACAAACGGACCCTGAAAATATGTGTGAGGTTGAAGAAGCCAGCTGCAAAAAGACCACAAACTGCAAATCCATGCTGATAAAAAGTAGATTAGTGATTGCCAGGGGCAGGAGGGAATGGAAAGTGATTGTTAATTTATTACTTCTTCTTGAGGTGATTAATGTTCTAGAATTAGTGGTAACAGATACACAATTTTGTGAATATATTTAAAAAAAAACAGGGAAATGCACATTTTAAAAGAGTAAATTTTATGGCCTATGGATTATATCTCAATTTAAAAAATCCACACTTCAGTCAAATAAGGTTCCCTGGGTCCAACTTGTCTATCAGCCCCACAAGAGGTGGCGCTTATGAGGAACAATTTCAGAAGGGACACTGATGGGACAAAGGTTACAAGAACATTTCCTAGAAAGCTCCTAGTATGTAGAAAAACAGGTAAGTCTTTTAGGCCTTGTTTGCTCAAACTCATTTGAAGATCTAATCTAGTGATTCTCAGGGGTAATTCTGCCTCTCAGGGATATGTGGCAATGTCTGGAGACATTTTCAGTTGTCAAAATTGGATGGGGGGCGGCTGGGCGGGGGGGTGCACCCTGATGGACTAGTGGTTTAAACTAGGCACAGTCCACATACAACCAAGGTCTCTGGTTCAAGACCCGAGGCCAGGGAAACAACCAATGATGAATAACTGAATAAAATAAAGTGGTGGGCCTTGGGGGAGCAGCGGTAAGGTCAATTGCCTCTGAAGGAGCTCAGGCCACATACTGAGCTCTTGGCTGTCCCCCCCGACCCCAGGACCTGAACCCGGGACCTTGGGATATATGTGGACTGCACACAACCTCTACTCTACTGGGGTGCACCTGGGTCAGCTACTTTTTTAAAGTCCTTGAATTTCTATAACCCAGAAGCCTGTTCGATAACTGTAATTTGAAATACAAACTGTTCAAAGCAGTAGAGCATGCCAGAACCACAGATGTGGGTCAGCCCCAGACCCATCTCAGCAAAGCTGTCTCAAAAGAAGCCTTTCTGTGCTCAAAGATGGGCCAACCTGAGGCGGCCAAGAGACTTCCTCCTCAAAGGCCCTAGGTAATGAGTTATACTTTCAAAGGATCACTTATCAAATTTTATACTTCAATAGCTAAGCAAAGTTTTCTCAAAGTTCAAGTATTTCTTAATAGACTAATCAGTAAAGTTTATCTGGAAAGACTCACACAAGGAATGGAAATGTTTCTCACATTAAGAAAATACACAAAAGGTCTATAAGAAACCACTGTAACCACATAAATCGCTGGTGTATGCTAAATAAAATCCAAAAACATATCCTATCTAGAAATGACACTCTTTTTTCCATTTAAGATTTAGTGGCCCAACACTAGCACTATCACCAAATTTCCAGGTTCAACCTAGCACATCAGGAAAGGTGCAGCTGTCTAAAAATACTGCCGTAAAGTTGTATTTTAAACACATCTGAGCTGTTAAGGCCCAAATCATAGGTCCCATGCTAAAAAAGTGGGCCTGAAAAAGAAATTCCTTTTCATCATCACACAGAAAACAAAAATCATCCCAAAATCTATTACCCAGAGATAACAAACATTCTCAACATTCTGATGTAGAACCTTCTAAAACTTTCTCAAACATATTCATTAAACTTTTAAAAAATTTTAAATAAAAATGGGATCAGGCATACCCTGGTGGCTTCAATGTTAAATCTTCTAGATGCAGTCCATATATATCCTAAGGAGAGGATAGGTGGGTGGAAGAACAATCAAGATGAACTTAAATGTTTCTTCCGCCTCTGTCTTTCTTCCTACCTATCTCTGCTTGCCTTCATTCCTATCTGCACTTTTCCTTAAATTAAAAAAAAAAAAAAAAAAAAAAAAAATTAAAGGAAAAAAAAAAAAGTGGGAAGAATACTAGATGATTTGTTGGAAAGCATGGTGTGTTGAAATATATCTAAGAAATGGGGAACCCATACACAGGAAATTATCTTAATGTGCAGAATAATTACAATAGAAATAAATTTTAAAAAGAGTGGGGAGGGGGTACACCCTGGTAGAGCAGAAGTTAGGTCAATCACCTCTGAAGGAGCACAGATCACATATCCCTGGGTTCAAATCCTGGGTCCTGGAGAAAAGGACCAGTATGAACATCTAAATAAAAATAAAATGAAGATACTTCCTCCTCTCCCTGACTGCCAGCCTGCACACTTTCATTCCTGCCTGCACTGTTTCTTTAAAAAAAAAAAAGGTGGGGGACCATACTGTTTTATGACCATTTTCATATATTTTTTCCTATATCAACAAATCCAAAGTTACATATCATTTATCTAGTCGCATAATATCCAAGTATATGGCTATACCCTTTGATTTTTTTTTTTTAAACCTGCTGCTTTTGTATTGTCTTCAGCTTCATCTTGCTACCATCCTTTGTACCTATACCTTTTTGTAGTTGCCTAACTTTTTTTCCCTTAGAATTCTCAGAAGTGGAAGTACTAACTGATTTTAATGTTGTGGTTTCGCATTGCCAAACTTCCCTCAGTGAAGACACCCAGACACCAGCCTCTGAAAGCACCTTGGCCTCTGACAATGCCCAAGATGGCTACTTGCGCTGTGAACCAACTCAACTCTTGTCTCTGCCAGCTGTCAGCTGTGTCTACTCTATCCCCACCCATGTGAACAGGAACCTAGCTTAAACACCCAGAGGCTGTTTTTGCCTGATAGAGGAAAAGCTCTGTGGCTGGTCTAATTTAAGGCAAATCTGTCAATAAATGTGCTTCTGCCACACCCCAACCCCACCAAGGTGATCATTCCTCCATCTTCTAACCTCAGTACCAAACACCTCTCCTCACAGCTCTCCTCAAAGGTGAGGTCTACTAGTTTGCTGCCTCAAACTTTGATAGTTGTGATTTTGCAGGCAAAGAAAACCTGAGAGGAACTTACATAGAAGTGAAAATGCAAGAAGTGAGCCAGCACTCTGGGGGCCACGCCAGGGAAAGTGGCCAGGAGTGTTTGGAGATAGACCTCCAGGTCCTTCTCCCTCTTTTCCACCAAGCTTCTTGAGTTTTTCCCAATTATCTTTTTGGGTGGAAGTAGATTTTTATCAATCTTCCTCTCTGCAACAAGCTGTAAGAAAACATAAGCATGTCAACCACAGACTTAGAGATTCTGCAACTGTGCAAGTTCCACTACCCGTCTTGGGAGGAGAGCCAGGATTAGTGATCAAACCGGCACAACTAGGATTGGACCTCATCAAGTTCAATTACTCTTAGAAACACTGATGCAAGCCCAGAGGATAAGCTCCAGCTGGAGACTTTGGAGGATTTGGAAAATACTTCCAGATCCCTAAAATTACCTTTTCCAAACCAGAATGAAAACCGAACAGGGCTGTGGCCTGTTTAAAACACTTATGCTACAAACGACTTAGAGAAAGGTAGCTCTCTCCAGGAAACAAAGAAAGAAACGTAATCGCAGTCAGATATTTAAGTGCCAGTTTTGGAATAACTATAGTTAGGATGAACAAGTTCAAACTTGTTGCTTCCCAGAGAAATTGTCCAGGTATCTCACAGCTAAGCAAGGACTGGCAATCTTAAAACTGAAATTTAAATATGCTCTACATATGTTACCTCAGGCTAGAATTGAATACCAAATTTTTGGCCAATTACACTAATAAACGGATTTATTAAAGAATACTATAGCCATAGGGCCTGTTTAGCCTTAAAATTAATGCATGGAACAGCAGGGACTAGGCCTAAAAGGTTCCCAAGTCCTGGGACACAGCTTTTCAGCTCTCAATGGTTACCTTTTCATGCAGGTCATGGAAATCACTGTAGCGGTGCTTGACTGACCATTCATGGCTGCCATCAGTAACCTGGATGATATAAACCTAGAAGAGAAACCAACAGCCCCTGTCCAACTAGCAACAAGGAGAGACCGTTACCCCGCAACCAGCAATAGCTGTAGGAACCCATGCTCTCCCAACCCCAGACCAAAGTTAGGCTGTCTTTGCCCACCAGCCCTGTATCTGATTCTTTCTGAGCAGCAGGGCCCCCTCACAGCCTCCCACCATGGCCCTAGTGCTGTCTCTGGCAGGCACGTGGGCTGAGTCAGTGTATACCCAACAGTGAGGCATGGAAAAGGTTACTGTGGTCTCAAACCATCTCTTAGTTTTTTGCTTCCAGGTAATTCAAAGCCCAATCCAATCTGAGCTACAGGAAAGGAAGATTTATTAAGGGCCAGAGCCAGGTCTGGCAGAACCTTTGCTTTATTTCCCCCGCAGGTTCTCTGACTATCTCTCAGAAGCAAGTGTTTTTCCAATGCTTTCAGCTGGTTCATGGCTGAGATTTCTGCTGATGATCCAGGAATCAAGACACTAAGAAAGGTGGGGGCATGGAAGACAGTGATGGGCAGTTAAGTCTTAAGACAAGGCAGTATGGCTTACCACTTAAGAGAATGGGCCTTGGAGTAGGGAAGAGCTGGGTTCAAAACCTGGTTCTGCCATTTTTTGGTTTCTATATGAGTCAGTTATGTAGGTAACTGGGAGTCTAAGCTCTCCCTAAACCTCAGTTCCTCATCTTAAGCTCTGGTAGGTTTAAGAATCAATGCAAAATGCATTTGTACAGGGTCTGACAAGTAGCAAATATTCAACGAAAGACAGGTGTGTTAATAATACTCAACTCAGCAACCCAGAGACAAAATGGTAGGGTTGGCCCTGCTCACCACCTTCCCCACACCCACTGAGAGAGCCCTTCGGAGCTGACCCTCCTACTGAATGCAGCCCTAGGGTGATGGCAGTCAGCATCAGCTCAGAGACCTCAACTCTCACAAGGACCAAACCCTGTTGGTAGTGTCCTGCCCCTCTCTGCAGCATTCAGGAAAAGGGGAGGAGAAAACAATCAGGTGACACCTCCTCAGAGTTGCAGCCATTTATTCAGCAGGCCTGTTGCTCTAGAGATCCACCCCCTGCCCCTCTTCCCAGCCAAGCGGCTTTCCTCCCCCTCCCGCCAAATGTAGAAAGAGAGGAATGAACCTCAGGAAGAGGGTTAGGATTAGGCTCAAGGAGGTGGGGCAAAGGCAGAGCCCAGGCCCCCCACCTGCTGCCCAACCTCTGGAACAAAGGACAGGCAGCTGGGAGACGCTTAGGGCAGCCTTACCCCAGGGCCAGTTCCTGCTAAACTACCCACTAGGCCTGTAGGCCTGGTGTCCAATCCAATCCAGAGCCAGAGGGCCTCCAAATCCAGCAGTCTGGAACTCTCGGCCTTTTCTGTCCTCCCTCCCCATACCTTTAAGTGGGGGGAAGGGGGGAGGCTTGCCACTCCACCTTGCCCCACAGCCCAAAGCCAAGAAGACCCAAGGTCTGGGCTTGCACTTTTAGTCGCGAGGGGGCATACCCAATTCCCCTTAGTCTGGGCTACACCCCTCTGCCTGACACCCCCACCCTAACTCCCTCACTTCTCATATCTCCACTGCCCCTCAGATTATGGCACCGCACTCTCCTTTATGGCCTGCAAGGATTCCCGGATTCCATCAAAGAACCCCTTCAACCATCCTCCCAGACTCCCAGTCACGTTCCCTTCCAGGCTGGCTCCTCTCCAAGCCTGGAGACAGGCCTCCACCTCCCAATTCCCCTTTAATCTCAGATCCTCCCCAACACTAGCATCCTTTTCAGATAGCAAACCTCTTCCCAAACCGCCTCCCTGGGCCGCACCACAGGCCCCTTTTTCCGGGCTTGCTGGGTCCAGACCCTTTCCCCAGACTCCCCTCTCCCAAGCTCCCTTCTCGAAGCCGCGGATCCCTCTACCAGCTTTTCCCCGACGGCAGAGCCCAGACCCCTCCCCAACCCTCACCCCCTCTCGGCCTCCGGGTTCCAGTCGCCACCGAGTTCCGGCGCCCTGGCGACAACACACCGTGTAAGTGTCCACGAGCTCAGAGCCCACAACGCGTGCCTCCTTGGCGGGCTCGGCCTCCCGTTCCAGCCCGAAGCTACGCGCAGCCCCGGCAGCCATGTTCCGGCTTCGGCGCCGCCGCCGCCGCCGCCGCCGCCGCCGCCGCCGCCGCCGCCGCCGCCGCCGCCGCCGCCGCCGCCGCCGCCGCCGCCGCCGCCGCCGCCGCCGCCGCCGCCGCCGCCGCCGCCGCCGCCGCCGCCGCCGCCGCCGCCGCCGCCGCCGCCGCCCGGCGCAGACTGGCAGCAGCAGGGGGCGGGGTCAGCGTCCCACCGCCCCCCGGCCCCCAGCGCCCCCCGCCCCCGCCGCGCTCCCCACCGCCTCCTCGCACCCTCGCTCCGCCCCTCGCGGGTAATTGACAGCTGCCGCCAACGCGCGCTTGCGCAGGCCGTACAGGCTTGTCAACTTGCGTAATCTGTTTCTGCGTGGCACCGCCTGCCTCACAGCTACCTGGCTTGGTGAAACTGAGGATCGGAACCGCGACAGCTGTGGATGGGGCCACTCGTGCCGGCGAGAGGACCGACGGCTCCGCACCTTCCGGGCTACCTGAGGCAAGCCACGGCTCCCACTGGCCTCAGTTTCTCCCCCTCTGTAAAAGAGAAGCAGTAATCGCACCTCACCAGGCTTCAGGGCTCATTCCTTATAGGGCATGGAGAGGGTTGTAGGAGAAGATATGAGTTGTACTTAGCGCCCCAGCAGGGACAGAGTGACTATGGGCCAGTCCTTAATCTCCCTAACACCAGGAGATCTCCTATCTGCTAGGACTGCTGAAGAGTTGAATGGGGTAATGCTCAGTCCTCATAATGCCTGGTATGCAAAACAGGAGCTGGCGTGGTTATTAAGAGGGCCTCTATAAGAAGTGGGGGGAGGCACAGCAAAAGAAAACATCACCAAAGCAAAAAGTCAACCTACTAACTGGGAGAAGACATTCGCATTTCGTATTTCTGACAAGGGCTTAATATCTAAAATATACAAAGAACTCATAAAGCTCAGTAACAGGAAAACAAGCAATCCAATAAAAAAATGGGAAGAGGAATTGGAGAGGCTTTTTTTCTGAAGAGGCTATGCAGATGGTCAACAAGCACAGGAAAAGATGATCCTACTCACTGGCTATCACAGAAATGCAAATCAAAACAACAATGAGATATCACCTTTACACCTAAAAGACTGGCTATTATCTAAAAGTCTGGAAACAACAAATGTTGGTGAGAATTGGGAGGAAGTGGAACACTTTTACACTATTTGGTGGGAGGGCAAATTGGTGCAACCCTCATGGAAAAACAGCGTGGAGATTCCTCAGAAAGTTGAAGCTGGAAATTCCATATGATCACACCATCCCACTTCTGGGTCTTTACCCAAAAGATACAAAAACACTAATTTGCAGAGATGTATATACCCCCATGTTTATTGCAATCCCATTCACAATGGATAAGAACTGGAAACTAAGTGCCCAATGTCAGGTGAATGGATAAAGAAGATGTGATATATATGTATATATAAATAGATATTTATACACACATACGTATACATATATACATATACGTATATACACAATGGAATACTACACAGCCCTTGGAAGAGAGGAAACCCTGTCATTTGAATCAACATGGATAAAACTAGAGGGGACTATTGTAAGTGAAATAAGCCAAAAGAAGAAAGATACTAGATGACCTCACTGGTTGGTGGAATGTGAATAGACAATACAGAGGAACAGATGAAACAAAACTAACCCTTGGACACTTGCAACAGAACTGAGGCTGCCAATAGGGAATGGGATGGGGGTGGGGGAGTGGATCATGGTGGCAGACACGACTGGACAATGTTTAAGAACACTTGGTGATTTGGTGGATGGTAGGATGTGCTGACATATATCTGAGGAATGGGAAAACTGCATTGATAGGGAACCTATATACATGAGCTTATTTTAATGTGTTGAATAAAAGTTATAGCAATAAAAGAAAAGAAAATACACATGAAAAATGTAAAGAAGAAAAAAAAAGAAGTGGGGGGGGGGAGGGATGTAGGTGGAAGGAAGGGATATATCCTGGCCATCAGGCTTAAGACCCCCTGATGATGCCCCAAAAGTTCAAAAAGAGATGGCAGCAGATTGCCCTGGACCAAGAATTTCTCCATTTCTGTGCATGTGCTGGGGGAAACCTAGATCTGGAGGAGGGACATCATAGCTCAGCTGGAGGGAAATGGGGTAGGGAGTCTTGTACAGATGGGGCACCTGTAGGTATATTTGTTGAATGACATTGCAGCTGACCCAAGCCCACAGTTAGAATCGCTCCACTTAGGGAAATGAGAGATCTGGGGCTTGACTGTTCTGGCAGCCTTGACTGAAGGGCTATAGTCACCCTGTTCTAAAATGGGTCAATGACTTCCTTCTCTACTCTACCACAGCACTCCACTCTAAGCCTGGCGTTCCAGGCTTTTGGCAGGATCCTACACTCCTAGCAGCTCCTTGTGTGCTATCCCCTCTCACTCCAGAGAAGTCTAACTTAAGGCAGGGGCTGCCAAGTCAGCCAGACCTAGAGCAACTCCCCACCCCTCAAGAGCCTATTTCCTTATGTGGAAAATAGGGGGTAATATCACCCTCTCTGGTGGAATGGGATGTTGAACTGCTGTGTGTAGGGACCTGGCCTGGAACCCATTACTTTTCGGTTCTTGTCCTGTCCTGTCCTGGTCTTAGGTTTTCATTCATTCAAGAAACGTTTCTAGAGAGTCCCCTAAGAACCATGGGGGACAGAGGGAAAGAGACTGGTCCTGCAAGTCTTTGTGGGCTCCCTGCCTTGGGCAGAGGAATGAGGGACTCGGGCCAGCCAGGGATCATCTGGGCCAAGGGAGGGAGTGGAGGAGACTGCACGCAGAGGTGGGCTGGGCCCAGAATGCAGGGGGTGGGGGCCAGCACAGCAGCAGGACTATTTAAGCCTAGGACTGCTAGTAAGCCCAGCAGCCTTCCTTGTGAGACGCCAGCATGGATGACATCTACAAAGCTGCGGTGAGGAAGGGGCCTGAGAGGGCTAGGGTGGACAGGTCCACTGGGGGCTCACTCAGTTCAGGATGGGGGTCGGGGTGAGGTCACCCAAGGTTGTAATAGAGACACAGGAGAGGTTCAATACACTTTCAGCCCAGGCACTCAAGGGGACAGTGGGTCTGGCATCATGAGGTGCAGAAGACGTGAGGGGTATAGGTTTTGGAGAGAAGCTGTGAAGATAGGCAGAGGAGGCGGTCACCACTTTTAACATCATGTCGTCCCCAACCCTACACCCATCTCCAAGTGTTTGTAGTGTCCCTGTCATACCTTTGCATTTGTGTGTCTCTCTCTGAATTTCAGCCTCTTGCCATCTCTTTGTTCCTTTCCAACCTGTCTTTCTGAGTCTCTGTGGCTGTCTCCCTGCTCCTACCCCGCTTTTCTGCCCCTCACAGTCCCACACACCTTTCCAGACCCCCGTGGCTGTTTAGAGATGCTATGGGTGCTGGACTGTGCTTGTAAGGAGAGGCTGCAGAACCCAAATCCTGAGCTGGGGAGGGGGCTTTGAAGTTTGAGGCAGGCAAGAAGGACTGGGCACCGAGAGAACTGGGAAGAAGGAATGGAAAAGTGGGGCCCCAGCCCCCACCCATCCTTGTAGGCTCAAGGCTCAGTGGCTTAGCCAGGGATGAGGGCTGGCAAGTGGTTACCCTGAGTTCCTGCAGTTTCCTGGGGTCACTAAAGGGGCTTCAGATGCTATTTCATGTGGAGGGAGGCTGCTGACTTCTTGCCCCAATGACAAGGATGTCCTGGCCTGTCTCCAAGGGAACCCCTCTCTCAACCCTGTCTGGTCAGGGAAGGGCTGCAGCTGGCTCTGGGAGTGTCCCGTGCCTGTCCTGAAGAAGTCCATGGAAAGAGGGCGGGAGGGGACAAGGGGAGAGCCTCCATCCAGTGCCCATACAAGGCCTGGCGGGCTGGGGACTAATTTTGGCTTCTGAGGCACCAGTAGGCCAGGGGGCCAGATAACACTGCCCCACCCCCTGCATGCCAGAATCCCCAGAACAATCACCAGGTTTAACTTTGTCCCCCGTTAAAAATAGCCCAATAGCCTTCCAGGTCAAGTTACAGTGTGTGTGTGTCTTTGCCCACCCCCACAATGGTTTTATTGTCCCAACCTGAAGGACAGCTGTCCCTCAGGCCACTCAGCTTAGGTTTCAGTAGGGGAGCCAAAAGGACAGGGAATGATCACCAACTATTGTTACTCAGGGTCACCTTGGCCCTGGAGGGGGGTCCCCATCTGCACCCTGGCCCTGAGCCCAGCCTCAGTGAGACCAGATAGTTTACCCCTGGGCTTTGGGGGAGCAGGGCTGAGGCTTCTGCTCTAGGGCCTGGGACAGGCCTCCTCTCCCTGGCTTCTGTCTTCCCATCTGTTGGTTTTGATAGTGGCTAAGGCCTGAGTCCTGCTCCTTTTCCTCTCTAGGTAGAACAGCTGACAGAAGAGCAGAAAAATGGTGAGTGCTCTAACACGTCAGCAGGGTGGGGGGTGCGGGGCAGCAGGGGCGCGTAGCATGAGGATCCCAGGCTGGAGACCAGAAGCTGGGTTCCTCTCGTTGTGACCTCAGAGGTCTCAGAAGGAAGTTGGCAGGTTGGCAGATGACCTCAGGGCTCTGGCCTTCCAGAGTCTTGGTGCTGAGCCCTGGTCACTCTGCCCCGACCCCTCCTACAGAGTTCAAGGCAGCCTTTGACATCTTCGTGCTGGGCGCTGAGGATGGCTGCATCAGCACCAAGGAGCTGGGCAAGGTGATGAGGATGCTCGGCCAGAACCCCACACCTGAGGAGCTCCAGGAGATGATTGATGAAGTGGACGAGGATGGTGAGCCCTCTGCAACTGCTCCCTGGCCTGGATACACGCCCACAGCTTGCTGGAAGCTCAGCTGGGCTGTACTGCTTACCTCTCTGTGCCCTGGAAAGAGCGGATTGACTTCTCTGCACTCAGTAGTCCTGTCTATAAAGTGGGCATAATGAGCACACTGGCCTCATGGAGTTGGTGTGAAGATGTAGTGGGAACATGGGGACAGGTGCCTAGGGCCATGCCAGCATCCCAATCATCTTTCTCTAACGACCATGCTGCTCATACCCCAGGCAGCGGCACGGTGGACTTCGATGAATTTCTGGTCATGATGGTTCGGTGCATGAAGGATGACAGCAAAGGGAAGTCTGAGGAGGAGCTGTCTGATCTTTTTCGAATGTTCGACAAGTGAGTACATGACCCTTGACCTCTGACCTGACTTAGTGGAGCTGGAAAAGGGGATAGTCTGTGCAGGGGGATGCCCCATCACCAAGCGGCCCCAATCTATCTGCCAGGTCATGGGTTGGGCCCCCTTCTCCTCTTGTGGCTCTGAGACCCCCTGCTCTCCCCGCAGAAATGCGGATGGCTACATCGACCTGGAGGAGCTGAAGATGATGCTTCAAGCCACAGGCGAGACCATCACAGAGGACGATATCGAGGAGCTCATGAAGGATGGGGACAAGAACAATGATGGCCGCATTGACTACGATGGTGGGTGGGGGACTGGACCCCCAGTGCCCTGCCTGTTTTCTGCCAGCCCTGTCTCTGACCAAGCCCGCCTCTTTCTCTACAGAGTTCCTGGAGTTCATGAAGGGAGTGGAGTAGACACCGACCCTCACCAGAGCTACCTGTTGCCACCTTCCAACTCCAGCTGGGCCCTGGGGGAGCCAAAGAGCTGGGGTCTCCAGGCCCTAGCTTGGATGTGTGCTTGACTGCTGGCCCTTCCTGACTCTCCCAGCAGCATCCTAGGGAATGCAAATAAAGCCTTGGTCCCTGGAGGCATCGGGTCTGGTTCACCTTCCTGGGCCTATGGATTCTGTCCTGACAACCATTCCTCCCCTCTTCCAGAGCCCCTGCTCTAAGCACCCTTCCTGCACCACTCTCTTCAGGGGAAGATCACACCAGAGACTATGCACTGCCTACATCATGGCTACTCTCTGTAACTACTCGTACCTGGGCTCTGTCTCCAGAGTGTCAACCTCTGGCATCTATGGTGGCCCAGGATCCACATGTAGCAAGTTCCACAGGGCCATGGGTTTGGGCAGCCAGTGGCAGCTAAGGATACATGTGGATACTTCTGCACGTGGAGGCAGAAGTAACTTTAGTGTCTGGCTGAGCCCTGGATGTCCCTTGGCACAGCAGCACCAGCTCCTCATCCCTGGGTGGGGAGAAGAGGGGTTTTGTGGGGGCCTGGCGGGCCTACAGCTGGCTCATCAGCCCACGTGGATTTCCTGCTGGCAGTTTTGACTCCTAGGCACTGAGGAGCATATTGTCTGCCTCCCCTCACCCATTTGATAGGTGAGGCCCCCCAACTTACTGGGGTCCCAAGTCCTGGCTCTACTGCTTAAAACTCTGGGCCCAGAGAGGCACGGGGACCTGTTGGGTCATCTGGTGGGTCTGGGGAGAGTGAAATCACCTAGTACCCAGTTATGCCATGGACCCATGGGGTAATGGGGTAATGATGGACCCATGGGGTAATCACCTCCCAGGAACCTCAGAGGCACCAGCTCTCTACTTTCCCTCCCTGACCAGGAATGGAGGCATAAGGCCTGTGACTCTCAGCTGAGTGGGGGCATTCAGGCCAGGGCTGCAGCCAGAATGGTGCCTGTGGCCTTGGGGAGGAGGCAGAGTTGGCAAGGAAGTGGAGGTGTCGGCAGTGGTGCTTGCAGGAGGGACAGCTGCTGCTGGTGCCCGGGCTCCAGCCAAAATGTCAGCAGCTGTCTTTGTTCTTCTCAGTCACCCCATGCCTCCCCACCTGTGCCCCAGCCTCAGATTCCCCAGACAGGCCCGGCATTCCGGAAAGAATCTTGGAATTCTGGAGATTCCTCTAGCATGCTGGCAAGTGCAGAAATCTGGGGGTGGAGGGCAAGGAGAAGAGGCCCCCATGGCCTGTTCTTGGGAGTCAGAGGATCCAGAGACCTACCAACACCCAGCTTCTGCAGAGAGAAGACAGGGCCACAGTAGGTAGCAATACCAGCCAGGGCGCCCTTTCAGGGGATAGTCACACTCCTACCATGTGCCTGACACAGGATTCTTGGGCTCATTGGTGCTTCGTCCAGTACCTAATCTTTTGGAATTAGAGTCACTTTGGAACACAAGGAGGGAGATGAGTGCAGGGAGGAAGCCAGTGTGGTGGGCCCAGGAAAGTGAGTGGTCTGGGAAGGCCTGTGGGAAGAGATGGCACAAAACTGAGGCCTGAAGCACCACAGGACACTGTAGGGCATGGGGAAAGTGTGTCCAGGTGGAGGGAAAGACTGGAGCACCTGAGGAGCAGAAAGTGGGCAGGTGCCAAGTCCAGCAGCCTCGGGAGGGGTTGTCTACACTGGGTCCCAAGAGAAGCTCAATGGAAGTGAGCTGCAAGGAATCACTGGCCAGCCTGAGACTGGTGCAGGTTCTGGATAAGAAGGGCTGTGGTTCTCAGAACACTGGGTCTAGAGGGGTGAATGCGTGCATGGAGTCGGGGTATGTTTTAGATCTGGAATCGAGGTATAAGAAAGTAGGGAATCAAGGATGGCCTTCTATTTCAAAGAAAAAGCTGTGATTTCCTGAACTCTGAAGGCTGGAGGATGCAGTTTTCATCAGTGGGCTATTGGGAAGTGAAGATTCCTGTTTTTCTTGAAAACTTTCCTTTATATATTTATGTATATATATAATATTTTAATTTGTTTAAGGAAAGTGCTGGTAGGAAAGAAGGCGAGCAGAGACAGATAGGCAGGAAGGAGATGAAGAGAGGAAGAAGCACCCTATTTTATTTTATTTAGTTGTTCATTTTGGTTTTCCCCCAACCCTGGGTCTTGAACCCGAGTCCTTGGGATGTGCAGCCTGTGCTCTCAGCTAAAGGCAGCTGACCAAAGCGCTATTCCACCAGGGTGCGCCTTTTCTTAACAAATTTTAACTTTTTAATTTTGAAATTCTAGGCTTGCCAAAACACTACAAAGAACTCCCATTTATACTTCCCCCAGCTTCTCTGAATGTTTGCCTCTTAAATAGCCACAGGATCATAGGCAAAGCCAGGAAATGAACACCCGTCACCACTGCTGACCCCTCTATTGACATCACTCGAATTCCCTCAGCCGCCCACTAACCTGATCTTGGATCAGAATGCAAACCAGGACCACACGATGCTCCCCATTGACCTGGCAGCTTCTCAGTCTTTCACGACTTTAACACTTTTGAAGTGTGCAGGCGAGTGGTTTTGTAGCATTTCACACAATTTGGGTTTGTCTATGGTTTCCTCAGGACTAGATGCAAGTTATGCATTTTGAGAGCCTGTTGACCATGGGGGTCGGGCAGGCAGAGATGTCACTGCCAGGCTACGGCTAAGTGAGAGGAAAGAGCAAGTTGTAAACGCGGGTGGCATCAGAGTAAGAAGCGCTTGCCCAACCTTGGTCAGAGGGCAGACCCTGGGGAGAGGGTGTGTAGAGAGAGGTGACCCAGGACTGGACACTGGGCATCAGCAGGGCCATCTGTGGGATGGAAGAGGCCTGTGAGAGAGGGGCCCCGGGAGGCATGCAAGACAGCTGACAGCCCTGCAATTAGGGAACTAGGTCCCTGAGGCCTTGGCCACCTAGCCCCAGGGCTTCTTTGGAACCGTGGGGTGGGAGCCTGACAGGAGATCGGGAGATCGGGGAGATCGGGGAGATGGGGAGATGGGGAGATCGGGAGATCGGGAGATCGAGGAGATCGGGAGATCGGGAGATCGGGAGATCGGGAGATGGGGAGATCGGCAAAGGAATGGTGGGTACATGAGTAGTTCTGGTGAAACTGAGCACGCACACATGGGATAGAGAAATGGGCTGGAGCTGAGGGGAGAAGTGGATCGGGGGTGTTTATTTAAGGAGCGGAGACGGAATGACTCATACCCTGATGAGAATAAGGGTTGGTGCAAGATGTGGGGAAGGCTACAGAAGATAGGAGGCTTCGGTGCTGCAGAGTGTTTGTGAGGGCCCAGGTCCAAGCCGGGCAAGGGGACAGGGGCATGTGACACAACGCAGGAAGACTTGTGACAGTGGGAAAGAGATGTTCTGAACAGAAATGCCAAAAGTCCCATCGTTACTGCCGTGACTTGGAGGATGGGTGGAGGATGTCGCTGAGGTGGGGGCAGGAGGTGACAGGCAGTGAGGAGGACGGGACCTGAGAGCCCAAGGGCTGTAGGGTGCTGATTAGACTGAGGGAAGGGAAGGGAGGAGGCCAGGAGTTAAGCTGAATGTGAATGAAGCAGGAGGAGGGCCAGGCCAGCGACAAGAGGGTGTTGTGGGACTGTGCCCAAAACAAGGCATCCTCAGGGAGGGAGCATGTTCTAATGTTGCTGTTCCAGAACGAAATTGGGGGATGGATTGGGGCTTCCATTTCTTCCATAAATGCCCGCCCCAGAATTCTAGCAGGAGAGGTTGGGTCATGAACATGCACATACCCATCTGGAGTCACCTGATGCGTGAACACACCCTCACACGTGTTTACAGCCAGAGGTGGCCTGGCTCCCACCAGTGCATGGCCTCGCATTCCCTGCGTGTGTCATCTAGTTCTGATTCTGTGCTGGGTTCCGTCCCCTCCATTTCTCCTGTGCCACCTCATCGTCGCCTGGAGGCGGCTTCCTCCACGAAGCTTCCTTTGAGTTCTTCCACCAGAAGTGATCCCCGGGGCGTCTGCCTCTTCGCGTTAGAGTTACCTGGGGATGCCTGCTGCCCCGAGAAATTGCTCCTTCTGCTGGGTGACCATGCTGCCCAGCACTGGGTGCAGGGTGCAACACCGCAGGTGGCCTTGGGCCCTCCTGCAGTTTCCACTTTGTCCACTAGATGACACAACATGCCCACGACTTGGTCCATTGACGGTAAACCAAAGGCAAACTTAGGGTCTGTTCCCACCTGCAGCCAACAAGAAAGGGCCGATACAGAAGATCCTTTTCCCCTCCCCAGGCTGGGAAACTGAGGCCCAGGGATGGAAAGAGTCTGCCTAAGCCATACAAACAGTTAGCAGTAGAGTCTGGACTCCGTACCCCTGCCACAGGCTGTTTTTCCTACAGTGTGGAGTGGGCTACCCCCGACATTCTGCTCCCATAGACCCAGGCCATCCCTGCAGCCCCAGCTGGGGACCTGGTTAAGCTGAACCCCTCAGGATGAGCTGGCAGGCGGAGACATTGTTGGGCCTCCTGCTCACAGCTGGTGCCCACATGCTGCTTGAAGAGGGAGCTGTCCTGCTCAATCTTCAGCCAAACATTGGCTCTCAGCCCAGATATGAGCCAAAACATCTCCCCAGGGAGATGGAGGCAAAGACACTCCACCCCTCTAAAGGCCCCAGATAGAATTTCCATCATGGCGGCCCCCTCACCAGTTTATTGAGCCTAATGGCTAATTTCTGGCTCTGAAAGAAAGAAATGGGGCCCAGAGAGAGAAGGGCCTTGGCTGAGTTTCTAGGGGAGCAGAGGCTGGGTGGGTTGAGATCAGTCACTGGCCTTCCTGAGCAGCCTTCTGCTGAACCCCAGGTCCAGGGTCCCCTGGGAGGAGGCATATATGCATTGGGGGAGATGGGAACAGAGACAGGGTTCCAGGTCCCTGGATCCTTCTCATGCTGATTCAAGGGACAAATTATTTCCTTCCAAGGATGAGATGAGGAGGGAGAGTGGGGTCCCAGTACCCCCAAGAACGCCAGAAACAAAGAGTCCATTCCAGGAAGAAAGGGGTCAACGGCTAAGTGGAACCCATTCTCAGGCTGCTCTGTGGCCTGGACCTTCCCTCTGATGCCTGCAAGCTTCCTGACCATCACCTGAGGGCTCAGGCTGGTTCATCTAGAGAGCCTAACCGGCAGGAATTTCTAGAATCCTGGGTGCTGCAATCACAGCTCAAGTTCGAAATCTTCTTCGTGCCCTGTCTCAGATTCCGAGCATAGGGTTCTAAAGTGAGGTGCAAGGGCAGCTGTGGAGGGACAAACATGGACAGGGGCTGCCTTGGTGCTTGAGGAAATTCCTCACTTCCCCTCAGCCTTGAGGCCCCCTTGTACATCCTCTGTGGCTCTTCTCCTGAATCAGAGCTCAAGGCAAAGGGAATGGCCCTGAGGTCCATGCTTCCTCTACCCTCACTCCAGAGGATCACAGGTGTTGGGCTTCTGGACTTTGGGGAGAACATACCACTCACACAGCTGACACACTGGGTCCTGGGTCTCTGATGGGACTGGAGGGGAGAGGGAGTAGGACAATGGTGGCTGGGGGAGTAGGACTGTTCCCTGGCACAGGGTGGATTCTGTCCCCTGGCCCAGTGAGCTGGGCTGGTGCTTGGAGGGCAGGCAGGGACAAACCTGGGTGGAGAAGGCTGGGCATTTATTTCTTGCCAATCCCAGGTCTGTGAAATGTGGCCAGACCACAAGCCCCTGCCCCAAACACGGAGCCCCTTGGGCTAAACTGACTCCTCCCAGGCAACTTGAGTCTTGTCAGGGAAGCTAGGGAGCAGACAACAGCTTCAGAGGGCTGGCCACTCCTGTTATCAGGGACCTGGGTCCAGTGCCAGTTTTGAGGGCCTGGCATAGTTACTGGAGGGGCAGGGAACAAGGCAGACCCCAACCAAATCCCTACCCATCCCACCAACTCTGACTTCTGACCCCTGGCCTCCTTTCCAGGTTATCTCTGCCTTGACATATTGCTGAGGTCTGAAGACTTGGGTTTGTGGGCATCTCTCTGTGTAAGCCACCCATGCCCCAGCTGGCAAAGTGAGTCTTCAAGGGGGAACCAGCTAATCTGACACAGAGGCATCAGCTGGGCCAGCCGAGGTGGAGGGAGAGGCTGCAGGTGGATCGCAGGGCCCTTGCATCCTCCTTCCTCCTCCCCCTCTTCCTGCCTGGCCCTGGATGGGGTGGAGCTGCAGCCTTATAAGTGGCAGGCCTGGCGGTGACAGAGCAAACTACAACCAGCGCCAGACCGGAGGCAGCTCTGTAGGCAGCGTGGTGCCCTCAGTTCCCCAGCATGGCCCCATGGGCCTGGGCCATCTGCTGCCTCCTGGGGGGTCTCCTGCTCAGCAGGGGTAGCTCCAGCCCTCAAGCCAGCCTGCCCCGCCTGCGGCTCTCTTACCAAGGTATGGGTCACTGTGCGCCCTGTCGCGTGCATGTCTTTGGGAGCCGTGGGACATCCAGCTGTGGGCTCCAGCCAGAAGGATGCAGACACTCCCTGCACAACCGTGGGAAGGACTTCAGTCATTTCCCCAGGGTGCTGCTTCACTGGCTGCCAGAGGCAGAAGCCAAGGAGGAGGGCAGGGGAAGGGGACAGGTCCTGGGAGATAAGGGCAGAGTGGAGGTGAGAGAGATGCACACGGGAAGCCTGAAGGGGCTTCTGAGGAAAAGAGAGACAGATGCAGACCCTGAAGGAGCTCGTTAGAGGTGGGGAGCAGCAGGGAGGGCAGGGCTGGAGGGTCTGTGTGGGAAGAGAGGGACCTTTTGCCCAGGGCAGACAGTGTGTGGCAGTGCAGCCTCCTATCCCTGTCCGCCCTGCCCTGGAGAGGGGTCTCTCCTTAGTCCCCATTGCCGCCCCAACAGTTATCTCTTACAACCCCTTCCCAAAGCTGTCCTTTCCTTCTTCAGTGGAACCCAGCCTCCCCTCTTTGCTCGTCCGGCCCCGAGAGGGTCCTCTGCAGCTCTAACCTGATATGTGATGCTGTTTGTTGAAATGGTCTGCAGGAAATGCTCCTGAGACACCGGCTCTCAAAGATTCTTCTTGGGGGAAACCAGAGGAGTGAGCTCCTTCCTTGGGAACCCGTTTGAAGGGGAGACCCAGATCTTCTCTGGAGAGTCCGAGTGGGCGGGGGCATGGCCTCATTCTAAAACTGTGAGGGAGGCTTTTGGAGGGAGAATGTGGGAGCCGCAGTTTTTGTTTTGTTTGGGGGCAGTTCAGGCTAGAAGAAAAAGTCCAAATAGGGAAAGTTCCTTCCCAAGGATAGTCAGCAATGAAGGGCTTCCTGGAAGAGGCTATTGATGAGTTTGGGAATGGAATGGGTGCTGGGCCCAAGTATGACCCTTAGGGCAGGCAGAGGATATTGGCCTGAAAGTGGTCAGCACCCCCTTCCCACCTCATCTTGCTGCCTGTCCCCTTGCCCATCAATACTGCTCTAGCCAACCCCCAAGGATCTATATCAAGGTCCTTCATGGAAGCTAGGACCAGAGTCACCAGATAGTCACACCCCCTCCCTGGGACCTGGTTGGGCAGGGTTCTTTGGAGGAAAAACCCTCTCTAGCCCCACCTGGGGCTAGAATCCTGAGCTCTGCCTGGCCTGGCCTCTCCACACCTGGCCAGGTGTTCCTCCGCTGGGAATGTTCTCTGCTGCCTGCCTGTCCACCTGTCCTGCTGACTCAGCCTTGTGCGTGGCTCAGACAACCAGGCTTCTCCCAGCACTTTGCTCAGCTTGCTGCCATAGTCTCTGCTAGAGGCCATGGTTCCTGGGGACAGAGCACTGATGGGCCTGTGGGAAGAAGATGTTAACTAAAGGATCATGGCACTAAGGAAGAAAGGGATAGGAGGCAAGTCTCTGGGTGGGCTGGGCTAGGTGGGGGGGCGCCGGAGCCTCCTGTCCCACTCACCCCCAGGAATCATTTCCCCAAAACTCTCCAGCAGGCCTGGTGAAGGGAAACGTTTTCCAGATGCGAGTGTGTGGGAAGGAGTGAATGCACAGCTGGGAACTTCCACCTCCATGTGTTGCCTGGTTCATGGGCTGAGCCCCTTACCCCTGTCTTGTACTTTCTCCTAGACCTCCTGTCTGCCAACCGCTCTGCCATCTTTCTGGGTCCCCGGGGCTCCCTGGACCTCCGGGTCATGTACTTGGATGAGTATCGGGACCGCCTCTTCCTGGGGGGGCGAGATGCACTCTACTCTCTGAGGCTGGACCAGGCCTGGCCAGATCCCCGGGAGGTGAGCTGTGTTAACCTGGAAGGGGGTCTGAGAGCCGGGCACTTCAAGGCGGGAGGCTGAATGGGGAAATTGGGGCCATGAGGTCAGTCAGGCTGTGTTTCAGGTCCTGTGGCCACCACAGCCAGGACAGAAGGAAGAGTGTGTTCGAAAAGGAAGAGATCCTTTGGTGAGTACTGTTGAGGGAGACCGGCCCCCAACACTGACCAATACCCAGACCCTGACCTCCAGGGTAACCACAGGCTACTGTTTCTGGTATCTGTGCTAAGGGTATTTGGAGCAGATCCTGAGGGTTCTCGAAGGTCACCCCACCTTGCCCCAGAGCTGATCAGCCCAGCAGGGCTGAGCCTTGGTGCCCAAGGAGACGGCAGCATCCCCTCACCCCTTCCATCCCACCCCCTCCCCTAGACTGAGTGTGCCAACTTCGTGCGCGTGCTGCAACCCTACAACCGGACCCATCTGCTGGCGTGTGGCACTGGGGCCTTCCAGCCTACCTGCGCCCTTGTCACAGTCGGGCACCGTGGGGAGGTGAGCCTGAGGCGGGCCCACAAGGGCTGGGAAGTGGTGACATTTCCTCCCGGCGCTAAACGCTCCCATTAAGCCTGGGCTGGGGCAGAAGGGTTAGGAACCTGAAAGGATCCTTTGTGCCAGGGAGCCGACCCCTTCGGCAGGCCATGAAAGAGAGCGTCTTCCACCCACCCTCTGCTTGCTGGCCACAGGCACGCGATGGTTTGTGTCTGGGTACAGGGCTGGCACTATGTCCCAGTGACACCTCCCTCTCCCTCATCTTCCCCAGCACGTGCTGCACCTGGAGTCTGGAGGCGTGCACAGTGGGCGGGGGCGGTGCCCTCACGAGCCCAGCCGACCCTTCGCCAGCACCTTTGTAGGTGGGTGATGCCCAAGCTGGGGGTAGCACATGGCAGAGGGGGAGCCATCATGTCAGTGGGAAAGGGTGAGACCCTTCTTGGGGCTTGGCCCCTCCCCTGACTCTCTCCTACCCGCAACAGGCGGGGAGCTATACACTGGCCTCACTGCCGACTTCCTAGGCCGAGAGGCCATGATCTTCAGGAGCGGGGGTCCCCGGCCAGCCTTGCGTTCTGACTCGGACCAGAGCCTCCTGCATGGTAAGTCTGTGAGGTGAGGCTGATAAGGGCCTGCCCAGTTCCTGGCAGAGGTTCACATGGGCTTGGAGAGGTCTATTCCCACACTCCCAGGTCCATGGAGTCCCTGAGCCGCTTCTCCTCCCCCTGGGTCCAACCCCCTGCTCTGGAGGCCTCTTCCAAGCTGCCTCATTCTGTCACCTTCCAGACCCCCAGTTTGTGATGGCCACCCGAATCCCTGACAACTCTGACCAGGATGATGACAAGGTGTACTTCTTCTTCTCAGAGACCATCCCCTCACCTGATGGTGGCCCAGGCCGTGTCACTGTCAGCCGCGTGGGCCGTGTCTGCATGGTGAGAGCAGATGGGACATTGAGGTTCAGGTTCTTGCCACACCTCCCTTCCTGGGTCTGTAGGAAGCGGAAGCAAGGGTGTGAAACTGACACCCAAGCTTCTACCCCAGGGTGCTGGTCGAGGAGTGGGAGGGGCACCCACAGCTAACTCTGGCCCCATTCCCAGAATGATGTTGGTGGCCAGCGGGTGCTGGTGAACAAATGGAGCACCTTTCTCAAGGCCAGGCTGGTCTGCTCGGTGCCGGGCCCAGGTGGTGCGGAGACCCACTTTGACCAGCTGGGTAAGGGCATGGCTAGGGGCAGGCCTGGGTGTCTGAATGGGGAGCCCTCAGAGTCAGTGAGTTGGGGTGACTGGTGGTGGCTTTCTGTCTCCCAGAGGACGTGTTCCTACTGTGGCCCAAGGCCGGACAGAGCCTCAAGTTGTACGCACTATTCAGCACAGTCAGGTGGGCACACGGACCTCGTACTCCCTAGCCCTGGCCCAGCCTCTGCACCCTGGCCCTGTTCTGTTGAACCTCTGCTTTCATGTCCCAGCCTCACCTTTCTCTGTCCCTGACGTGGTGACTCTGTGGCTGCATTCTCTGTCTCTCTCCCTTTGCCTCAGTGTCCTTGGCATTTGGTTTCTGCAGACCCCATCACCCTAAGCCCTGCTTGTGGCGCCGGGCTGACCCTCCCCACCTATGCCGATCTCCCTGGCCTAACTGTCCTGTCCACTTGGGGCAGCGCTGTGTTCCAGGGTTTTGCTGTCTGCGCGTACCACATGGCGGACATCTGGGAGGTCTTCAAGGGG
This sequence comes from Solenodon paradoxus, assembly GCA_004363575.1. NCBI lineage: Eukaryota > Metazoa > Chordata > Mammalia > Eulipotyphla > Solenodontidae > Solenodon > Solenodon paradoxus. Next base: position 183,878 of record RJWH01002104.1, on the reverse strand, counting down.
CCCTTTGCTCACCAGGATGGCCCCCTGCACCAGTGGGGGCCCTACGGAGGCAGGGTGCCCTTCCCACGCCCAGGCATGGTGAGTATCTGCCTGGGGTCAGGGAAGAGGACTGAGCAGAAGTCAGGAGGGACTCTGCCTTGGGACAGCCTGCGTCGGCCTGCAGCCTGGTGGCAGCAGCTGAGCTGGGACTCTGGAGGGGCTGGGCAGACGAGGAGGGAAGTGGAGCCCTGACCACTTTAAGGAGTCTCTCCTATAGCAAGGGCAAGGCCGGCATTGCCAGACTGTGGAGTGTGAGAATAGAGAATATGTGCTCAGGCGTGCCCTTCGCTTTGCCCACAGTGCCCCAGCAAGATGACTGCACAGCCAGGGAGACCCTTTGGCAGCACCAAGGACTACCCAGACGAGGTGCTGCAGTTTGCCCGAGCTCACCCTCTCATGTTCCAATCCGTGCAGCCTCGGGGGGGCCGCCCTCTCCTTGTCAAAACCCACCTGGCTCAGCAACTGCGCCAGATCGTAGTGGACCGCGTGGAGGCAGAGGATGGCCCCTACGATGTCATCTTCCTGGGGACCGGTGCGTCAGCCGGGCAGAGTGACCAGCCAGGGAGGTGGGCCAGGGCCCAGGAAGCCCCTTCCTCTCTCACTGACCCCTCCTTTCTGCCCCAGACTCCGGCTCTGTGCTCAAGGTCATTGCTCTCCAGGTGGCGGGCTCAGTGGAGCCTGAGGAGGTGGTTCTGGAGGAGCTCCAGGTGTTCAAGGTGAGCAGCAGGGCTTCGGGGGGACCCTGGGTCTAGGCAGGAGCAAAGACAGGAAGGAGCTGGGTCCGTCTTCATGGAGCCTGTAGCCGGTGAAGCGAAAACGTGATGTCACTCACTGCTACTGAGGCCTTGCTGATGTGTCCGAATGGCTATGGGGCCTGGAGATGCAGACTGTGAGCTGAAAGTGGGGGGCCCAGAGAGGGGTGGTTTAGGTAAGCACCCCTTGACGAGGCCCTGCCAGGCTCAAGCTGCTGTGAAGAAGTGGCTGAGACCTGAAGTCCCTAAGGGGCTCTGTTGGCCCCTCTATAGCGTCAGAGAGAGGCCATGACTGCTGTGCCTCCTGACACGGGGTGGGTGATTTGGAACAGCTGCTTCATTTTGAGAGAATAGAACTGTGGGAGGGGACACTGGAGCTTTGTGCTTTAAGCCAAGCCTTCTGCTTGGAGGCCAGCCAGGGTGAGGGGACCCTTCTTGTTAACCCTGGTGTCTGGGAAAGACAGTTGAGGCTTAGTTGCCGGGGAGCATACTGGGAGACAGAAGGAGGGGGGTGGAGATGGCTGGAAGAAGGGATGCAGGAAGGGCCTTATCTCAAGCCCCTTCCTGAGACCCTGCTCCTCCCCCAGGTGCCGACACCCATCACTGAGATGAAGATCTCCGTTAAGAGGGTAAGAGCTGCTACCAGTTCTCCTCACTCCTTCTCCCTTAACAAGGCCCGCAGCCTCCTCCAGCCCCACCCGGGGCTGCTGGCTGGGTCCCGTGCTGGGGGAGCGTGAACCGTGGGCAGCACTGAATGAGTGAGGTTGTGTTCACACCCGGGCAGCCACACGGCTGGTTCTCAGGGGAACCCAAAGGGGCTGAAAAGCCAAAGCCAGATTTTAAATCAAACATCAGCCACTCTTCAGAGGCTTCAGAGGCTTGCCTTTAGCAAGGGACGAATTCTACCTTCCCAAGTTTATCTGCCCCAGTTTATTTTGGGCAACTCCTGACTTTTGCACTGGGATTATTTAAAGCAGAGAGCACCTCTAAAGTCAGAGGTGAGTGAAAACAATGGCCATGGGTTAGAGGACAAAGGTCAGCAGCAGGGTGGGTCTGGAGAAGCCTCTTAGAGAAAAGACCCTGTCTGCTCCAGACCCACCATGTGCTAGCACAGGGCCTGGTGTACAGCAGGTGGGCGATGAACGCTTTTTTGTTTTTGGAAATGCACCTGTGAGGTCCCGGAGGGCTGCTTGCAAATGGTCGGTGTTTCAGGAAACCCAGGGGGCTGAGAGGCAAGCTGTTCCTGGGGAAGCCCAGGCTCACAAAAATCCTGCTGTGTCTCTCCCAGCAAATGCTGTACGTGGGCTCAAGGCTGGGTGTGGCCCGGCTGCAGCTGCACCAGTGTGAGACCTACGGCAGTGCCTGTGCAGAGTGCTGCCTGGCCCGGGACCCATACTGTGCCTGGGATGGCGCCTCCTGCACCCGGTTCCGGCCAGGCACCAGCAAGCGCAGGTCCCGCCGGCAGGACATCCGGCACGGGAACCCAGCTCTGCAGTGCCTGGGCCAGAGCCCACAAGGTGGGTGGCAGAGGGCACGGGACACCCTCTGGGCCCTTACAGAGCTCTCGGTCCTGTGACCTGGGCTCGACACCTGTGAAGTGTGGCCTTAGCTTGATCATGTTGTCACAGACAGTCCTCTGCTTCTCTGTCTGTGCAGCCCCAGGCAGAATGGGGGTGAGACCTTTGCCATGGTGACTGGCTTGGGGATAGATGAACATCTAGGTCCCTGTCACACTGTGGAAGTCAGTTGGTGGCCCTGGGGTCCTGTGGCTCCTGAGCTGAGTCAACCTCTACCTTCCTCCAGAGGAGGCTGCCCGGCTCGCGGTGACCAGCACTGTCTATGGCACGGAGCACAACAGCACCTTCCTGGAGTGCCTGCCCAAGTCTCCCCAGGCTGCTGTACGCTGGTTCTTACAGAGACCCGGGAATGAGGGGCCCGACCAGGTGAGCGAGGATCCTGCCTGCACATGTCCTGAGGTCACACGCCTCCCAGAACCCCAAGTCCTAAGAGTTCGGAAGGGGATCTGGGGTTCTTAGCTCAAGATCAACCAAAAAAAAGGATGTATTGGTTTTCTGGGGAGCCTAGAGGGAAGTGCCCCTCTTCCTGCCATCTGGAAATGCCCAGTTAGATGTGGCTGGGACTTCTCCAGTGACAGGGAACCCACTACCCTCCCAGGCATGGAGCTGAGCTCTGAGCCGGGCAGTGGAGTTGGAAGTGAGGGAAGTGGGTCTGGGCTGTTCAGGAAGCCCCACCCATACTTATATATAGGGTTCATCTTTGAAGGAGTCTCTTCCCCCAGGTCTTGATCCTCCTCTGCCCCAGGCCTAGGTCCCTGGTTGCTGGCCCTTGCGTCCCCCACCCTCCCACCCCACACACTGCCTGGTCCCAAACTTCCTCTCTGGAATCCAGCTGTCTGTGCAGGCCTTTCCTCCCCCATCTGGAAAGGTCTGTCAACCCCAGAGATGGCTTCAGTCTGGGGCCTGAGGATGGGCGTGGGTGGGGCAGGGAGAAGAACCATTCTTGAGCTGCTCCCACGGGCAGGGAAGGGGGAGAGTGGGTTGATTGCAGAAGGGGCTCCCCTTCCAGCTTGGGAACTGGAGGAGGCCAGCCTTGGGCCAGCTGTTGGGCTGGGCACTGAGAACCTCCCCCAGGGGGCCAGAGGTAGGGGGAGCAACGAGATGGAGTTACACAACATTAACCACTCCAGAGGTCTAGACTCAACGTAGAGCTGTGCAGACTGAAGTCCAGACAGGGCCTGGGCCAGAGATGGGCCAGGTCAGAGCAGCAGTCCTGCCTCCCACACAGCAGTGGGCGCTCAGCCACCTTGCCTGAGGCTGTGGGCCCTGCATTGCTGGGGGAATGAACACTGCAGAGCAAGGCAGGGAAGACTGTGTATGTGTGTGTAGAGTTGAGGGAAGATCTAGTTCTGGAGCCTGGTGAACTGCCTATAAATGCCCTCTGACCCACTCAGCTCCCTGGGAATGTGTGCCAGTCTCCTGCCCCCCAGGTCAAGCTGTGTGCCCCAGAGCCCTGACTAGGGAGAAGCCAGTCGGTCAGATCTATGAAGAGTCCCCTTCGCTGGCCTGTCATGAGCTGGGAAAGTGAGGCTGTGCCTGCAATTAGTGCATAGTCTCCAGGAGGACAAGCCTGCAATGCTGTTGATCCCCTCTGGGGAAGGAGATAGCAGCAGGGCTGTGGCCCGTCTCTGGACCCTGATTTGGAAAAGCTGGAGGCGGAAAAATTGATGGTCATGCCCTGCTCCAAGTCCCCCTCATGCCATCTTGTGTGCTCTCCAGGTAAAAACAGACGAGCGAATCCTACAAACAGAGCGGGGACTGCTGTTCCGCAAGCTCAGCTGCCTGGACGCAGGCACCTACAGCTGCGTGACACTGGAGCGCGGCTTCTCCCAGACAGTGGTCCGCTTGGCTCTGGAGGTGATAGCAGCCTCACAGCTCCACAGCCTCTCTCCTCGGGAGCCACGAACAGAGGCGCTCCCAGCCTGGGGAGGCCTGGCTTCTGCCCCTCCCAAGGCCTGGTATAAGGATATCCTGCAGCTCATCGGCTTTGCCAATCTGCCCCGGGTGGATGAGTACTGTGAGCGCCTGTGGTGCCCCTCCCGGAGCCGGGGCAGACAGGCCAAGGGCAAGAGCTGGGCAGGGCTGGAGCTGGGCAAGAAGGTGAAGAGCCGGGGACAGGTGGAGCGCAATCGGACACCCCGGGAAGTGGAGGCCACATAGAAATGGGCCGAGGAGGGTGGTTGGGATGGGCTGGCAGCCCAGCAGCAGCCCCTGCTGTCTCCCTCCCACTCAACTGGAGGGAGGGCCGGCAAGCCTGATTCCTCCTAGAGATGGGAATAACTGCCCCATGCCCCTACCAGGCTTCCCCGGGAAACACTGGGAGCCTGATGGAAGGCCCTGTGATCCAGGCCCTTCCCTGTCCTGCTCTGTGCTCAGTCCCAGGCTGGTGTCAGCACCCTCTGGCCTGCTGGCAATGCAGTCGGGGTATTTGTTCTCAGAGCAGGTCCCCAGAGCACATTTCCGGGTGTGTCTGGAGGCGAGAGGGCTGGGTGGTTCTTTCCCAGCCTACAGAACAATGACCATTCTAAGTGCCTCTGAGGTGACTGGGAGGGTCCCTCGGGCATCCAGAGGAGGGTGAAGTGGCCCATTAAGATTTACCTTGCTTGAGAGGGTGGAGCAGCAACACCCTTTTGCCCCCTGCCCTGTTCCCTGATACCTTAGTGGCTCCCTGCCTCTGCCCACAGCATCTTCTCCATCTCTAAATCACAGTGCTCCCTGGGCCCCAGGGGGAGTTGTCTGGGCCTCACACCTCCCTTCATGAAACAAGGAGAGGGATTTCATAGCCTGACTTCCCTTCTCCAAGCCCCTGAGCTGCCAGGCCAACTTTCCAGGGATGCCCTCACCTATTGATGGGCTTCACCCAGGGTGCCCTGCTAATGAGCGGGGAGAGGGTCAGTTCAAGAAGAATGTCATCCCCATCTCTGTGGCCTAGAGCTGGGAAGAGATGGGTTGGGCCAAGGCAACACCCACACTGTGTCTGGGAAGGTGGGAACATGGTGGCTCCATGAACAAGCTGCAGCTGTGGGCAGGGCCAGGGGCAGGCTTTGTCCAAGACCACAGATGATTGAGATGTTTTTGAGGTAGAGAGAGGGCGGGAGAGCCTAGGGTGGGTTAGGGGACCCGGCAGCATTCATTCTCAGGACAAAGTTGGTATCAATTAGTTCAGGAGCCACTGAGAAGGTCAGATGATCCCACCCTGGAATCTTTGGTTTCTACTAAATAAGGGTTGCTTGTGAATGATTCATTTTTAAACACATTTTTTCTTTTAAGGGAAAAATATAGGGGGAAAAAAAGCTTCGAAATCCTGCTGGTTTTAGGGCTGAGGCTCAGGTAGCTAGACACATTCTGCCTGGGTCTGTAGGGAGGTGTTCTTGTCATCAGCGCTATTTATTTTCTTGGGCTGGAGAGGCACAGAGCCAGAGTAGGAGGAGGACTAAATGAAATATCCTTCCAGCCTGCACATGAACAAGTGAGGGATACACAGTCCTGACGGGAGTAACACAGAGCATCAGGTTTGAGATTCCCTCCATTAAAACAAAGAAGAAGAGGAAAGAAGAATAGATAAAAAGTAAAATGGGGCTTCCTGTCCCACTTAACCGTAACACAAATGCATTTTATCTGACTCATCCCCTCTGCTCTAGAGATCTGGGATCTGAACTAGGACCCCGCTCTAGCCCCTTTGATTGCTCAGTAAAAACCAGGAGGACTGGTTTGAACCGGACAACACTGGGAAGCTTCTTGTCTGGGGCTGCTGGGGCTGAGGTGTCAGGAGGTAAAAGCTGGGTCCAGGCAAAGATGACTCTGGGCAGGGTGCTCAGGGGGAGTTATTCTGGAAAATGGGGGAGAAGGAGCTTAGCACCCTAAATAACAAACGCCTACATTTGGAAAATTAAGAGCAGCTTCTGCCAGTGCCCCCCCCGCTCCCACCCCCATGGTACTGTGTGTTATTAGCTCTTGGAAATGCCTCTCTGTGTGAATTCTATTTTCGTACTCATATGTTGAGATGGACCTTGTGGTTTCTCTGAAAGTAGCACACTTCTCCTAATTGCTATTGTTATTTTTATTGTCATAAGTGCCCCTGAGGATACCATCGCGGTCTACCACACAGATCTCCCGGAAAGGGATGGTTAGTATTTATATCACATAATTATATCATCATTGTATCTGTGTATTTCTGTACTAAATTGACTAGTGTCATCTGTGTGAGCTGGAAATGAAGAGCCTTCCCCTTCCATCCAGGCGTGAGGAGGCCACCCTGGGTGGCATTTTTTAGAAGACAGGGAGATGGGTATCAGGGGAAAGAGTCAGAGGACTTTGTCTATGAAGCTGAGATTGCTTATTAAATTAGGAAAACTCCACCCTGAAGACTTAAGACTGATCTTAGAACTTCAGGAGGCTCTTGAGCCAAGGGAGAAAAAAATGCTGGCAAAAGACAGCTGGGCACGTAGGCAGCCCTACAACTTTTTCACAATAACACTTGACATTTGTAACAGCAACATTTGGCCTGGCGCCTGTTTTCATCCCAAGCCACATACCAACATATATTAAGGCCTCTGTGCTCTTGCCTAAGGCCGTCAGCACTATCCTGTGGGGCGTACAGCTTCTAGGAGGAGGGGCAGTCCCAAGGGTCTGGCCTCCTGGATATGACACTGAGGGGTCTTCTGACCACTCCCCCAACTCCCCCAGTGAAATCATGCCCCCGCCCAAAGAGCAGACTCCATTGGTGCTGGAGGAAGATGGGAAAAGATATGAGAGGGATGTCAGCCAACTTCCTAAGGAGACTAGCTTGTTGCTTGGATGGAACCCCTCAACTCATGCTATAGACCAGGGGCATAGTCACAGGCTAGCCATCAGTTCCATCTTCAGCCCAGATTCTGGACTGGGGGTACTCCTTTGGCCCCCTGGCCTCTCCTTTGGTCCCTGGGCCCCTCTTGTCCTGCCGGAAGTGATCATCACCACTCACGGAAGCCTCATTGGAGCACCCGCCTGGTGTGGTGCCAGGCTAGGAGAGCTGGACAGACACAGACTCCAGGATGCTCTGCCTGGGGCTCACAGTCCCCCTAAAGACCCCTTGGACTGGGACTTCTCCCCGGCCCCGCTTCCCCTCCCACCCCCCATCTTGAGCCCGATTTCCTGCCTCAGCAATTTCACTCTATCTTTCTCTCCCAGCTTTTTCCTCTAAGTCTCATACTTCCCCTGATCTTTGGGCCTCCTGTTTTGCAATTTCTCAACACTTTTAGGGCTGGGAAGGGGCTTTGAGAAAGTGACTAGTGGAGGGCTTCCCAAAATGTTGTCTCTAGAGAGATGGAACGATTTTCTCTAGAGATCATCTACGACAATGGCCAAATAAAGGCAGGGATTTTTGCCTCTTTAGCCTCAAGGAGAGGCACACTGCCTGCTTGCCTGCTCTATGAAATCCCTGGGAGGCCCATAGTAAGTTCACATTCATTTCCATGCCTACTATGTGCTACTGAATTCTTTCAAACATTTGGTCCTCCTCCCCCACCCCCCTCCACCCCCACACCTTTCCTGCCCCCGAAGCAGTTAACATCTCATATGTCTAATGTTTTGAAGAGCACAGTTTAGGAAAATGCTGATTCAATCAATTCCCTCCCTTGACACATGAGACTAATTTAATTTATTAATCTCTGCCTTGTAAGCCTGTAAACTCCGGAGATCCTGACTTCCCTGATGGAATAACCACATCTTGCCTTCCTATAGCCTATGCCAATGCAGAGCCTGCCACCCCACGGCCAGGTTGGCCAAGCTGCCAGTCTGCTGACCCTGGGGCCTGGACTCTGCCCTGTTTTTAGCTGTCTCCTCCTACACACAGCCTGCCTCCCCAGTCCACGTCCTGCTCCTGTGTTGGGCATGGTTTTCCATGGAGGGAGAGGATTTACCCCAACCCTGAGACTATCCTGCAATCCCACGGACTAATGTCTGAGGACGTGTGGAGAGCAGCAAGGGGACAGAATATGGGAGGAACAACAGTCTTTCATACTTTCTCAAATGGCTTCCTGCTTCCCTTTCATTTAGCTAAGCCAGGTCAGGTCCCAGACACCCCTAAAGACCCCCAATTAGAGGAGGAGGCAGGCAGCCACCATTAGGATTTGGCCCGCCCCTGTCAGGCTTTCCTTCCATGGGGTGGCGGAGGTCCTGGTTGAGGTTAGAGTTGGGTGGGAAGCCCAGAGAAGTTACCCACATGCCTCTGTCCAGTAAGCTGAGGTTTCTCCAGCTACTACATCTCCTTGGAACACGAGACAGTTGCTCAGAAACTGCCCAGTTTCCATCGGAAGTAAGGAGCCACCCCAGCCTCACCCAAGTCTCGGTCTGCAGGGCACACCAAGTGCAAATAGCCATGGCTTCCTGAGACTACAACTTAGGGCGTGGTATGGAGAGAGACTGAGTAGGTGGGGCTAGCTTTGGATACAATACCTGATAAGGAGCTGGGGATTGTTGGGTCCCCACCCTGGCTCCTCTTCCGGACTCACCCAGACCCTTTGTGAACTGGAGGTGAGGCAAAGGCGCCCATTGCCCCCTTCCCACTGCCAGTCTCTGCCTGCCTTTGCCGTGGGCACCACTGCTGGGCCCCTCTGCCTTAGAGGATGTATCCTAATAAAGCATTTCACTTTCCCCACTGGTTGTCCATTAAGGAAACTCCTGGTTTCTCCATGCAGCCTTTTAAAAAATCATTCTCCACTGAGCATGGGAAATGTGCAGTCTCCAGGGAGGCCTTGTGTGGGATGCTGGCGCTCCTCACACCCAACATCCAGGAGTCAGTACTAGATTGCACTCAGAATGCTGATGACGGGGATGCAGGTGACCCATCTTGACCTCTTTCCCCCAGGGAAGATGACTGGACCCTTATCTACCTAAAGGGGTGTGTCTCACTGGGCATGCGCATACCATTGGGCTGAATGAGAAGATCAGGGCAAGGGGACAATTGTGAGCTGGTAAAGAGTCCAAAGTGAATCAACAAGGCCTGGCGCAGAATCCAGGTGTCTGCCAACAAATGGAAGGAACCATAGTAAGGCTACTCAAAACCCAGATTGGCCTGTGGCAAAGCAATTGGACAAAAGCGGTTCTGGTGCCGCAGATAAAGGTATAGACGAATGCCATGGCAGGCCAGCAGCTTGCTCTGTGACATGACCTCACCGCTCACTCTGCTCCCCTCCAGCTGATAAGAATCTGGTGCTGTTTCCTGTAGTCCAAGGGTCTCAGACAATGATGTGAACGGCTGGCTCTGCTGGAAAGGACATTGTTAAGGGAAGAAAAAACAACACACCAGCACAAAGCCAGGGCAGGACCTGTTTACAAATCCATGATTTCCAAGGGTGGGAAACACAATGAAGAATTGTTTTTGGTGAAGCTGGTGTCCCTTCCACAATGCTCCTGGGAGGTGGGGATGACTTTGATGGCCCAGACAGATCTCAGATGCTCCAGAGGGATGGACACTGATGGCGTGGATGCCTTCCTGTTTATCAGGGGTGCATGCAGGGCAAGGTCAAAGAGTAAATATCCGGTTACACCGCAGGCAAGGGGGAGGGGCTACGGGGTCTCACTCTGTTCCTCAGGACCTCACGAGGCTCAAGGGTCCCAGTGTTGGAAGAAGTTTACCAGGGAGAAGTGACAAAAAGCGTTTTGGGTTTTATTTTCTGAAAAACATCTACTCATGTCGTGTTTTGGGAAACAAGTGTACAAGGTACAGGGACCCTGCGGGCAGCCGACGCCTCAGGAACGGGTTTTCTGGGTTAGTCGCTGGGGGCTCTCCATGATGCTGCCACTCACCTCCAGCAGCCTGGGAGCACACGGGATGTGCACAGTGTCTGTGAAGTCAGAGCCAACAGATACACTGTTTCTCAGAGTGACCTCCTAGTCTGCCTACAGGAGGTTAGAGTCTTTGAACCACAACCCAGAGACTAATACCAGTGTGTGTGTGTGTGTGTGTGTGTGTGTGTGTGTGTGTGTGTGTGTGTGTGTGTGTGTGTGTGTGTGTGTGTGTAGACAGGGCAGAAGAGGAACATGTGTGTGTGTGTGTGTGTGTGTGTGTGTAGACAGGGCAGAAGAGGAACAGTTCAGTATCTCATTCTCTCCAGGACTGACAGTTCCCAGTTTGGGGGTTAAGGGGAGGAAAGCTGAGGTTAGGAGGGCCACTTTGGGTCTGGAAAGACAATGAAGGCAATCTGGCTAAGGATTTAACCTGTGACAAAAATCTTAAGTAACTCTATTAAACTCTAAACCCAACAGGAGCACAGCTCCTGAATCAAATCAAGCAAATGTAAAGCTCTGGGAACTTCCAGATCTAAGGTGTTATGGCTTCTTCCTCAACATGCTGACAGTGCCCTCTGGTGTTTGACAGCAAAATAATAGACATAAATACAGAGTATGAGCACATTCCTCAATTCCTGGACATCAAATTGCCTCTGAATGTGGGGTCCAGGACCCCTGGCTCCTTCGTGAGCCACCATGAAGCAGAAAGGTTAAAAAGACAGGCATGCCCCTACCCTTAATGAAGAGACAGATCCACAGCTGTCGGACCAGGTGGAGAATGACATGGACTATGACAAGGGTATAAGAAGAACCAGTGAGAGTGCCTGTGGCTGAAGAAGCGGCCCTATAATAGCTTCAGTAAAATGAGGATAAAGGTTAGCTCAAGGCCCAGGATTCCCGGGTATCCAGGGTAGAGTGTACGGGTGGGATGTCCTGGGAGAAGCAGCTGTGTGGGGCCATATTTGTGGAAGGCCTTGGATGCCAATCTCAGTGGAGGTCATCCTAAGCAAAGAGCTAGCAGATATTTTATGGTAATTAGCAGAAGGGGAAAGGGTGAATTTGCTTTTTCAGCAAAGCAACTGGACACAGGAGGCTTCCATGCAGAGAGAGGGCTGCAGGCCTGTGAGGCACAGAGCCCTGAACTGAGCACTGGCAACGGGATGGAGAGGAAGGGCAGAAGAACAAGAATCTGCAAATAGTTAACTGACAAGAAAGAAGGTAGTTGAGCAGAAAGGGAAGTAGGAGATCTGGAGGTTTCTGGCACTAGTTTATGGTTCCTACATAGGTAAGGATTAGAAGAGGGAGAGCAGGTTCTTTGGGGAATTTTTATTTAACATCTATTGCTACCCTCCCCATGAATTATTAGTTCTGTTTCCTAAGTAATAAAAGAGTAATTAATTCTAATAGATACATCATTTGTGAAAACAGTATTAAAATATATAAAATGATTCTGGGATATCTTTAGTGCCAAAAAATAAGGAAGTGCTCCAAAACAAAGCAAAAAATACTATAATAGGGTCTGTGGAAAGGGCACAGGAGTTCCCAATGGCTAAAGCAAGAGCAATTTGAGGAACAAAATAAAACAATTGTAGTATAATATACATCCTATAAGTCCATATTGAAATAAATCATTGAATAAATAAGTTGGAGAGAATAGTTGAATTTCCCTGAAGAATTCAAATGGTTTATGTAGATACGCTGTTTTCAAGGAGAGAGGGGCATACATCCCACTCATTAGTTGTGGGGCGCACACGCAGACTCCTTCAGCATGGAAAGGTGGGAAAGAGTCACTTTACAGTGGAAATCTGACAAATACTATCACAGTCCGAGATCAAGGCTAACATTAATAGCAATAAATTCTGTTAACAGCATGCAATTTTGATAAGTGATGAAAATGGCATTTCACCTCTCTTATCTTCACCCTGAAATCAATAACCATCATCTACTCATGGGAGAAACATCAGACAAATCTCAACTGAGGTGCCCTCTACAAAATCTCTGAGCAGTACTCCTCAAAAACAGTCCAGGTCATCAGAAACAAGGACAGTGTGATAAACTGTTAGTCAAGAGGAACCTAAGGAGACATGATGGCTCAATGTAATATGGTATCCTCGATCCTAGAAAAGACATTAGGAAAAACCAGGAAATTTGTGGCTCAGGAGGCTAAGGTGTGGACCATGTAAAACCAACAGACCGTGGCTCATGACCCAGGGTCGGAGTTAAAAAAAAAAAGAAAGAAAAGAAACCTAAAGAAATTTGAATAAAGTATGGGCCTTAGTTGACAATGCATCAATATTACTGATCAATAATATATCAATACTTGTGATCAATGTAAAATACTTATGGTGATAAATATTGCTGAGATTTAACATGGGGGAATGTCGGGCTTGACTCCTATGGTCAGGGCTGGAGGAAGGGACTGCAAAGGACTGAGAAAAAGAAGGAAAGAACGAAAAAGACCAAAGTAGAAGAAAGCAGGGTCAGGGGGTAGAACTATCAGGGGAATTTGCCCCAAATAGCTACCATGAGTCACTGACTCCTTGAGTATTTATTGTCTTTACACGAGGCAGTCATTTACAGAAAAAATGCAAGAAGTAAATCAGCCATTCTAACAAACAATGTTTACAGAGTGATTTTACATTTAAAAGGTTTAAGATAACTATCTATCTTCTAGGCTTCTTCCTGAGCCTCAGCAGAGAACAAAAACCTCCTCGCCAATGTTTTCATTGTTTTTCCAATGCCTAGGTAATTTTATCAATCTGCTTTTGGCTTTACGTATCTAAACTAAGTTTCCTCTTTATTGATCCCAACAGGGGAAAGTGGACTTGGGATAGCTGAGGTTTTCTATACTATCATGGCAAATTTTCTGTCAACCTAAAACTATTCTAAGTTAAAAGCTTAAGGAACAAGTCCAGCTATTTAGTGGAGAATGGCTGATTGGGCCTAGATGAAGAACAGATCATTTCACAGTTGGACTTTCCAGTCTACAAGAATGGAGTTGACTATTATCTTCAATGGAGGGTAGAGGTATAAAGATTGATAGTTAATAGGGGTGTGTGTGTGTGTGTGTGTGTGTGTGTGTGTGTGTGTGTGTGTGCATGTGCGCCCGTGCGCACACAGATGCTTGTTCTGCTGGGCACCCATAAGGCAAACCACACTGAGAGGCTGGGCAGCTTAATGTTTGGTGAAGGGAGGTGTTCTCATTTCAGATGTCACTTGACCCCTGGAGACTTACATCGGGTGTGTACAGTGGCCCTCGTCCCTGCTTGCAGTCTACCTTCTAGCCACTACAGCTGAAGTTGAGAGGGCAGCTAGGGGGCCATGACTTTCAGTCAAGAGGGGGTTTCTTATACATGCGTGTATACAAATGGACTCTTTTTAAAGGAAAAGATATGTCTGAGAATATGCCTGCTGACCCCAGCTATAGGAATTTAAGAAGTTTAAGTTTTGATCCTGGAAGCGACTCTCCACTGTGACTTGTCACTGTAAGGGTTGATCATAGGATAGGTAAAATCTTGTTTTTGAAATGAAAATCTACAATTAAAAAATTCTCATCACTTGCAGAACTGAGAAATATCCTTGGATATTCACATTAGGAAGCAAAACACTGAGTCATCAAAATTTATGTGAAAATAAAATAGGGCATAGACCTGGGGAGGCCTAGGCCTGCCCAGAAGGCTCTAGAAGATAGGTGTTCCAGAAAAGTGCAACTGAGGACTGTGAAACTTGGTCTGTGAGGAAAATCACATTCTGAGGCATTTTTTTTTTGTTTTGACCATTTGGAACTACTTGGAAGAAATTGCCATAGGTATATAAGAAATTGAACAAACAGAGTCTTGATAATCATTTCAGGAAAAACACCATACACAGGACAGGAAAAATAATCCTAGTACTGCCTGGCTCAGTAAACGCATTTACATTGTCATAATAATGTAAACACTGAAGTTAAATCTAACAAAAATTATGATATAATTATAAAAGATGGAGAGAATGAAAGGGCGTAGAAATGTTAAATAATATAATAGGAAGTAAATAATGTCTAAGAATATTAAGTCAGAAATGGCTAAAAGCAGAAATTAGTCTTGTCCTAAAGTAGGACTAGGGATAGGGAACTGTGAGTCCAGAGATTATTTTTCATTATAATCCTTTCAGTACTTCTTGACTTCAGACTTTATTAAAATGGTGTGCATTACTTTGTCTATGACAGTAACAAAAAAGACACATATACCCTCTCCCGATGTGATTGTGACTCATCAAATCTGAAGGAAACGACTAAATACACTTGGATCACTAGTGACAATGACTCAGTGAGACCCTGAGCACCAGCTAGCTGGCAGTGGTCCTGAGGCTCCCCCACTAATCCAGATCCCACAAGGTCATTAAAAACACTGTGAGAGACGCTCTGTTTTCTCCCAAGACCTTCTGCTAGATTCCCATCCTTGCCACCTTGCCAAAAGCGAACGTGCCACTGTGGCTCCATGACTGGAGATGGATATGCTGGAGCCACCAGGCAGTGGCGCTTTGAGCGGGGTGTGTCCTAACTCGTGCTGTGACGTGTACTGAGGTGCGGGAGTCCCTTCAGTCCCACTGAAGCACAGCCTGTGCAAGTCTAGCCCCCCGAGTCCTGAATAGCGGCCTCTTCCCAGTCTCCACGAGTTCCTTTGTGGGCTCTCCTTCCTGATGAGAACTTGTGTGTTTCACACAATGGAAAATTTTGTGTCCATAAAGTTGATTTCCCTGCAAATGAATTTCTTCCAAAGAAACATGTCTATGTTGTAAACAGAAAGGTCTTCACTGAATTCACCGAATGTTATAGAAGGGCGAGTTTTCATGTTTGCGCACTCGAACTTCCAAATTTCTTAGTATGTGAGATAAATTCCAGAGTGAATTTATAAAGAGACACCAATGGAGAGAAACCCTTTATTTGCATCATAACAAACGTGGTGCAGTAAGAGGAGGCACATGAGAATGAGATTAAGGTGGACAAATCTCAGTGGAAGAAAAGGAGACCAAGGGATGCTCTGAAAATCAGGCAGAAGGGGCAGAGCCATTCTCCCGGCCACAGACACATTGCTCCCTTGTCACCTGGACTCTGCTCTGTCCTCACACTCACCCAGGACTTATCTTTCTTTGGTTCATCATTCGCTGCTGGCCCTTTCCTTGTCTCACGGTCCCAGTGTTCTCTCCCCTAAACGTGATGGAGAAGCACCCAAAAGTGCTTGCCAAGCACTACTCAGAAACTGTTACTTAGATTTTTTGCAGCTCCTAGAGATTTTGAAACTCTTGGACTGCCAGGAGTGGCTGCTTCTGCCACCAGAGGACTCTGGTTTTTCTAATAAGGAGGGTCCTGGCCAATCAACCCAAGAAGGGCCTGGATTCTCCTCCAGGCTGGTGTCTCTGCAGAAATGTTTCTCTGAGTGGAAGGTGCTGCTGCAGCAGGGGATGTCACCTGAGTTTCTAGGCGGATAGTCTGGTGAGAGAAAGATCCATGAGGAAAACTCAACCTTGTGTCTCCCAGGTGCAGGTCTTAAAACCCTCCCACCCCAGCCAATTTTTTCCCATAAACTGAAAGCACCAACAAAAGTCCCCATCTGTTGGCAAGCTCTTCTCCTTTTCCAGGCACCACAGGTCCCCATTCTTAGACCAGATCAGCCCTCCAGTCCCACCTGTGTCTTTGGCAGAAGGGGTGCACTCTTCACACTCCCATTTCTTACTGTTGGATTTTAGAAAGGAGCAATCCCTGTGGGTTCCATGGGATCCACATGTAGCGCACAGAACGAGGCGCCACCTCCTGCAGGAAGAGCCAAGGAAGAATTGTGGGGGCAAATAAAACACTGGCAAGCTTGGGATGTTGGCTGGAGACCCAGGCTTTGCTGGGGACTTCCTAGGCATTTTTATGGTACCTTTTACCCAGGACTGATGCTTGACTGAATCTGATCCCATGACCTGCAGTCAGGCCCAGATACTTGTAAGGGGGATTTGGAAAGAAACTGGCCCCCAGTGTCTCGGCATTGGGCACAAGAAGAGACCCTGCAGAGAGATCTGCTCACTTGCACATGTGAGTCCTGGGCTGGTCAAGGAGAGAACTTAGCAACAATATTCACTCTGAGGCCTGCAGACAAAAGGACATTTTGGCTCCTCATAACTGTGCCAGTATCTAAAATGCACCAGTGAGAATCTTCCCAGCCAGAAGTCTTTCCCTACCCTTCATCCTGAAAGCTGTCTCGGCCTTGTTCATACAGACAGTTGGGAGCATCACAATGCTGATAGCGCTGATACAACTCAGCAAAAGCCCCTGGCTCAAGTTCCCAGGCAGCATCTCTGCAAGGGAAGAAGAAATAGTGAGCAAGGAACACACACTCCGTTGGTGAAACCTTGAAGAGCTCGGGTTTGCACAGCAAGTGTTTAACAGGCAGCCTGAAGATTTTGAATAAGTCTGTGTGAGTGGCCTGGCAGTGGGAGTAGGTGGAAGCAGGAGTGAACAGGGGGTGCTTTCTTCCATGCTGGAATTCCAAGAAGCCAGCCCCCAGGGAATTCTTATCTGCAAAGCACTATATTCAGAAACATGCCTATCCCAATGCCAGCCTCTCCTAGCTTTCTTTCATCATTGAAAAGCTCTTCCCCCCAGCCCTTCCCTCCCTCTTCACTGCACTTCAGCGTCTTGGCTGCTGTTTCATTCTCTAAAGCATCCTCTCCTGAGATCTAGGCAGCCCAGTCCCTAGCTCGCTTTCTGCTTTAGAGTTTCCACTACCTGTCTGGAATATGAATTCCCATCCTTAGCATTTCTTGAGGAAATTCTTCTCGATTGTTACACTGTGGACATTTGAAGAAATGCTTTGCTGATGTGTGGGCATATTTCTGTAAGAGAAACATGGAAAATCCTTGCATTTGTCAAACTGCTGTCTCTGATCACCTTTCCACCCCCACCCTTCCCTCATCTCACAAAGAGAGCTTGATTAAGGGTTCCAGGAAGAGTTTGTGAGGGCCAGTCTGAGGGCTGCAAATACTGGTGATAGACCTGAGCCAAAAGCTCAAGAGCTCTCAAAGGAATGTCAAACAGCCATCTCTAGCCACGAGGCATGGCAGTGCTGACCCAGTAGAGGTTAGGTACCTGGAGATACATGTTTCCCTTCTTTATCCCAGGAAGGAAGGCTAATTTTGAGGCTCTTTGATGCATTCCAGAATGAGTTCATTTGCTCTAGTCATGCTAAGGATTTCACTCAGTCTAAATCTTATCAGGAATGAGTTCCTACAGGTCTATGGTGACCAGAGACTGGATGACTTTGTTCAGACTGCCTGGAACTAGTCCTACAGCCATGTCACCCTCCACCCAGGTCTGGAGCACAGGAGGCAAGACTGGCTGCACATCCCAGGGTTGTCTGAACTAGGGAGACTGAGGAAGGTCCCCAGGGCAGAGCAGCCCCACCTGTATGCACTTGCGGTGGTAGACAGTTTGACTACAGCACGGGCTCTGGATGTTTTCGACTCTTGCTTGGGATAAGTCTTCGCAACACAAGATGCAGCTTTCCTCCCCTAATGGCCCCCATTGGATGGTCTGTGTTGGGCAATGTTTTCCACAAAATGATCTGTGGCGGAGTAAACAGAGTTGGTTCTAGCTTGTCATTCATACAGTTTGCCAGATGCCCACCCTGGGAAGGGCAGTCAGTCCCCCAGGCTGGTGCCAGTGAACTCCCACATCTCTGTACAGGAACAGCATAAAGAGCAATCACATGCCTCTGACAGTGGACTGTCCCCACAGCCCTGTTTCTGAAAGTCCCTCTTAGTTTCAGCAGCAGCCTGGGAGCCCCAGCTGTTTGTCATTTAAGAAGGGCACGGGAAGCTAGAGTAACCCCTGTGAAATCTCCAAGACACTGTTTCTCATTACTGAATGGAAGGACAGATCCACTGGTGAAGCAAAACAGGCCCGTGAGAACAGGACTCTGATTTCATCAGTGGCTGAACACCCAGTTAGAAAAGGGCGTCCGACATCTCTTCTTCATCACTCACTTGTACTCTCCGAAAAATTGTGAAAGGCAACCCTTTTTTTGGCCACAAGGCAGATGGAAGTTTCTGACACACTGATCCTTCTGGCAATTGATGGCAGCTCCCTTTTTCTTGCACACAAAGCAGATCTGCAAATGAGATCCCAGGTAGGGCTCAGGGCACCAAGATAGACAGACATTCTACAGCACAGCATTTTATGGGATGGAAATCCTGCAAAGCTACAGCTACTCCCTGTCCTTAGAGGACCTAAATGCTCTGCAGCTGAGCTTCAAAGCAGCACTGGAGTCTTTTTTGTTTTCTGAATGCTGCTCCCTCTCCTCTTGATATTCGGAGACTATACCCCAGAGAAGCATGGCCCCAAGAGAAAAGACCAGTTGGGGAATCCAAGAGTCCTTTTGAGTCTAAACTAGCAGCTAGGGAAAAGGACAAAACAGAGATGAGAGAGTATGAGAAGAGGCCTACCCCAAGGCCCCATTTCAGGAGAGTCTAACCTTCTTAGAAGCCCGCGCTGCCTCTTTTTTGATGTCTTCAGGCAGGAATCCATGGAAACCTCTGTTGGACTGGCCCCTCTGAGGCAGCTTGCTAGACAGGATCTGCGGGGGCAGGGTGTGGGGGGGGGTGGTAGAACCAGCCTATCAACACTGATGATAAGTCACAGTGCAGTGGGGTAAGGAGGATAACAAGGTAAGAAAGCTAAGAAATAGAGCTTGGTGGACTATGCATTACAGGGTCGTTATTTAACAAAGGCTTATATGGCATTAACTATGGGTTCTCTAATGTTCATTGATTTAATCCTCATAATACCTTAAGAAGTGGGCACTATCATCATCACCATTTTATAGGCGAAATTTACATGACTTGCTCAAGGCCAAAGCACTCAGGAGGTGGCTCTTCCTGATCTCTGTCCTGTGCTGCTTCTCATTTCCTGAGGACAGATATTGTGTGAGGAGCACTTAAGAGAAACACTGCCTATGTATTGACTCATTTCATGCTCACCATGACCTTGTGATACAGTATCGTGAGACCCATTTTATGGCAGCGGGGTGCAGCAGCGCAGTGACACTGCTGGGGTCACGTAGCAAGGAGGCAGCCGAGTGCATTCATATCCAGCACACAGCACCCACACCCTTACCCTCGTGCTGTACTGCCCCTCAGGAGAGAATTAATACTCCTCTCAGTGGATTCCCTGCAGGGAGGGAAATAGGGTTTAAATCAGACTGGTACACCCCGGCTGTTCAGGAGTTAAGTCTGCAGCTCTGCTGTAATCCATGTAAAGCCCAAGGACCAGAGTTAGACTCAAGGTGAGGTGGGGATGGGAGGGGAGGGGGTCACAATCAAAATGAACAGCTAACTAAATAAACGCTGCTGCCTCCTCTCGCTCCCTTCCTGTCTGCCTACTTGCTTTCATTACTGCCTGTTTCCTTTCTCTTTAAAAAAAAAAATCTCCTGACTATAGGGGAAGAGAAGGAATCAAACTTTTCTATAAGAGTAGATTCTAAGGGACTTTTTGTTTCTGTAAAGACCTCAAATACAGCCTGAAATGGGAAGTCAATGAAAAAGAAACTGAATTATCCATAAACAACATCTGTGAACACATTGAAGAATCAGCACCCCAATCCCACCCCAAGAATCTTCAAAAATATTGGAGGGTACGGGACTTCCTGTAGTCATTACACGTAATGTGTAATGTAGGCTCATTGACTTTAACATTATAGAAAAGGTGACCTGACAAGGTTAGATAACCTAGAAGATACTTGGATTATAGCTGTATTCACCAATTAGGTTTAATACATTTTCTTGAATACAAATGATCTCAGAGTTTTAGGAATACATGATTTCTGTTTTGTTTAAACTTTTAAGTCTTATTTATGTTTTCTACAATGAGCATGTATTTTTTTCTTTTTAAAGGTACACAGGCAGGAATGAAGCTGAGTAGGCAGGCAGAGGCAGAGGAGGCCTCCCTAGAGGAGGAGGAAGTATTTTATTTTTATTTAACTGTTCATACTGGTTGTCCGCCCCCAACACCCCAACAGGGACTTGAACCCAGGAGTATGTGGCCTGCACTCCTTCAGAGGTGATTGACCTGCTACTTCCCCAGGACGCACTGCATGTATTCGTTTTGTAAACAGAAAAATCAATATTGAATTTTTAGAAACAATCTAAATGTGTTTTTTGTTTTGTTTTGTTTTTTACCCCTAGCTCTGGGTCTCGAACTCAGGTCCATAGGATTTACATGGCCTGCACCTTAGCTGCCTGAGCCACAAGGTGGTACCCTAAACATCTTTTAGTAGAAGTTTG
The DNA here is from genome assembly GCA_004363575.1 of Solenodon paradoxus. NCBI lineage: Eukaryota > Metazoa > Chordata > Mammalia > Eulipotyphla > Solenodontidae > Solenodon > Solenodon paradoxus. The sequence goes on along the minus strand of RJWH01002104.1, from coordinate 163,438 downwards.
TTTTAATATTTTTTGCCATTCCCTTACCATGGAATACCAATAAGCTATTAAACAAAAAAAAACAGATCAATATGCTCTACATGGAAAGAGCTCCATAAGCATGAGATGAAAACAAACCAACCCAAAATGCTGTGTACAATGTTTATTTTTAATTTGAAAATGTATTTGCTTATAAATGCATCAAAATTAACTAAGACCAGACACCAAAACCAGATAGGACTTACAACAGAGCAAAGTCACAGACCAATCTTCCTCATGCGCATAGTTGTGAAAATGAAACAAAATATAAACAAATTGAATCTATTACCATACAAAAAGGATAATACATTAAGACCAAGCTGGGTTTATACCAGAAATGCAAGGTAAGTTTAACATTAATGAATTCAATCCATGTAACAAATCACATTAATGACATACAGGAGAAAAATCATGATCATCTCAATAGATTCAAAAGAAGCATTTGGCAAAATTCACCCCAGAATCATGATTCCCTAAATTGAAAGGGACTTCTTCAATCTGATGTGACACACGTATGAAAAACCTAGAGGTGAATCACCAATTTTTTTTTTTTTAAAGGAAAGGTACAGGCAGGAAGAGAAAGGAGGAAGAAGCACTTTAATTTTACTTTCTGTTCACACTGGCTGTTGCCCCTGACCCTGGGTCTTGAACCTGGGACCATGGGATGTATGTGGCACTGCTCTCAGGTATACTAGACCACTAGACACCAGGGCATGCCAAACATCACATTTTAATGGTGAAAACTGGATGCTATCCTCTCATACTGGCAACAAGAAAAGGATAGTAATCACACAGCTCCTACTCAACACTAGGTTAAATAGACAAGAAGAATCAAAAGACATAAAGGTTGAAAGGAAGAAGTAGAACTGTCTATATTTACAAATGACAAGGTTGTATACATAAGAAATCTTAAGGCATTTATTGAAAAAAATTAAAACGACTGAACTAATAAGTGAATTTAACAAGATTGCAGGATACAAAATCAATATACGAAGATAAATTACATTTCTATATACCAGTATCAAATTTGAAAATGAAATTAAAACATAACAATTTATAACAGCATAAAACCCACAAATTATTTAGGAATACATTTAACAAAAAACATGCTAGATTTTGTCATTAAAAAAACTGCTGACATAAATTTCAAAAGATCCAAATAAATGGGAAAGCATATCATGTCCATGGACTGGAAAAGTCAATAATTTATTACTTTTTTCCAAGTTGATCTGTGAATTCTATACAATCTCAATTCCAACAAGCCTTCGTAAAAAGAAAAATTGACAAGCAAAATATAAAACATATGGAAAAACACCAAAACAATCTTGAAAAAGATGTCAGAACTCACAATACTTAATTTCAAGACACCGTAAAGCCACAATAATCAAGACAAGACAGTGTGTTACTGTTGTAGGATGGACACACAGATCAATAACATGGAACAGATCATTCAGATCTACAAACATATGGTTAACTGATTTGGACACAGGCACCAAGATATTTAAATGGATAGACAAAGGTTTCTTGGGACTCATCCAAGAAAACCATAAAAAAAAACTGATAAACTAAATTTCATTAATTCATTTTTGTTCTTTGAAAAACAGAATTAAAAAAAAAAAGAGAACAGTAAGCCACAGACAGGGAGAAAATTGTCACAATACGCATATCTGAAAAAGGATTTGTGTCCACAATATGTAAAGAACTCTTACAACTCAATAAGACAACCCAACTTTTAAAATGAACGAAATATTTAAAGACACCTCGTAAAAGAGGACATGTGAATGGGCACTAAGCACAAAAAAAGATGTGCAACATTTTCAGTCATCGGAGAAATGCAACTTAAACCCACAATGAGACACCAACACATACCTAGCAGAACAGCTAAAATTAAAAAGACTGACAACACCAAGTTGTGGCAAGAATATTATGCAACTAGAACTCTCAGAAACTGCTACATGGGAGTGTAAGCTAGTACAAGCACTTTGGAAGTGATTTGGCAACTTCAAATAAAGTTAAACATTTAGTTAGCATATGACCAGTAATTCCACTGCTAGGCATTTACCCAGCAAAAGTAGAAACACATGTTCAAAAAAGACTTACATGTCAATGTTCATAACAATTTTATTCATAATAGTCCCCAAATGGAAACAATTCAAATGTTCATCAACAGGTGGGTAGATAAGCAAATTATAATATATTCACACAACAGAATACCACTAGGCAACAGAAAGGCACAAGATGTATGCTACATGAAACTTGACTGCATACCCAAAATATTGCACAGAAAGAAGCCAGACACTGAAAGAATACAACTGTATGATTCTATTAACATGAAGTATAAGAACAAGCAAAATAAATTTATGGGTCAGAATAGAAATTATCTATGAGCAGACTGACTGAAAGAGGGCAGGAGGAACTTTCTGAAGTGATAGAAATATTTTGATTGGGAAAGTGTTTATACTTTATCATTATGCTTTATCAAACCTCATCAAACAGTACACTTAAAATGAGTGTGTTATATATGTGCAAAATTTTACCTAATAAAAAAATACCAGGAGAAAAAATAACTGGAAGGACTGTTGATAACATTTGCTTCTGGTTAAGGGGAGAAGGATTGGGAATACTGTTTTGGGAAGAGATTTTCATTGTACCTACTTAATACTGTCAAGATTTTATGCCAGGTATGTATATTACTTAAAAAAATTAGATTTCAAAAGGAAAAAAAACTATTAAGAAAACTAACAGGGCGATAGATAAGACTGGATGCAAAAATAAGGGCACAGCAAAAGTCACAGTACTTTCAAAGCAAAGAGGGCCTTATACTCACAAGACAGAAATAATGCACGCTGAGATCATCTTTCTGAAGAAATTCCCCTAACTTTTCGGGATCCCCAGGTTCTTGAAGGCATAGCCGGCAAACTGGTAGAAAGAATTTAAGAATTCATTTTGGGAACACAATTGTCTAAGTACAAAGAGTATTGGGAAAGAGGTTTTTTTCACAAGGAGGGAGGCTGGGGTGAAGTGTTATTTGCTATCAGTTAGGCTTTTATATAATTCTGACCACATTTGGAAGAGCTGGCTACAACTGCTCACTTGATACGTGTTTGTCTCAAGCTGCTTTGAACTTTTTTCTTGAACTTAGGACATGACATTTAAAAATTATGGACAGTGAGTTCTCTGGGAGAATCTAGGAAGGCAGTAGTTAGCAGTGAAAGGAGCTATTGTATAAAGTGGCCTTTGATGAGGTCAGGAGGCAGTGGCACAACAACCGCTAGTCTTTCTTACCAGGCCCTGAAGATGGCTTCCTCTGGTTTACCCTTGTAGTCTTGGCAGATTTTCTATACAAGAGAAGGAAGAAGTACAAGGTGGTCTTTGAGGATCCTGTTGAAATCCTTTATGACACGTCCCACAACAGACAATCCATGAGTCTGACTAACGACCAAAAATGTTTCAGGGCTAAGACATCAGTTATTTTTCCTTTTTATCTATTTCATGTTTTTTGAAAGCACAAAACACACCTGCTGATTTGAAGTATGTGAGTTTGTAACCACCTTTCTGTTCCCAGTGTCTGTATTGCCTGTGTTAACTGAATGAATGCAAGAGAAAACTCCGTTTCACTCTTTTACTGTCTCTTCTGCCACCTACTTTGAATCTCAGGTGGTACAAGTTGACAAAGCATAATAAAATACTAAAATTGATAAAGAATTTCCTATTGCTGGTGTGTTCTAGTGGCTAAGGTGCTAAGCTGGCAGCTGGGCATGGACCATTTTGTAAAGCCCTCTGGGACCCTGGATATGACCTGGACCAGGGAACTAGGGGAACCACCAAGATAAATAAATTTCTTCTTCCTCCTCTCCCTCTCTCTCAAAAAAAAACAACAACAAAAAACCACAAGAATTCCTATTGCTTGGCAATACTCTTGGCACTTTACATGTAATAGCTAAAATGAACCTAGAGAATGATTTCAAAAGTGGTACCTATTATTATGTATCTTTTCCAGATGAGGAAACTGAGGCATAAAGTAACCTGACCCAGGCCACTGAGACAGCAAATGTTGGAGCCAGGATATGAACCCAAGTCTCCAGAGACAGCAGTAGGGATAGCTGTGGGAAGGACAGATTACAGGGCAGCTTCCAGGGATGACTGGTGTGTGCTTGAGTACTGCTCAACCCAAGACCCCAAGCCAAGCAAAGGAGGTAAAAACTGCAGTATCTGTCACTGGGTACTGGATGATTTCTCCCAATTCCCTTATGTCACCTACTCTACCTCAATTGTTGACGTTCCTTCTTCCTTTCTTTTATAGTCTTCATTCGCTGCTACCTCTCTTTCCTATCTTGAATTCTTCTATACTATTATGAGGACAATACAGGCAGTTCCAGCTATAAATATAAACAGGGCTTTGTCAGCAATTTAATTCCACATTTGGTTATCAAGTTCCACAGGGTCAAAGCGATAGTACACTTCATCTCCCAACTCATGTGACAGAGTAAAAGAGGACTTACCCAATAGCAACGATAGTAATAGATCATAATTATTAAAATGCATCAAGAACTATTCCAGGTTATTTGACCATTAACTATCTCTGTGCCTCAATTTTCTCATTGTGAAAATGGGGGTAACACTAAAACCTCGATGTAGCATCATTATTATCCCCATTTTCACAATGAGAGAACTGAGGCAGAGAGGTCACAAAGGCACTTGCCCAAAGTGAGAATTAAAACTATCACAGAAGAGAACTTGGAATTACGCTTACGTTGTTTAAACGGTTCTGTTTCCTGTGCGCCTGCCAAATGCATTAGGTAGCACTCACGATAAAAGTATGGATGCTTTAATTTTACCCAGTAAAAGCTAGATAAAATGGTTCTTTCCTTGGAAAAGCCTGTGGGATCTTGCAAGAATGAGGGAAAAGAGGTAACACCGACAAATTACCCCTTAGCGTCTATCACTTTTCACCACGTGCAGTTGCCCATTGGCAGCTCCCAACCTCTGACTAGATCTAAGCCCACTAAATGCTCCAAAGTGAAGAAGACACCTTGCTCCTCCTTCCCCCACCCATGTCAGCAGGCTACATATTTAATTTTCCTTGGTTAAAGGGGCGATCTCTGAAAGTGAAGGGGAGGGGGCGAAAGAAAGAAAATCCACTCCTATGAAGGACTGTGTCTACTCAAGGGAGAGAAGAGAACAGTTGTTTCTTAGGGCAATGAGTGAAGCGGGTCACTCCAGGGCACAGGCCCGGCACCCCTGTCTTCAGAGCACGGTTGGAAAGCAGTGACTATCTTCTGGACCGTTAACTATTCTGCATGAATCCAACTGTGAAGGCAACCTGATATTCAGAAATGTAAGGCTACACCACCCTTCCTTTGAGTTTGCTCCATTTCCTCTCCTAGGCCACAGGCTGCGCTTGCATAGACAGTAACATCTGACGACTTCTTACTCAACCAAAGCACTTGGACAGGTGGAAGAGGGGAGAAAGGGCGCGCGTGGGGGGCCGATCCACTTGAGCGGACTACTGCAGGTTCCTTGAGAGGTTCCAACTTGGGGAAAGCCCCACCATCTAGCAACACAAGTAAAACCTTGGAACTTCAGTTCTTTGCATCGCTGGACCAAGACGTTCCTTGAGTGGGATTCAGTGCACACCGGCAGCAGCAATCTTCAGAGCATTGGCGAGGGACGTTACCAGTGCGGGCTTCCACAAGCTGCTCCAGCAGGGCGGAGGCCACTGTCCTAGTCGAGCGGATGCTCCCCTTGAAACGGTTACCGAGTTGTTTCACTGGAGAAGTGCTGGGTAAAGCTTGTTGGGAAAATGAACAATAAATAATCGTGTTCGACCCCGCCGCTGCAAGAATAAACAATGATTAATCTGGAAAATACGTGTCGGTGTGGTCCCTGGGAACAGCCGAAGAAGGGGCTCAAGGAGCATTCCGTGGATGGCACACCAAGCTCATGTCGCGCCCGCCGGACGGCCGGAGCCGGGCCGGGCCGGAGGTCTTCCCCGCCGCTCGCTCCTCACGGTGGCTCACCAGCCGTCTCTCCGGCCGGGGCCGCCCGCCCAGCTGTCGCCGAGGGCGCCGCTGTCCCGAGCTTTATTCGTTGTCACAAGCCGTGGTAGCTCTCTCATGGGCGGGCGCCCCGCGCGGTGACTGCGCTGGGCGAAGGGGGCGAGCGTGCAAAATGGGGCCGGTCACGCGGACTGCGACCCACGGAGCCTGCAGCCGCGGGAACCCCACCGACGCCGACAGTTAGCAGCGCGCGACTGCTAACGGCTGCGCGCTAACGGCCGCGCGCCCGCCGAGCCCCGCCCCGCCCCTTCCTCTCGCGCCACCAGCGCCCAACACCTCTCTTGCCCCGCCCTTTCTTCTCGCCCCGCCCCCTACCCTGCCTCATCTCATCCTCTCGCACCTCCAGCCCAATACCTTTCTCACCCCGCCCCTTCCTCGAGCCCCGCCCCTCGCGCTAGCGCGCCTAATTCAGTGGTCGAACCCCGGGAAGATCAGCCCAGAGGCGGGGCGGGGCCCGTCGCGCCAGGGTGACGTATGTCGCCGGCGCGGGCGGGTGACGCAACGGGCCCCGTTGTCTGTGTGTGGGACTGAGGGGCCCCGGGGGTCGGTGGGGGGGCTCCCGGCGGGGGCTGCGGTGGGTCGGGAGGGCCTGGACATGGCGCTGAGCGGCTGCCCCGCGGGAAGATGAATAAAGGCTGGCTGGAGCTGGAGAGCGACCCTGGTGAGGAGGAGACTGGGCGGGCCGGGGTTTGGGGAGGCCCGGTGGGCCGGAGCCGCGCCCACCTGATCACGGCCTGCACTTCTTGTCTCCCCACGCAGGCCTTTTCACCCTCCTGGTGGAAGATTTCGGTAAGAGTCTCGCCTGCTTGCTGGCTCCGGGCTGTGGGGATCCAGACTTGACGCCCTCACTCCACGACCGGGGCATGCCTTTCCCGACTTCTTTCCTTCCCTGACTGCAGGTGTCAAAGGGGTGCAGGTGGAGGAGATCTATGACCTTCAGAGCAAATGCCAGGGGTGAGTGGCTGGGGCCAGGACCGCGCCACTATCCTGAGGGCTGGGGAAGGGCCACAGGAAGAGTACCCTCCCAAAGGGAGGTAGTATCAGGAATCCCAAGTTGTAAAATCTCAGTAATAGGAAACCTCTCTCCTTTCTGGGTGCCCTTCTGATCAAGCTCTTTTTTTCCCCCTTAGTTTTGGTACTTCCCTTTATGTGGTAGCCCCTTCCCCCTACAAGTGCTAATAATTATCGTTTGGAGTAGAGTTCAGTTGCTTTTTCTTGTTTTGAAACAGTAATCCAGCCCCTTCCTTTTATGTAATTTATTAATTATTGCTTTACTATACTCTCGTGCTGGTGGCTGTAATCCCCACCCAAGGGTCTTGTATGTATTGATTGGTGTGATGTCTGACACCTGGGTGACCAACTTAAGGTCTTGTGGGAGTCTTGCAAGAGAGGTCTAGAGGGACTGCTAGAGTGGTGGAACTAAGAAGTTTGCTTTTAATTTTCCGGAAGAGAAGGGACTGATAAGGGCCTTTATTTGCTTCCCTGGCTGTACTGGGACCCAGTCCTTGGGGTCTGCAAGTGAGAATTAGTGTTTAAAGCCCTCATTCTCACATTACTTTCAGTTCTTCCCTTGTCCTGGGCCTTGGGTTCCAGCTTTTCTTCTCTTATCTCAGAACCATAGACATCATAAGGATTCTGAGTGAATTCCTGAAGCATCACAGCTGGAAGCTGATTTCATCTGGGGGTGCTTCTGGGGTGTCAGGGCTCAGGGCCACTTTGGGCAGTGTTGGGTAGAAGCCAAGGGAGAGGTGGGATTGTGGGAGGGCACCAAAGGGGTAACACAGTGCGAGGAAGTAGGGGGAGAAAGAAGAGGGATCCTGATTGTCTTCCCCCACTTGGTTGGTCCAGCTCTGTCCCTTCCTTTCCCCAGCCCTGTGTATGGATTCATATTCCTGTTCAAATGGATCGAAGAGCGCCGGTCTCGTCGCAAGGTCTCTACTTTGGTGGATGATACATCTGTGATTGATGACGATATTGTGAATAACATGTTTTTTGCTCACCAGGTCTGCAGGGCTCCTGTTCTTTATGGAGGGTGGGATGCTGCCATTGCCTTTGCTTGGGAAGTGGGAGTGGGAGGAGGAGATAGGCAGATACCAAGGGTGGTGGTAATAGAAGTTCCTTGGCAGAAGGAGCTGAGCTCTTAGTCATTAAAAACGGCAGTAATTTTAGAGAAGGGTGGTGTCTGAGTCCACTCTATATGCCCAGACACCTGGTGGGTATTTAGTTGAACAAATGTTGAAGATGATAGAAACTGGTGAGGACTTTTGTCCAGATAAGACTCGTCCTTTCTGGGTCCCCATATCTAATGAGCATGGGCTTGGGGTGAGGAATGATACTGGTGTGTATGATGACTATTCTTGGTTTCACAGCTGATCCCCAACTCCTGTGCCACTCATGCTCTGCTGAGCGTGCTCCTGAACTGCAGTAATGTAGACCTGGGTCCCACCCTTAGTCGCATGAAGGACTTCACCAAAGGCTTCAGCCCTGAGGTAAGCTGCAGTGTCTTACTCCTGGCTCATAACTGGCGATGCAGGTCTGACCCCCTAGGGCCACTGGTAATGCCACCACATGGCATTTGGCACTTTAGAGGCTTTTTCTTTTTCAAGTGATCATTTACATTACATTTGACTCTGTAATTATATGAGGCATTTGGTTTTAGACTAATTGTCAGAAAAAGACCTTAGGAAGGAAGGAACTTTCCTTAAGTAATACCATGTTAGGACTTTCGCAGGACTTTATCAGACCGTATTGCTCCCCAGTGTCCACTGATTGCCATACAAGGCTAATAGAGCCCATCTTTGAGGGGCTCTCAAGCTCTTCTGCCCCCACTAGCCCTTCAGGAGAGTTCTTTGTGCTTCTTCAGGTTCCTGGAATACCTCTAGGCCTGCTCTCCTGGGCTTTGTTTCCTACCTGAGGTTCACCTGAGAAGTTGTTCTGATGTGGCTTTATTTTCCGTCCTTTTAGAGCAAAGGATATGCAATTGGTAATGCCCCAGAGTTGGCCAAGGCACATAATAGCCATGCCAGGTATGTAAGAGTTGTGGGAAATGATGGGGGTGAAGGGAAGAGGTGTCCCATTCTGGTGATTGACTGTGTCCTTTCCTAGGCCAGAGCCACGCCACCTCCCTGAGAAGCAGAATGGCCTTAGTGCAGTACGGACAATGGAGGCGTTCCACTTTGTCAGTTATGTGCCTATCACAGGCCGGCTTTTTGAGCTGGATGGCCTGAAGGTCTACCCCATTGACCATGGTAGGCAGTGAGCTTGGGCCCATTGGGTTTCTCTGATTACCTTCTAGGGAACTGGGGCTCAGGGTCCTTGGCTGCTTGGAACCCAGTGGCAGTGGGTTGGCTATGCTACATTGCCTGACTAGCCCCTGACTACCTGGCTCAATTATTCTCCATTCTTCTTCCCATTCCTGGCCTTCTCAAACACAGGGCCTCTTCGCTGCTGACTTCTCATTTTGGTCTTTGCTAGGGCCCTGGGGGGAGGACGAGGAGTGGACAGACAAGGCCCGACGGGTCATCATGGAGCGTATTGGCCTCGCCACTGCAGGGTAAGAGCCCTGGGCCTGCCCTACCTCGAGCTGTGCTCCCATTGAGAGGGAACCAAGTCAGAGAGAGGCCAGTTGACTTTGTGCAAGGCACATGGTCAATCTGGCAAGATCTGGGTTAGAGCTGGGCTTCTAGCTCTTGGCCCAGGAAGCAGACTGTCTGCGGCCTGCTTCAAAATAGGCCGGGGAGGGGAAGCCCTTGGTGGAGCCCTAGATGGCCAAGGTGTGCCAGCTGTCTTCTGATAGGCTCCTCACACATCTGGTTTGAAGGCGCCAATTTGGGTACCTGGCGTGCATGGCCAGCTGTTGCCTGCCTGTTGGGGTGGGGGCCATACCTGTGGCTCCAGGTGTGACTTCAGGGACCCCTGCCAGGATATCTGTCTCAATCTGACGGTGGGGCCAGGGCGGGAGCTGCTCTCACGGCTGCGGCTGTGACTGCAGGGAGCCCTACCATGATATCCGCTTCAACCTGATGGCGGTGGTGCCCGACCGCAGGATCAAGTATGAGGCCAGGCTGCATGTGCTGAAGGTGAACCGCCAGACCGTGCTGGAGGCCCTGCAGCAGGTGGGCGCCCCTCTGCCTGGTCCCAGCCCAGCCGTTCTCTTGCCCTCACTGGGGCATCTCTCTAATGCTCAAATCATTTTCTGTTGTGTATCTGGGCTTCAACTAACCACTTATTTCCTTTACTTCTTTTGTGGGAAAGGTGGGAGTTGGGTTGGGGAGGGAGGATCGCTTCTAAAAGGAGGTTTGGGCTTGGCTGGTGAATGTGTCTGTGAGTGAGTCAGGGCATGATGCTGTCCCCAGCCAGTTGTCCAGTTTTAGGCTAGAATCTGTCGTCATTTCTCTGAGCCTTGGATTCTGTTTTCAGTTGATCAGAGTAACTCAGCCAGAGCTGATTCAGACCCACAAGTCTCAAGAGTCACAACTGCCTGAGGAATCCAAACCAAGCAGCGGCAAATCCCCCCTGACGTTGGAGGCAAGCAGGGCCCCGACAGCTTCAGAGGGCACCCACACAGGTACCTATCAGCCACCTCCCGCATAACTCAACCTGGGAGTCCCAAGCAGACAGGTATTCTTTTTTTTAGTCACTTGGGCTGTGGTTCAGAGGTCTTAGGGAGGCTTGACACCCGGTGCCTGGAGCCATCTCCCTCAGATCATGGAGAGAAAGCAGTCCTTCCCTAAAGGAGGACACTCATAAAGGGCTGCCGTTACCATGGGCCCCCGAGCCTTTTCTATGTTTATTTCCTTTCTGGTTTTCCCTAGAGACCGTTTTCTTTCCGTCTCCCTTTTTTTCTATCTCATCCCTCTCCTTTTGTTGTGGGTCCATAATTGCAACTTCCTGCCTCCCATACCACCAGCTGGCTCAACTATTCTTCTCTGGGAAGAGAGGAACAGTACAGTGTCATAGAATTGGGGAAAAAGGTGGGCTGGGGACAGTGGCTGAAGGTCCTGCCTGTGTCCCTTACCTTCAGATGGTGTAGAGGAGGTGGCCGGTTCCTGCTCACAAGCCCCGACCCACAGCCCTCCTAGCAAACCTAAGTTGGTGGTGAAACCTCCAGGCAGCAGCCTAAATGGGGTTCCCCCCAACCCTACTCCCATTGTCCAGCGGCTGCCAGCCTTTCTGGACAATCACAACTATGCTAAGTCCCCCATGCAGGTAAGCCGGGGAGCACCCTGCAGATTCCCTCTAGGATTCTCTTGAGAGGCTGCAACAGTGTAGGGCTAAATGTTAACGGCATGTTCCTTGGTATAGCGTGTGGGTTGTATTCTGCTGGCAAAATAAAGGGTCATGTTTCAGGCATTCTTTCTAAAAACCCTGTGTAGGCAGGTAGTGTGAATGGGCAGCAGCCTCCCTGGGAGTCAAGGGTGGGCCCCGGAGCACCTATAACAGTTCAGTGACCTGACCTGGAGAGCCATGTTGGTTTTCTCCGGCTGTGTGCGCTGTGCACTGCCTGGCTGACCTGCCCCTGCTCATGAGTGCCCTGGGTCTTGGCCCCAGGAGGAGGAAGACCTGGCAGCAGGTATGGGCCGCAGCCGAGTTCCAGTGCGCCCTCCCCAGCAATACTCAGATGATGAAGATGACTATGAGGACGATGACGATGATGACGTGCAGAACCCCAACTCTGCCATCAGGTGAGCGCCGTCTCTAAGACTAGGGGCTCTCAGTGCTGTGGATCCTGTCGAGTATTCCAGCCCATGTCTGAGAATTCCCTTTATCTGAGCGCCTGATGAGTACAGGGCCCTGGGGGACGAGGATATGAAGAGGCTGACTCTGGATCCCAAGAAGAGTTTAGAGGCTTGGGGGAAGGATAGGCCCTTTTATCTGGACATCAGGGAATACCCTGTTGGTCAGTGGTCTTTCAGTTGGGCCTCGATTGAGTGAGGCGGGGATGGCAGAGATGGAAGACACGCACTGGTAAAGGACCAGAAATGAGGCTGCCGAAATAGAGGTGTCCTTTGAGGTTTGATATGACCAGGCTTGACATGATCAGGTCAAATGGCTCAGACTGAGAGTGAGAAGCTGCAGGGTCTGTCCCTGGAGACCAGGTATCCAGACCGTTCTGCACACTGCGGTGTGGTCACCAGGCTTGTTCCTTTAGCCCACCTCTCCTGGGGTCCCATAGGTACAAGCGAAAGGGGCCAGCAAAGCCGGGGCCATTGAGCAGCTCCGGAGACGGGCAGCTGTCGGTGTTGCAGCCCAACACAATCAACGTCTTGGCCGAGAAGCTCAAAGAGTCCCAGAAGGACCTCTCGATTCCTCTGTCCATCAAGACGAGCAGTGGGGCCGGGAGTCCAGCTGTGGCAGTGCCGTCCCACTCACAGCCTTCTCCCACCCCCAGCAACGAGAGCACAGACACAGCTTCTGAGATCGGCAGTGCTTTCAATTCTCCCCTGCGCTCCCCCATCCGCTCAGCCAACCCGACGCGGCCCTCTAGCCCTGTCACCTCCCACATCTCCAAGGTGCTTTTTGGAGAGGATGACAGCCTGCTGCGTGTTGACTGTATACGCTATAATCGCGCTGTACGTGACCTGGGGCCTGTCATCAGCACAGGCCTGCTGCACCTGGCTGAGGATGGTGTGCTGAGTCCCTTGGCATTGACAGGTGGGCCTTGGGCTAGCTCACTGGCCACTTGGTGTACCAAGGAGGGAGGTGGCCAAGTGACTTCCAGTGTCCTGCACTCTAATGGGTCTTCTCATGCCTTCTCTCCCAGAGGGTGGGAAGGGTTCCCCCACTTCCATCAGACCGAGCCAAGGCAACCAGGGGTCTGGCAGCCCAGAGGACAAGGAGGTGGTGGACGCTGCGGACGGCAGAGAGAAGACTGGGCTGGTCAGGCCTGGTGAGCCCTTAAGTGGGGAGAAGTATTCACCCAAGGTGAGCGCCTTTGTGACTTTCTCTTCCAGTCTTGACAGACGGCCTGGGGTGCTGCCCGCTAGGAGGAGCTGGATTCTTGATAGGAGTTGAGTGTGAGGGTTGGTGACTTAGGTCAAGTTGTCTGGACTGGGTGGTGTCAGAGCTCTCCAGAGTAGGTTCCATGGACGCTTACGCTCATCCTTGCCTCGTCTGCTTCTTGGTAGTAGGCTTTTGGTACTGGCCAACCTCCCTGAGGGGTGCAATGTTGGGTTTTGGCAGGAGCTTCTGGCACTGCTGAAATGTGTGGAGGCTGAGATTGCGAACTATGAGGCCTGTCTCAAGGAAGAGGTGGAGAAGAGGAAGAAGTTCAAGGTGGGTCAGTTTTCTACCTGCCTGGCCCTCTGCCCCTGACTTTCTCCCCAGAGGTGCAACTTCCTGAGGCCAGTGGGTGCTGCTTTGGGAGATGGCTGCAGTACCGCACTCTTCTCTCCCACAGATTGATGACCAGAGGAGGACCCACAACTATGATGAGTTCATCTGCACCTTCATCTCCATGCTGGCTCAGGAAGGTGAGGGACTCACTGCTGTCTTACCTGGCATGCCCTGCTAAAGGCCATGTCCCTGAGGGCTCCCTCTCCAGCAGGCCTTTTGAGCAGGCTAGAGCACCGGGAGAGCCTCAGCTTTTGTCCCGAGCCTGTGGTTGGTTGTCTGCCCATGACTACAAGGCATTTAGCCCCCTGCTTCAGGACCTCTGCTTCTCTGCAGGCATGCTGGCCAACCTGGTGGAGCAGAACATCTCAGTGCGCCGGCGCCAAGGGGTCAGCATTGGCCGGCTCCACAAGCAGCGGAAGCCTGACCGGAGGAAACGCTCGCGCCCCTACAAGGCCAAGCGCCAGTGAGGACTGCTGCCCCTGACTGCAGCCTGCTCTTGCCGTATGGCCCTCACCAGGGCCCCTTCCCTGCCCCACTCCCCCTTTCCCAGTATTACTGAATAGTTCAGCCTGAGAGCCCAGACCCTGGGGAGGTACCTAGGACCTGGCAGGGCGGGCCAGTCCTTTAGTGCTCAGGAAGCAGCAGCTGGAGCTAGGGCACAGTGTGGTGCTCAGTATCCTCCACGGCTGGCTGTGGAGTGGCAGGACCTGGCCTTTCTGCCTCAGCAGCAGAATCTATATTTTACCTACAGAGACATCTATTTTTCTGGGCTCTAACCCATCTTGCCACGGTATTGACAGAGCTGGCTTCCTGACTGCGTTCTCTCCTAACAGCTGTCATCATGTTGGACCCAGGTCCTTGTATCAGGCCAGGGTCACAACTGTAGGCTCACAACTGGGGCATGGGGTGGGCATTGGGCCCTGTGCTCTAGCCTCAGTTGCCAGTCATCCTGTGGTGAGGAAGTCAGGTTCTACTCTTCATTCCTCCTGGAGAGCGCCACACTCAGGGACTCAACTGCTGGGCTGGATCAGGAGTGGGATGTCCTAGCGGGTGGAATGAGCAGCCTGCTGAGTCTGCCGGTCAGAGTGAGGGAAGTGTTTGAGCTGTTTGGTGGCCTATAAATGCCTTGACTCCAGTCAGATTTGTACAGACTGCTCTCTGGCAAGGCTCTGGGGCCCTTTGCCTTCAGTGTTGTGGCCCTGGCAATGTGTCTGCCTTGGGCTCCTGGGCTGTGGCCCTGTGGTCTGGGGCTCAGAGGAGCCTCTGGCCAGTCCCTCAGTATTACCACGTCTCCCTCCTCTAAGGGACAGCAGAGACAGGGCTTCTTGCAGGAGACTGGCACCACTCAGCCCTCCCTGCCACGCCAGCTTTCTCAGCCTCTGCAAGGCACTCAGGGTAGGGGACTGTAGGACCAGGACAGCCCCATATTCCCAGAGGGCCTGATGCCAAGAGTAATGGACCGAGCACTGCCTCTGGAGCTTGGATCCTAAACATAGCCCCATGGCCTCTGCCAGGTGACTTTGAAGGTGATCTAAGCAGACCCCTTATCTGTACATAGTGACAGGGTTGAGGAGGCAGCTGGCAGGTATGGCAGCTGTGTCTGCACTGTGTATAGCCTGATCCCTCCGTCCCCTGTAAATATTGGATCATCGAGTGAATAAAATTGAAAAAATGGAAACCTGTGGTTACTGGCCTGAGGCTTGTAAGCTAGGGCAGTGGGAGTGAGGCCCTAACCAGATCGAGGTCCAGTGGCCAGAAGTGGGAAGTGCGCATCTCCTGACATCCAGCCTTCTGGGGCAGAGATTCTTGAGACCCTAGGCCTGGGATTTAGGACTTGAGCTGAGGAGAGGGATATAGGTAGGTTACGAACAAAGAGCTCTCTGGGAGGAAAGGGTCGTGCCAGGGCTTTCACCAGATCTGATGGCTTTTAAACCTGAAGGAGTGCTGCTTCTCTGGGTTGAGGAGGCAGGTCTGTCCCTAGTGCTGCTTGGTACATGGACCTGGGGGCCCCTGGACTTTCGGAGGGCTCCACTCTTCCTTGGTTGCCTTTGGACAGGTGCAGCTGGTCAGCTGGTCACCTCTGCCACCCTCCCCACTGCTAACCACATTTTCTGTGGAGACTGCTGCAGCCTCTCCTCCACCTGTTCCCTGGTGTGAGTCCTACAGACGGGACCTGATGTAAGCAGCTAAGGCTCAGCTGAACTGCGTAGAAAATCGATTTTAATGCCCCCAGCCCCCTGTGAGTCTAGTAGTCCAGGGCACAGATGAGGGCTACACCACGCTTTATCCAGTGTCGCTGGGGCTGGTGGCTGGGGATCGCCACAGCAATGACGTAGTTGGTGGAGTGGCCTGTGGTTGACAGTGTCCCTGGAGCAGGCAAGAAGAGGGGAGGGAGAAGTTACCACAGCTAAAGCCAGGGACAGGGTCAAGGCAGTGGACTTGCAGACTGAATTGGGGACAAAGTGGGCCCTGGACCCTAAAGGAAGCCTGCCTGGTGGGTGAGGTGGGTGAGGCACAGGCACGACAGGGTTGTTGTGCCGATGACAAGATGGAGATGGGAGAGGTGTCCCCCCTGCTCCTTTTACATCCAGACTGTTACCCCTTCTGAACCTGCAGTGAGCAGGGACTCTTACGACCTAAGTTGGGTCAGCAGAGGGAGGCAAGAGGATGACAAGCTTATGGGCCATCTCCTACACAGTCCAAGCCCAGCCCTGGGCATTAGTTGCCCAACCTGCTGCTGGTATGGCCCTCCTGGGTGCTGCCAGTCTTCCTGTTCAACATGTGTCAGCCAAACTGGCATGGGCTGGCTCAGTCTTGGGGCCCACCTGTGGGGTAGACTCCCCACCCTGGGGCCCATACCAGCGCGGGTCAGCGTCTTGTAGATGGGGCACAGGTAGAAGTGCTCGTCTTGGGTCTTGCGGTTGGGTACTGGCAGGAGCCATATAACAGCCATCTCTGTGTATAGTTCCTTGGGTCGAGACTCGGCCAGCTGGAAGCCCACAGGGTCCCAGCGGGCACCTTCCAGAAACAGTCCATGGATATAGCACCCCTCTTTGGGCTTTCTCTTGAGCTCTGACACTGACTGGCTCATCACCTGCAGTGGGAACACAGAGACATCCCTACATTTATACAAACTCTCAGGAGAGCTGTGCCTGCCTGGCTATCACCTGACACTTGAGCTGGAATCCTGCAGGCTGGGCCCATCCCGAGGGATTTCACTGGGACTCATGGTGTCTTCTGGCCTGGGTCTCCCTGCCCTCCAACCTGCGCTCAGGGCTCCCCTGACAGCCAGCTAGCCATGGTCTCAATGCTCTTGCCTGAGCCATACCCCAGTCTGACACCTGACCTGACCCTGGCTGTGTCCAGACCTTGAAGTCAAAGGAGATGGTGTCGATGGAGATGACGGACTTCCGAGCAAAGTTCTGCAAGGTGCCAGTCAGGAAGGCCTGGGGAAAAAAGAAGCCACTGATCCAGAACACAGCCGGGATGCCCTCTCGGATCCAGACCTGCAGGAAGTCCAGGCGCTGCAGCAGATCCATGACCCATGAGGACAGTGGCTTGAGCGATGGGTAGGCCTTGGCATTCCAGAGTTCAGGCACAGTGTTGTTGTACAGGCTAGCAGCCATCAGCTCCAGCTGTGATGACATCACCACCAGTCCCTTGAGTGCTTTGAGCAAGTCTCTCAGTGTCTCTGAGATCACTTGCAGTAGCCGGTTGTACCTGTGAAACCAGTGACAAGAAAGCAGGTAGTAGTCTGAGGCCGTGCGGCAGAATCTGCACTCCCCAGTTGAAGGCCATAGTCAGAAAAACAATGGCAGAACTTGGGCTAGGAGCATAGGACTGGGTCAGGGAGCCTGGAATCAGTCCCAGCTCTGGCCCTCAGCAAATGTGTGACCTTGAACAGGTTGCTTAAACTTTCGAGGCCTTGGCTTACTCAACTATATAAAACAGGGATAATAAAAATGTGGCTGAGTTAGAGGATGGATGTATAGCGCCTGGCATGGCATCTAGCCCAAAGTTGTCGTGCTGTCATTTCTCTGCAGCCAGTGGCTCAGGGTGGGGGCTGCAGGGATTACCGAATAACCTCCTGTACCAGCACCGTGTTCATCGACTCTTCATACAGCACAGGGTACTTGGACATCACCCACTGCAAGTTGATGGGCTCATGCATCTTGAGCAGAATGTTCTGGGCAGTGTCCTCCACTATCTGTAGGGCAGAGAGACACTGTGGCTCTGGGCTGCCCCCCAACCCCTACCCTTAACCCTTGCAGGATTCCCTGTGCATTGAGTTCCTTCCCACGGGGGAGTGAGCATCATGGTTTGTGGGAGATTGGTCTTGCCCAACACTTGGGCCCTTTCCCCTTGCGGCCACCCACTTACCTCCTCCCGGCCCTGGCCCCCTACAGAAGATGATTTTGGTTGCAACTGGATAATGGCACCAAGAAGGGCAAAAGTCTCATTCTGGGCGAAAGTAATGTTGGCGTTGTCATGCAGGCCAAAGAGCTCAGGCATGTCGTTGAGTGGGAGGCCCTTGATGTAGGAGAGGTAGCCCTGCAGGGTAGGAGAGCCGAACTGAAACCACGCCTTGCTCTACCCTCAGCCTGCAAGGTGGCCCTCCAGTGGGGCATATCCCCTGCTCATCACCCTTCATTGTCGCCCTTCCACCTCTCCCTGTGGTCCTTAGGATTCCACGGCCTCCGCTTCCCTGCCAGCCCCCTTCTCATGGCCATCTATCTCCCAGCTCCTTTATTCAGCAGCTCAGACTTGTCATGTTCCCTTCTGCTGCAGGCCCTGTGCTAATGACCCACGCTCTGAAATGCCCAACCCGGCCTTGATGCGCCTCACACTTCTGAGCAGAAACAGCATTTCCTCAGGGGGCCCTCTGACTTGTTTGTTGCCCACCTCAGAGTAATCACCCCCAGGCAAAGCAGAGAAATGGGAGTTTGCCTCTCTCCACAGAGCCAGAGCTCCAGGGGGCAGGGACTGGGCGTTGCCTCCTCACTGCGACTGTCTTCGTGAGATGGAGTGATGAAGGAGCTACTGGAGGGCGGAAGCCATGACTCTGCTCACGGCCCTTGAGAGAATGCTCACGTTGAGGTCGTAGGTGGGCTGGATCTGGTGGTAGACCCCTGAGTCGCTGTAGCTGTGCTCAGGGTCGAGGACGAGGGGGTTGTAGAAGTCCTCCAGGATGTTCATCACGCAGCGGCGGTCCCAGTCGTCCGTGACACGGCCCCCGTAGTTGATCTCCCCAGCTGTGTACTTGAGGACCTGCAGGGTGGGTGTCAGGGCCCGCACAAGCATCTAGCCCCCATTCCAGCCTGTCCCTGGCTCACCTTGTAGGGAATCTCGTCGTACTCATCCAGGAACATCTTGAGCTGGCTGATGCAGATGCGCAGGTCCCCGTCCGTGAACTCATAGGGTATGTTGAAGCCCAGAGGCCCAAACTTACGGCGTTCTAGTGCATTCCCGTGGAACAGGCACAGAGAGAGCAGCAGGGACTTGAACTCCGTCACCTACAGGAGGTGGCAGCAGGAGCGTGAGGGGTGAGCAGGGCTGGTGAGCCGGGGCACACGTCTGCTGCACCTTACCTTGTGACAGGAGTTGAGGAAGTCATCACTGAGGCTGCTGTAGGACTTGAGCAGGTTGGCCTTGACACCGCGTGGTGGTTCAATGGTCATCTTGGAGCCATTCTGCAGGATGGACACTGGGAACTTGTTGCTGGGCAGACTGGTGAGCCACAGGCGGAAGTCCCGGTGCACCTGGTGGTCATGCGCCACTGAGCATGGAGACCCGCCTGGTGGGCGCCCAGCGCCACGCTCCCTGCTAACCAGGACCCTGGGCTACCCGTCTCCCTCCAGGCCTGGGGTGGGCCAGACCAGGCTGCACAACCACTGGTTAAGAATATGGGCTCCAACAAGTTCCGGGGTCACTGGTCTGTGCTGGATGGCCTCCTACACCCGCTGGTGACTGTAACTTGGGGAGAAGATTAATCCCATTGACGTGGGTTACACATGTCAGCTCCCGAGCATATGCTATGTGCCCGGCTGGGATGCTGGCTTTCGGGACCATCTCAACTGGCAGCCGCTGTCTCGATGGACGTGTCCATACTCCTTTCAGCAGAGGAGGTGGTGGCAGGTAGGGCAGCGCACCTTGTCGGGATTGATGTGCTCGATGAGGCGCTCGAGGACTGGCATCCAGCTTGGTGCCAGGTGGCAGTTCTGGAAGAAGACCCATTTGCCCCTCTCTATGGAGCTGCGCATCATGGCTTCTGCTCGAGGACCCTGTGATGGCAGGAGTGCTGAGTTGCGGGGGGATCGGGTGGCCCCTCTAGTCCCCTCCTATCTTGCCCTACCCTTACCTGGCCCTGGCCCAGGGAAATGGCAGAGAGCTTCTTGGAGAACTTCATCTCTTCGGCAAACTTATAGAGGTCAGCAGCAGGGTCTGTGCCAGGCGACAGCACAAAGATGAGGGGCGTGGTGGAGTTGGAGTCTTTGAACACTGCCGACAGGTTGGCCGTCTGCAGGGCAGGGAGAGATGCTGGGGTCACTGGGGGCCTGAGAGCTAGGCCCTGGGCCAAGGAAGGAGATCTTGGGGTTCCCAGAGAGATGCCAGGGGTTTTCCTTTGGGACCTGAACTTCCCAGAGCCTGGGGGCAGGGGCGCAACTAGAGTCCCTGGCTAACCAAAGCTGCAAAGAGGCCTGTCCAGGAACAGTCAGGGCCCTGGGACCCATGGTGGGGATTAGCCCAGGGTGCTGGCTGGCAGCACTTACCTGGGGCTCAATGAATCGTGGCTCCAGATTGGTGGACACAAAGTCTTGCATGGCATTGGTAATCTTATCCCCACGCAGGCAGCGGAGGATGAGCAGCTTCTGGAACTGGTCTAGGTACTGGTCCCACATACCAGGCAAGGGCTCCCTACGACAGAGACCATATCTAGAGAGGGCACTGGCTGAGGATTCTGCCAGCTGGAGAGTAGGAGAGAGTGGGGTGTCCAGGGGATACAGAGACTGAGGTATGCAACCAGAGTTGCAGGGCACACTGGATGGCCCCCGAGAGAAGGCTCTGGGCAGAGCTGTTTCTGGGCTCTCGCGCCTGTGCCCATCCTGCTATGCCCGGGAACCAAGCTCACCGGTGGGGCTCAAGACTGTCGAAGATGGCCCGGAATTCTGAGAGGTGCTCCACAAAGTCATCAGCTAGGTCAGAGAAGGCTGGCAGGTTTGAGAGTGCCAGGATGTCTCGCCAGGCTCTGTCTGACAGCCAGTCTGGTGCAGGGTTCTCAGACATGAAATCGATGGAGCCCCCGGACAGGAGGTAGTGCCACTCATTCTGACAGGGTACAGGGGAGGCTAGTCCCCTGTGGCCCCGTGGCCTGCCTCTGGGTACCCCCACCCAGCAGTACTGTCCCTACCACCCTCAACCAGATAAGTGGGGTCTCCCTTTTGGGTGGCAGTCAGGTCTAGGTCAGTGCACTTTCTGCACATTTTCTTGACTGTGTGCCCTGGGACAAAAAACTCGACCTCTCTGAGCCAGTTTCCTCATTTGGGAGCAGGGGGCATCAGAACTCTGTTTCCTGGGCATAGGTGAGTGTGTGCCTGTGAACCTAACACCTTGCACACAGTGAGGGCTCGAGTAGTGTTGTCTGTCACTATCTCAGGAGTGCTTACCAACACATCATGAAATCCCTGGGCCTCTTGACAGCATGAGCTGGGAGGGTAGGGACCGTCTTGGTGCTCGCCGGCGCACGCTACACTCTGAGAAGGCCTGTGTTCTCAGCACTACTTGGAAACAGCTAACCCAGGGTCCCCTGGCTGTTTTAAAGCAAGGACCCATGTTTCCTGAGGCTTTGGGCCCTTCGCTCTTGCTGTGCCCTCAAGCCTGCCTTTCCTTTCTTTCCACCCTTACTCCCAAGTGCCGTAGGGAAGCAGCCCCAGCCCACTAGGCCACCTGTCTGCTTCCTCGTGCACCTGGTTGAGTTTGCCCTCATTCATCATGATGCGGGCGCACAGCAGGAAGGCAAACGTCAGCTTGTGCTTCTCGAAGAGGCTGCGGCAGACGTTGCTGTAGAGGTTGTAGGTCAGGTAGCGATTGATATTGGCAATGCGCTTCTTCAGGTTGTCTGCAGGCCAGAGAGGTGATGGCAGCGTGCATGGGGAAAGGACGTGGAAGCAAGATCCCCAGGGTCCAGCCCAGCCCAGACAGTTTCCCCAGCAGCCACAGGGATGGTCCGGCATCCCCTCGGGGTACTTGGAGCGCCCAGTAAAGGTGCTAAGAGGAGGGAAAGGAGGGTGTGTATTCTTTTGTAATGTGAGTCTGATAAGAGAGCTTGTGCCAGTGAACGTGAGGGAGTTGACGTGTGTGTTTCCACTGTGGAGATGTGTGTCACATCAGGGCCAGGCTGAAACACTGGCTTTGTGTTAATGTGCGCATGTATGTCAGGTACCTGCCCTCTCTGAGTTGGCGATGCACGAGAGAAAGATGTTGAGAAACCACTCGAGGGAGTACTGGTACATGGGGTCCACGTTGGCCAGGTCAGACACACAGAAGAAGAGGATCTGAGTGCGAACAGCCACGGATATATACTCCATGCGCGTGAGGTCAATGTCCTTTTCTGTCTGCTCTGCGATCCTGACCTTGGCCTGGGGATGTAGTAGGCAGGGATGGTGGTCAGGCCCAGGTGGCTTGCAAAGAGCAGAAGGCAGAGGTGAGTGGGTCCAGGGATCAGGCCTGGGGCAGAGGGGAGATGCAGGAAGAGGCAGGCAGAGGCAGGCAGAGTGGGCAGGTAGTTGCTGACCTGGATCTCAGCCGCCTTCATCTTGGAAGCCTCCAGCACCTTAATGAGCTCCATGTCATCCACGGGGTTGCCCTCGGACGAGCTGAGCCGGTATAAGATCTGGTCTTCGATGTCCTTTAGCTCTTGGCGCATCTTGGCATTACTGACTATCAGCTGGTTCTTGGCCTCTTCCAGGTCGGGCCGCTCCTCAGCCACTACCTGGCCCAGCAGCTGGTCCTCTAGGCCACTGCCGGGGGCAGGGGACACCATGTCTATATCATTTGGTGGGCCCTGGAGGGCAAGTCCTGAGCCTGCTCACCTATCTACCTGTGTTCCTAGGGCTCCAAGAGCCCAGCGTTCCTGAGTTTGTCAGCCCTGGGGTCCGAGCCTCTGGTTCAGGTTGTAAGACTAGCACAGAGTGATCAATTCTCAATGAGATCTCAGGTGGCTGCCTGAGTCCAAGCAGCCCAAGGCAGTTGGAAATGTGAACTGGTCTCAAAAAAATAAGGAGGGGGCTGTGGCTGACTGGTAGGGACAGATCTTAAGGGCATTTTAACTGCTCTGTGGAGAGGTTCATAATAGCCACTGGCATGGAGGCCTTAGCATCGAGGGTTCTGTGGGCTCATTGGGTTCTCAGTGGTCTGTGTGGGTGACCAGGAAAAGCCATAATGCTTGGGATCAAGGCACAGGGGCAAGAAACAGGGTTTGGAAGCAGGGAGCCAGAGTGTGGCTGATTCAGGGCTCCAGGACAGTTCTGGACTAAGGTCACAGGGCCTGCCACGGCCTGAGCTGCAGGGGAAGGGCACTGGGCACGGGGAGGCTAATGCTGGCCAGAGAGGCTCAGGATGAATTGGGGCTAGGGGTTCTTAGATGGAAGTATTGACAAGTAAGGGGAACTGATGGAGGAGCTGGAAAGGCCCAGAATGCCAGAGTGCCTGGAAGGAAACTGGCAGAGCCTGAGAGTGGAGAGACCAACTAAGCCCTGGCCTGCGGTGAGAGGGGGCAGCAGGGCAGGCTGAGGCTGGGGTGCCCGGGGGCTGGCAGCTGACCTGGGCGACAGGGTGAAGTTGATGAGGGTGAGTTTGGTGGAGATCTCAGGTGTGTAGTGTGGGTTGGGCAGCTTGGTGGTGATGTACATCCTGAAGTCCTCATGGTAGGGGATCACCGTGTCCCCCAGCTTCATCACTGTGTTCCCCTGCTGTTTATATGTCTGTGGAGGGGGAGGGCCATGTGCTGTGGCCTGGGTCTCACCAGCCCGGGGGGAAGGGGGCTGCTTCGCTCCAGTCCCGGCTGAGAGCTCCTGCCCCACCGCTGCAGGCCCACCTGCTTGAGCAGCACAGGCTCCAGGGCTGGGTCCAGCTCCTCGCCCACATTCTCCAGAAGGCAGGGCTTGCCAAAACGGATGGCATTCTCCATACTGCGCAGGAAGTCGCGGTCACTCAGCTTGAACACATCCAGCCCACTGTCCTTTTCCTGTGGGTGTCAGGGGGAGTAAGAGCTAGCTGAGGCTCTGCGCCTCCTCTGCCCGTGCAAGTCCGGCTGAGAAGGTGGCCTCACCATGTTCTTGATCCATTTATTGGCCTGGCCCTGGGGGTCAATGAAGTGGGTCCAGCGCTGGGAGAACTGGTTGATGACCCCATTCTCCACTGACAGTGTGTCGTTGGGGAGGCCAGCGATCTGAGAGGCACCAAGCATCGGGCTGAGTCAGGGCTCTCCTGTGAGTCAGTCACCGGGGCGGCGACCACTCCCAGCCTCACGCTTCAGCTGTGCTTTCCCACTCCTTACTGTGGCCCCTTGGAAGTGGGGGGCAGGCAGCAGTGTGTACAAGGTCTGAGCCCCCAGGGCCTTGTCTCTCCTGCTCCCAGATTAGCTCCTGACGCCCTCCTTGCCGGGCCTCTCTGTCCTGTTTACAGATTGCTTGCTCGGTCAGACCATCTCCAGAAAGCCTGGAGTCCACTGGCCCGCTGACCTGGCTCAGTCTCCTGGTGCCCCAACCCTGTCCTTCAGGGTCTAGCTCAGATCTGACTTCTTTTAGGGAAACTTTCTTGACCCTCACTCTGGATACTGCTCCCCCACGCCTACCTTGGCAAGCACCCCTTGAACTGCCCGGTTAGCTAGAGAATATGCCACATTGCACGCAGCTTTCTTCCCCCCTACCCACTACCCTTTTGCTGGACCCAGGCGTGTCAAGGGAGGCATCACCGAGCAGCCCCAGGAAAGAGGATGGGAGAGAAGCAGGAGGCTCCAGCACCTGCCATGAGCGGATCTTCACGGGGTTCCCCAGCGTCCCAATTAGCGTGGGCTCGGAGGTGTGCGGAACCTGGTGGATTCTCAGCTGATCAACCCAGCTGTTGTAGAGCACTGTGCGGTACTGGCCCTGGGGAGATGCCAGACTCAGGGCCACCCCAGCATGATGCCTGATACCCTCCCACTTCCCCCTGTACCCCGGTGCCCTGCAGCTGTGCACAGAGGTCAGAGCTCAGCTGTGGAGCCTGACACTGGCACTCTGGTCCCACTTGGGGTGACTTCCTCGGCCTGTGTAAAGCTCAGTCCCTCATCTGTGAAACGGGTAATGACAAGGTCCACCAGTCAGGGCATGTGAGGCCTGCAAGAGATGCGCACAGCAGGCATGGAAGTGCGAATGATTTCCCACTAGGAGGCCAGCCCTGCTCAGGCAGGCTTCTGCCACCAGATGAACCACCATCTCCAACCACCCGGTGCTCTGCTGCTGCCCTCAGGCTGGAACAGCACCCTGCTCAGACAGGGCATCTGATGAGCAACTGTTGGATGAAAGAGGGAAGACCTGCCTGCCTGCCTGCTTGCCTGCCTGCCTGCCTGCCTGCCTGCCGTCCCTTGTGAGGCAAGGCCTCGGGGTTGGGCCTCATCGGGAGGTGAGGCCAGGCGGGACTTGGGGCTCCTTACCGTGAAAGGGCCCAGGTAGGCCACAAAGCCAGCAGCTACCAGCACATCGCCGGAGATGTTGCCAAGCATGTTTTCCAGACTCTCCACAGTCTCCAGCCAGCGCACCCTCTCGTCCGACAGCCCGTTGATGAGCTGCAGATGCGGCCCCATGAGTGGGTTCTGGGAACCTGGGACGGGGGCCTGGGCATCCCTGCTGGGTGCGGCCCCTGAGGCTGCTGGGGAAAAGGTGCCGACAGCCACCCTGGGACCCAATCTGGAGCAGGCCATGCCCATGGGCCTCCCTACGGGAGGTGTGCACCTTGTCAGCACGGCCCATCCGCTGCTCGCACTGTTCGCACTTCAGCTCCAGCTCCTCCTTCTTGGCGATGCATTCTCGGTACTTGGTCTGCATCGTGGAGATGCCGTCCTCTACCTCTTGTAGGCGCTGCTTTGCCTCCTCCAGGATCCTTTGTGTTACCTCCAGGTCATCCTGAGCCTCCCGCAGGGCTTGCTACAGGCAGAAGGCACCAGGCCAGCTTGTCAGGTGTCCCGGAGGAGCCCATACCCACTCCCTCTGCCCACCAGCTCTGCCCAGTCCTTACCCGCTTGGGCTCCACAGCCTTGGCCACGAAATGATATTTGTACATGGCGCGCACCCACTGGCAGATAGAGGTGCAGGCCTTGGACACCTTGGCGATGGCAGCTGGCTGGAACTCTTCATTGTCAATGTAGGGCTGAATGGCTTTGATCACCGCCTCTCCAATATTGTCCTGGGAATGGGAACCCTGGGTCTCAGGGGGCTTGCCTTAGAGGGAGGATGGGGTGGTGGGGCCTGCTGAGAGACTCCTGACCCTGCCTCTCTGCCCCAGGCCCTGTGTGGGCCTCAGTGCAGATGTCCTCCTTATGGAATACAGGGCCCAGAAAGGGGACGGGAAGAGGAACTTCATTTTTCCCAGGATGTCAGGTAATACAATTGGAGATTTCTTCCTCAAGAAACAGTGCAGCCTCAGGATCTGATAAGACACAGGGTCCACTCAAAACTCATCTAGAGACAAGGGCTGTTTCCTGGCAGGTGCTGAACAAGAGAGTGGTTCCGATGCCCAGCCAGGCTCAGCGTTCAAGAGTAATCCCCACCGAGATCTCACCACCTCCCTAGACTCTGTCCCACCCTGTGACAGTCCAGCCCCATAGGTTAGATGGGCCTGGGAATCTGCATTATCCACAGCTTCCTAGAGGTCAGCGTCTGGGACCAGAGGAGTCCGAGTACTAGCCACGAGCACCACTGGTTTGGACTGAATTAGACCTGTGGCGTCTCTGGTGTCCAGTCTGATGGAAGAAGTAAAGGGAACGGGGAGCTTAGAGAGGGTCCCACTGCCACGGAGATGGCCCACTGTCTTCGATCACTGTGTGCAGCCTGCCAAGGCCTGGGGTCCCAGTACTGACACAAGGTGGTGGGGGTGGCTGTGGGGGACAGAAAGATGCCCCCTACCCAACTTCTGGACTGAAGAGGGGCTCCTCCAGAAGACAGCTGTAGGCTCCAGGCTGGCCTAATCGTGAAGCCGCCCTTAGCGAGCGCTTGTCTCTGGACACTGAGCGCTCCAAATAGAAGGCAGAGAAACCCAGGACAGACAGGGATTGCAACCTCAGGTGCTGAGGTCAAGGGACAAGCTGTGGAAGAGCAGATGGTGAATCCTGGCCAAGGACATGGGTATCACAGGGAGGAAAGGGCGTGAGAACGCCCAGCTGCAGAGCCCTGGAGGGACTGCAGGTGGCATCCTTGGGCGCCATAGCCTGCCTGGGTCCTAATTCCTTGCTATCCCTCGGTGTGGGGTCTGTCTCTTGCTGCCACTAGCTGGAGAGCTCCTCCGGGTCAGGATGTCATCACAGTTCTGCGGCCACAGGGCTGTGTGTTGCAGGCAAAGGCACACAGGACAGAGAGCCCTCACTCACTGGCTGGCCAGGTGCCTGGCACGCACACCTTATCGAACTTGAAGAGGCTCTCTAGGAAGCGGCCCGGGTCCTGCAGCAGCCCCTTGCCGGGCTCCCAGTAGTCGTCGACTTTGGAGCCAGGCTTCTCTCCAGGCACCTTCTTAGGCTTGATGCCCTTCATGATGCACACAGCTTCGATGACCAGCTTCACGCCCGGGGGTGGCCGCTGCATGGCACGCACCTGTGGGTGGGCCAAGAGTGGGGAAGCAGGCCCTGGGAGGGCCAGCTGCCAGACAGGTGGACGCCACAACCCAGTCCCTACCACCTCAGACAGAAGTGCACCAGGGAGCCTCTGAGGTCGGCCTTAGCCTGCGGCTGCTGCTGCTCCCCCTGTACTGGCCTGGCCACCAGGTCCTGGACTCATCTCTTGGGGCCCTGCCTGGGGGCTAGCACAAGCAGGTGAGGACAGGTAGCCGATTCGAGTCCCAGTTCTTTCCCCACCTCTCAGCACATGTCCCCGAGGCATGTGTAGGAGGAGGGCCAGGGGTCCAGGACCAAAGAGGCACCAGGGAAGTACGCCAGGGGGAATCTGGGAGACGCCTGTCCCCACCTCAGTCACGTCGTTCTTGTTGAGGTTGCGCAGGCTGGCCAAGGCCGCGTCCAGGGCTGGCAGCGCCTCGTCCAGATCCTTCTGGGCATCGTCGGCGATGGCTTGTGCCTTTCTGGCCTTGTCGTTGGCCTTGATCTCCTCTGCCTGCACTGAGTTCCGGGTCTCCTCGGCAAGGGCTGTGTCTACCTGGGGACCGGGAGGCAGGGATGGCCCAGCTAGTGGTCAGTGTTAGGAACAGATGTGCCTTTTCCCCTTTCGCCTTTCTGTGTCTCAGTGTCCCCACTGGAAGGACATGAGGATTGGGATGCCCATTTTCCAAGGGGCTTCTCCTCTGTGAAGGGACATGGAAATCTGGGAATGTTAAGAGCCACTTCCAAGACCCAAGTCCTCACTGCAGGCCTGGCATGGGACTCTGGGCTTTAAACACTTAAACACAACTGTTCTTTGGGGCAGGGGACCTCCCTGTAAGACAGAAAGGCGCTCCTCTCACAAGTCATTTTCTCTCCATGGGTTGGGAAAAGTTGCAATAAACCGACTTCTGCCAGACACATTGCTAGATGTCTGCTGTGAGGACGTGGCTCCTGAATATGGGGACTTCATGCAGACTCAGAGGAACTTAGAGGGAGACTCAGGCAGATTCTGCGGGCTGCCTGGGGGCCCTGCACTCAGTGAGTCCTGTGAGGACTGCATCTTGATCTGCTCGTCTGTATAGAAACCTTGTTCTTCCCTATATATCTGCCCAGTGCAGTGCCTGGCACGAGGAGGCCCTAACGAGAATTTCTTGAATAAATAATGATGACTGGATAAGAAAGCTGGGCACAGAGAGGTTAAGCACCTGCAGAGGATGGGCATCTAGCTATCTAGGTTACACCGGGATGCCAAGTATCCTCAGAAACGGCCAGACATTGGGGCTGGGGGACCCAACCTTGATCTGCTCCATGGTGAATAGGGTATCTTTGGCAGCCTCCTCCAGAAGGGGGCGCATAATCTCCAGCTCCTCCTGCATTTTGGCCACATCCTCTGAAGTGCGTAGCAGCTGCAGGGTGCGGGGCACAGAGCGGAAATCAGGCGTGACAGGGACCAGAGAGAGCCCTGGCCTGGAGCGGGCAGAGAGAGAGAGCCCTGCAGGGGCCCCCTCAAAAGTGTCTGACTGGCAGCTTCAGTGGCTCCCAGTTTGCCAGTGGAGCCTTGAGGAAGGAAGCAGTAGGTCCTTAAAAGCTATGGGGTCTGCTTTGGTCTTGTCCCTACTTAGAACCTTTTGCTCTTTTGATGAGACAGGATATCTGTCACCCATTGAAACCTATTTGAAAGGCTGAGAAGGCCACTTATGAAGGGGGCAGAAACATGGGTAGCCAGCCATTGCCCACAAGGGCCCACCCTGGTCCACCTTGTCGAGGCCACTCTTCATGCGGTTCTTGGCTGTTTTCAGCTCCTGTTTCTTCTGCCCGATGAGGATGGAGAAAATATTGAGCAGTTCCAGGTAGCTCTTGGGTGTCACATAGTTGTGGCGAGCCAGCTCGGCCAGGTACTCAACACACTTGGTGGCCACCGACTGGTGGATATGCACGCACACCTGAATCTGTTGGGTGAGAAACCACGGGTGGTGGACTCGAAACCACTGCAGCCTGGTCCCAATGAGGGGTGACATGCAGGAACCTCAAAGTCCCTCACACTCACGCTCCTGTAATCCTCACGACCTCAGGTCACCTTCACCATGATCCAGAGAAATCAAGGGGTTTGTTCAAGTTCACATAGATGTCAAGGCAGAGCTGGCTTTGAATGTGGATCCAGGTGTCTTCTAGCTCTTGGCCTAGTGCCCTTGTCACAACCCTCATGTCCCCCCGTTCCCCCCGCCCCCTGAGAGCCCTAAAGTGAGCCTCCCTTGGAGGCTGAAACTAGGGGAAAGGAAGGCCCAGTGTCTCAGCACAGCTGAGTGGAAGTGGGCTCACCCTGGTGGCCCCAGGTGCCCATCACTCTCTCAGGTTGGAACAGACACATCTAGCTCCTCCATCTGTAAATTTCTGGGTTTATATTGAAGATCCTTTGAAGAAAACTACCATGGAATTTTCCAAGACTAAGAGAAATTGTGACTGTAATGGTGTGCCCAACCCGCTAGATCCCCGAGAATGCTGTGGCTTTCCCATCACCTGAATGAAGAAACTGAGACAGGTAAAGCTATCTGCTTCCAACTGAGCATCAGTGGTGAGCCTGGGACTCTCACCTAGGTCTTAGTGACCCCAAATCCAAATTTAAACAGTTAGGGCCTTTCTCCTAACCGAAACACTCACCAGTCCTTTAATTACTTTAGCGGCGGCTTCCAATTCTGGGATCTCATTCAGGAATGTGGTGGCCACAGATTCTAGGGCCTCTTCTGGCCACGCGTTAAACCAGTCAATGGTACAGCAGTTGACCAGGGAGGGGAACTGCCTCAGGCGAGCTCGGAAAACCTCTCCGATGGGGCTGGTGGTGGGGCAGGTGTCCCAGTGAGCCTGACCTACAGCCCCAGAAACCCAGAACCCAGCACCCTCCCAAAGCCCTGTGGCATGGCAGCCAGGCAGCAACAGCACAGCACCTGGGCCCAGCAGTGTGCTGGGCAGGCCCAGGTCACTCCTCACGACAGGTCCACATGCACCTGCCCCAGCTCCGCTGCCCTTGCGTGGCGGCAGCGGCGACCTGTACCTCATGCACAGCACCACGTGGATGTTGCTGCGCACACGTCCGGTGTAGGCGGCCATGAGGTTGGCTTTGGTGGGCTGCAGGCCCTGCTCCTGGATATAAGGTCGCATGCTATTGACAATCTGGTCGAGCTCATCCAGGGAGTAGAGGTTGGGAATGTCGCCCGAGTTCAGGACGTTGTTGATGTCCTCCAGGAAGGCCTCATTCTTGATCTGGGGGGATGGGGTATAGGGTAAAGCCTGATAGCTGCCAAGTGAGTGAAGCTCCATGATCGTGGTTTCACTGCATTTCTCAGTGGCCCCATTCTACAGACTATACTACCAAGGCTCAGAAAAGCCCAGGGTCATACAAGTGACCTCACAAGTCGTGATCCAAGACTCACACCCAGACCTGCCCTCCTTCAGAGATCCTGAAGGGTTCTCTGCTGGGTTGTGGAAGGTTCCTGGGTCCTGGGGGGAGATGAAGCATTTTCCTTCTCACTTTCCAGGCCTCTCCATGACTTAGTTTACTCACAGGAGAAAACCAGGCCACAGGCAGAAACGGATCCTTGCTCATCTCAGATGGCCAGGGGCTGGCCTGGGCTGGAGGGCACCCCACTTACCTGATAACATGGAGACAGCCCTGGGTGAGACGTGGGGGTAGGAGCAGAGGGGCCTTGTCTAGGGTGAGGCGCATTCTGGGATTTCAGCCTCAGCTCAAGCCTGACCACCAGCCAGGCTTGCACACTGCTCTGTTTGACTCGAGGCCCCAGAACCACAACCTCTCCTTCTCTCAGCAATCTGAGGAGACTTCATGAATGACTAGGGAGTTCCAGAGTGATCAACCCCCGGAGGGGACTCATGAAGACAGTACTTTGGGCACCAGTTTTATGGCCCTTGAGGTGGGAAGTCTTGGGCAGTGAGACGGGTGCCACTTTTGGTCAGCCACAGGGCCTTCTTTACCCTTGGGCCATGTAATGCTCTGTGCCTCCTCAGCTCTGACAGGACGGGGTTGGCCTCAGACACTGGACCCACCCACCTGTGGCTCCCCCCTCACCATGGTGTGCCCTCCCAAGATCCACCCCAACTGACAGTGACCTGGGTGTGAAGAACCGACTGCTTTTCAGGATGTCACACTGGGAATGGGGCGGTATCCTGCCCACCCTGACCCCTGTCCACTGCCCTCGGTGGCGGCACCTGGGTGTCCGAGAACAGGAATGTGATAGGCAGGCTGTGCAGGCCAGCCTTGAGCAAGACCTTCTTGACATCCTCACGCCACTCATTCATGCCATAGTTCTTAGACAGCTCGATCTGGAAGCACTCGTATTCGGCCCTGGGGACAGGGGACAGAGGCTTAGATGAGGGTGTGCCAGAGTTTGGGACAAATGCTGAGGGACTGGTAGGTGCCTACGCTGCTCTCTGGAGCCTTGCTCCCACCCCGGGCAGACCCGCAGACTCTCTGGCACATGCTCTGGCCCCCACACCTTTGCTCAAGCTGCTCCTGCCACCTGGATGCCCTTCCCTTCCATGCTCCCAGCTCTGACTCTGAGGCCCCATGGCCACCTCCTCTAGGAATCCCTCCTGGATGCCCACTAGACACTCATCTCACATCACCACAGGGCCTCTCTTTGGTGCCCAGGTCCCATTCCATTTTTCCAGAAGCCCCTAAGCTGGGGGGTCTGGCTCATGGTGGCCCCAGCTCCCCGCACGGTGGAAGAACGTGGATGAGCCATGTGCAACAGTCAACTACAGCTGCCTTGCCCTCCACGCGGGGGGCCCTCACATGTGCGAGGCGAGCTGTGTGAGGGAGCTGCGGCCGCTGCCGCCCACACCCAGCAGGAGCGCGTTGCCCAGCGCCTGGCGCAGCGTGCGGCTGATGCGGCAAATGTGGCTCATGGCGTCCATGAAGAGGACCAGCTTCAGCTTGGCTGTGTTGATCTGGTTGTAGTCCTCCATGTATTCTTCAATCACCTGCATCATCTGGGGGCCAGTGGGAAGGGAGAGCCGGCCCTCCCTCTGTGCACTGGCATCCCCAAGAGGGAACACGCACTCCCGTGACCAGCCCTGCTCCGCTGTGCCTGGAGCGGTGTTGGCCCTTAAGAGGGTTCCACCTGAATGAGGC
This sequence comes from Solenodon paradoxus, assembly GCA_004363575.1. Lineage (NCBI taxonomy): Eukaryota > Metazoa > Chordata > Mammalia > Eulipotyphla > Solenodontidae > Solenodon > Solenodon paradoxus. The sequence continues at coordinate 131,040 of RJWH01002104.1, read as the reverse complement.
CTGACCCGATGGACACATTAGGCCTGTGGGTGAGGGTCAGACCCCTCTGCTCCCTGTGCGACTCCCAGGATGTGCTGACCTGGGACCCTGGTGGGGGCTCCTGGGACCTGGAAGAGGTTATGTGTGGAGAGAAATGATCAAGAGGCTCACTCCAGCCACTGAGCTCTGAGGTCACTGACCAAGGCCTCCTCCTGCCTCCAGGGGGTCATGACTCAGACTTGAGACTCCAGGGGCCCTGCTGCCACCTTTGGGTGGGACAAGAGTCCCTTAAGTGGGCACAGCATGTCCCTGTTTATAGAGTCAGTCTCAGCAACCACAGGCCTGTCCTCAATGATAGGTCAAGCAGGCCTCGCCCACTGACAGGTGAGGAAACAGGGACTCCAAAAGGCAAATGCTGTCTGAAGTCTCTCAGCTGGCTTCTAATCCAGTGCTATGCTCCTGTGGTCACAACGTGATGGTCTGTTAGCCCTGGGCACAGAGGACCTGGGTCTAAGGGGCAGAGGGAAGGGCACCAGCCGGGCCCTTTACCTTCTTCTCGCTGGTGATGAGCTCATAAGACTTGACATCAGAGCCTGGTGACATGAAGTCCCCGTAGAGGATGGGCTGGAAGGGGCAGACCTCATCGAAGGTCACTCCCCACTCCTCCATGTGGCTCTCCAGGAGCCTGTCGAACCAGCTGCGGTCCTCCTCGTTCACCAAGCGGTCTCGGAACACGCGGCAGTTCTCGTGATACCACAGTCGCAGCAGCTGTGCCTTGTCCTGCATCCACCCCAGCGTCAGCCCCGGCACCAGCACCCACCCTCGCCAGCTCTCTAAGCATCAGGGAGGGTGGCTGGGAGTCACAACTTCTGGGCCCAGTGGGGCCTGGTTCTTCCACCCAAGACACAGCCAGGGTCATGAGCTGGGGCTGCTGCAGGGGGCATCGCCTCTGGGGGCACGGAGTGAGCTGCACAGTGCTGCCAGGCCTCTCCTCCCAGCTCCAGGCCCAGCTGGCCAAGGGCAGGCTGGCCGCCCGGCTCCATTAGCTGGCCATCCTCTCTCTTCCCTTATAGTCCCCGTGGCACCTAAACCTCGAGCCTAGGAGGGATGCTTATTCTCTTTATACCTTCCCAACACCCTGCATCTAACCACTTGGCAAGCCCTACTGATTCTGTCCCTTTCTCCATATTTGCTGCCCCCTCCAATCTGGCCTCCCTGCCTCCCTTGGGTGATTGGATAGCTTTCAGGAAGCCCCCAAGGCTCTTCTCATAATTCCCTTGGCCTTCCAACTCCAGGGTCAGCTTCTGTCATGCTGCCCATTTCTCTTGGCCCTGGGCCACACACACACTGGCCCATCCAGTCCCCATTCTGAGGTACAGATTTGCCTTCCCTGCCCCATAGCTCCCCCACCCCTGCCAAGCCCACAGAGTCTCCCCCGGCCCACCAGCACACCTGATAACCGACTCCCCACTACATTCCTGCTCCTTCCACCTGGGGGTCCCTGGTTCCCAGAAGGCTCCCCACTCAGTCTTTGCCCATAATCTTCTCCCACATGGGCCACGTCAGGAACCTTCTCTCTCCTGTGCTGCCTGGTTCTCTCCTTTGCGTGACCCCCATCACGGCTACCATTTTAGGAAGACCTGCAAGATGGGCTCAACTGCAGACAGGCAGTGTGCCTGGGAGTCTGGCACCTCCATATCGCCAGCCTCCTTGGGGCCTGGCCTAATCAAGGCCAGGGAGTGTTTGGGCAGGAAACTGGGGAGCCAGGGAGGACTGTGAGGGCAGAGGGCACTCCTCAGCTGGACACTGGGGAAGGGGCCTTCCAGGTCCTCACCTCGACCTTGGCTGGGTCAGCCATGAGCATGCCCTGGAAGACCTTAGAGAGGTCCCTCAGGTTGAAGGTGTAGTGTGACTTAGCTGGGGTGGGCAGCAGCTGGGAAGTGATGGTGGAGTAGATCATGATGGTGGCGTCCACAAGGGGGCTGCTGAAGCAGGCAACATTGGGCGCCCCAGCTATGGAAGAGCACAGTAGACCGGGTCGGACAAGGGCCAGACCCTGTGTGACCTCTGCGGAGCTTAACTTGGGCTGTGTCTCCCCAGCTACCCCTCCTGAGCCTGATGCCAGGATTCCACCTACTCTTGGTCCCTCTCACAAGCTGCCTCCTTTACAGGCCTTCCTGATGCCCCCACTTGGAGCAGGAAAATCCCCACTTTTCATCCATATCACCAACGTAGCCAGTGCATGTGCTGGGGTGTGGGACACAGTCATGGGATTGGGGGTCAGTGCTGGACAGGGCTTTTACTGCCTTGTCCTCTAGGACTGAGTCATGAATCTGAAAGGTGCCAGCTCTGAGCCAATGCTGGAAAAGGGGTCCCTGGCTCCCACAGGCTCCAGCAATGCTTTGCGGCAGCCATGACTCAGGGCTCACCCAAACCCCGTGCCGTTGCTGCAGCCCCCAGTCTGCACTTTCATCACAAACATAACCAACTGGCTTGTTCTTTGAGAACTAGCCAGTACTTTGTTGGGAACCAAAATTCTGTCAGCAGGAACTTGGGGCAAAAGGAGCCCCCAAAAGTGAAAAAACAGAAGAAGAGCTCCTTTGAAGGGAAGAGGGGCTAATGTGTTCATGCAGACACGGTTTTAAACCCTGGGTAGAGAGGGTGCGACACCCTCACTCTCAACAAGCTGATGTTCTCATGGGAGACAGACATGATGAAAGTGGGCAGCAGACAGGTGGTGGAAGGTACTGTGGGGAGGTCTGTGACAGGAGAGGGTGGAGGGAGTCGGAGCTGCAGGAAACCTCACTGAGGAGGACGAACTGGCAGAGACCTGAAGAAGCAAGCGGCCAGCAGGCCCAGAACTGGAGGTGTGGTCAAGAGGAGACAGCAGAGCGAAGGCCTTGAGTGGGGCACATCTGGGCTCCAAGGACCAGCAAGAGGGGTGCAAGCAGAGAGGGGCAAGGGGTGAACAGATAGCCTTGCCTGCCCCTGCCCGGACTTGGGATCTTGCCTGTATAGGTGGGTGAGCAAGGGATGGGTGTGATCTGATTTTGTGTTTGAACTGGTCCCTCTGGCCTCAAGGAGAGGATAGATGGGCAGAGGATGGACAGACAGATGCAGGAGATGAGGGCAGATGCAGAGACCAGGGAAGGGCTGTTGCAATGGCGTGAGTTGGGGTGGGATGGTGGCTGGGTGAGAAGCAGTGGTTCAGGTGGGCTCTGGAGGGAGAGCCCCCAGGTCCTCCTGACAGATGAGATGTGGGTGAGAGAGCAAGGCAGGGGCTCACCAGGCTCTGGTCCTGAGTGACTAGAAGGACAGAGGTGCCATCGCCTGAGACGAGTGGTGGGGCAGGAGCTGGATTTGAGCATGTTCAGTCTAGGAGGTCCAGGGCACACCGAGATGAGGGCCTGAGGTTCAGGAGTGAGGTTGAGACTGAAGAGGCAGCCTTGGGGTCATCAGCATGAGGATGAGGTCCATCACCAGGGGTGGGAGGAGACTGCCAGAGAGTGTGTGGTTGGAGAGAAGAACGTAGGGAGCAAGCCTGGGGAAGGAGAGGACCGAGTGCTGACTGTTGGTCTGGTCAGAGGAGGACACGTGACAAACTCACTCAAGTCTGGTGCTGACAGGAAGAGAGACATTTTTGAGGAGTTTTGCTGTCAAGGTGAGCAGAGAAATGGAGCGATTGCCTGGGGTGGGTAGAAAGGAGGCAGAGAAGTTGCCTTGGGTTCCGTCGTTGTTAAGATAGAAAAATCGGGACCTGTTCCCATGCCACTAGAATGGGCCAGTAGAGCCACCTCCCTAAGCAGGACAGACACAGGGGATGGGATACAGGTCAGAACAGCAGGGAGGTTCATTCCAGTAAGGAGAGAGCGGGCAGCCCCAGAGAAGCCTGGTGCACATGAGCAGTAGATATGGAGCCCAAAACACGCCGTCTTCTGAGGCCTCTTTCAGCTGAGGTGGGGGGCGGCGGCGAGGTGAGGGGAAACGAGGTCTGAAGTGGTTAGCTTTGCCCGGTATGAGCTACCAAATGAGGACACGTGACTCTGGGTGAAGATCTCCCCTGGCTCTCAGGCTTGCATCTGCTCCTTGGGAAGGGTTGGCTCTCTTCAAGGTCCCTTCCCTTTCCTTTCTTCCCCTCCCCTCCCCTCCCCTCTCCTCTCCTCCTTCCTCTATCCCTTTACCCCCTCCTTCCCTCCCTTCCTCCTTCCCTTCCATTTACTATGGGTCAAACACTAGTGCAGGCTCTGATGAACTGACTGACTAATAATTGGTGAATGCGCCTAGAAGGGCACTGGTGTCATGCTAACCGTAGCTTCAGCAACGTCCCAAGGTCCTCACATGAGTCTGAAGGTGGTTCCCTGGAGCCCTGCCTCAGCCACATGCACTGGAGCCCAGGGCTCACCCTGGAACCAGCAGCCCCTGCCCACCCGGGCCCTGCCCAGGCCAGCACTTACGCACAGGGTCCCGGTAACTTTTTTCTCCGAGGAGTCCATCTAGAGAGTTGAGGGAGAGACACGGGGCTCACTTAGGTGGGCCCCTCGCTGTCCACCTTGCCTGGCTATGTCCGTCTGGGCAGCTCCCAAAGCAGTTACCGACCACCCCACCTCCTCAGAGCGCTGTGATCCCCCCAGCTTCCAAGTGGGGATTGTAGGCAACTTCTTGCCTGCAGCCCCTGGGGCAGGGCAGCCTAGAACAAAGGAGGGAAGACCAGACTCCCCTCACATGCCACCTGGTAAGTGCCAAGTGGAATTCAAAGGTCAGAGCGTGGGTAGATGGGTGGTGAGCTCGTAGTGGGTAATCAGGACCCTGAGGTAGACTCCCATAGTGGATTAGGGTCACTTTGTCCTTAAAGTCTTGGTGGTTTTTCTCAATTTACAAAAGCAACTTCATTTCACTAATGTATATTTATGTTGGTCTATGCATATATGTACATATATATAAGTCCTATATTCAATAATCACCATATGCCAGTCTCCATGTGAGATGCTCTAAATGTAATACCTTCTTTAAGTGTTATAGCTTGGGGTGGTGGGTACTATGATCACCCATTTTACAGATGAAGAAACTGAGGCTCAGAGAGGCACATGAATTTGCCAGAGGTAACATAGCTGAGTAAGGGGTAAATGGGCTGATGTCAGTGGTTTAGTTATTCAGCCCTTCTCAGTGACTGCCCAGTGGTCCTCGGTGTGCTTGGCCTGGGCTTCTACTGCCCTTGGCTTCTGTACTCCTGCCCAGTGCTCACCCATCCAACTGCCCAGGATGGTGGAAAAGATGTGCTTCTTGCTGATCTCATTCATCTCCGTAAAGGACAGGTAGTTGAAGTGGCGCGTCAGTCTCGGGGTGATGGCATTCCTGCCTCCACCAGGAGGTCCCATGGCACAGACAAAGTTGATGTCCACCAGCTTCTTGAAGGCTCCTAGAATGGGGGGCAGGAAGTCAAGAAGGCGCCCTGCCTAGGGCTGCATTAGTCTTTTCTAGAGCCCAGTCACTGTGTCTTTGTGGGACTCCTCCTCCAAAACAGAATAAAAATGATAATTTATGAAAATAAATATATTACCATACATGAAAATGTCTTTGACCCAACGGTTCCTTTTCTCCTTGATTTTGAAAGGAATGAAAACATTTCTAGTGACTCTCTAAGCCCCATGACCCCAGGCCCTACGCAGCACCCTGGCCCCGCTCTGTGGCCCTGGCTGGCCGGTACGCACCAATGGTCTTGCGGTCATACCAGCCGCGGTGGTCCATCCACTGACGCAGCAGCTCGATGGGCGGCTGCGCGCCATATATCTCCAAGGCTGGCATGTTCAGGTCATCGATGAAGAAGATGAAGTTGCGCCCCAAGGGCGGCCCGAACACACCCTTCCTCCTGTGGGAAGGGGCTGTGAGAGCCCAGCAACCGCAGTGCCAGGTCTCCAGGAATCCAGGGGCAGCAGGATGGCCACTCCCCCTCTGGGAGTCCCTCACTAACTTCAGCCTCCTTGGAACCGCTGGACCTCTCGAGCAGTCCAGGGGCATCACCCCTGGCTGCCCCGGATCTGGGCTCACTCAGGGTACACGTCACCTCCCAGGCCGATGCATAACAGGCCCTGCGCGTGGTCCAGCCCAGGGCGAGCACCCGCAGGACTCAGCAGGAATTCCCGGTAGAAGAAGGCTCCAGAGCAAGCCACTAGGGAGCCCTGGCCCTGCAGGAGGCTTCTCACACACCCAGGGGCACAACTGGGTGGGGAGGTGGGACAGCAGCTGGTTCAGGCAGGTTAGGGGTACATCGGAGCCCAGGAAGGAGGGCGGGGTGCCATGCCTTTTGTCCAGCTTGCTGTCAATGAGATCCTGGGTTTGGTTGGCTGAAGTGCGGGCTGAGAAGGTGAGGAAGTGGCTGATGAACTCCAGCGGCAGGTTCTTGAGAAGTTTATCCGAGATGGTGAGGGTTTTCCCTGTGCCTGTGGGTCCGACGCACAGCACCTGGGAGAGGCGGCATCACATGAGCGGAGCACCGCCACCGGGCCAGGCACACAGCGGGCTCCACCACCCTGCAGCGTGGGACACCGCTGCCCCAGACCCGGGCCTTGGTGTCAGGGCTCCAGTGAGAGGGGCACTCACGGGGTTGTGGTTGGCAAGCAGCAAGCCCAGCAAGTAGGACATCTGTATGGTGTCCATGGTGGGCACGATGATGTTGCAGTAGTTGGTATCTGGCATCATAGTGAACACCGTAGAGGCATCTAGCCACTTCACCCAGGCCACCTGGGAGCATAGATGGCTCAGGGAGGGCCTGGAAGCCCGCCTTCCTCCCCCTCCAGCTGCACCTCCCCTGCCCATCTCATGCCTCAGGGACATAGGGAGCTGCAGCGCTGGGCCTTGGCAAGAGGTCCAGGAGAAGAGTTGATGCTGACAGAAACAGGAAGCCCCCTGTCCTCCTTTTCGCACAGGTGGGGGGTCCCTAGGGACTGCCAACTCCTGGCCTCTTCATGAAGGAGGTGCTTTGGGAACTGGACAATAATAAAGGCCTGTTCTGATCTGTTTTAGACTCCCTAAGGGTTTGGGGGCCAGTCCGTGGGTGCTGACATCACATCGACACTGAGAGGTCCCCTGGCCCGTCTTCCCTGTCTGCATAAATCTTTTCACCACAGCGCTGACCCAGCTTGCAGACCAACATGACCTACTGGGGACAGTTTGTATCATTAGACTCAAATGAGCCCTGGGATTTCCCAGCAGGACCCCGCATAGTTGCCATCTCTGCACACATCTCTCCATCACCCCCTTCTCCTGGGCTGGGGTCTGATCCTGAAATGAGGGAAGGCTCATGGAGCCCTCACTGACTGTCAGGAGGGATGGGGACACCAAGGCAGGCCATGGGGGCTTTCTCTCCTGCCCTCAGGGAGCCCGGCCCCTGAGCAATCGGGGTCTTTAAGTAGAACCAAGGTGGCCAGTCTCTGGGATTAGCCTCAGCACAGAGGAGGCAGTGGTTGTGGTTGCAAAGGGCCATCTCCAAGTTCCAGGTTCAAGCCCAGCTGTCACTAACCAGCTGAGTCTGACCGATCGGAGCCTTAACTAATGGGCACAATATTAACCATCCCAAGCATCTGTGAGCTTCATGAGACGGTATAATGAGGTCTGTGGCTTCTTCTCTGTGGTCACTATTCTTCCAGTAGGACAGCCAGCACCCAGCAGGTCCCTTTCTGTCCTGTTCCCTTGGGCAGGCTAACAGTCACCTGCTTGCCCTCCTCGTCGTCATCTTCATCATCGTTGGTGTTGCTGATGCCAGCGTCATCCAGCCTATAATCGAACACCAGCCCCTCCTCCGGGAATTGCAATGTCAACTGCAAGGGGCAGGGTGGGGGGTGGTGGGGAAGGCTGGCTGTGAGGCCTAATAGTTTGTGTGTCTACATGTCCCTTGGGGTTCCAGAAAACCCCACGTTCAGTACATGTATCCCAGACCTGGATCCCAGCCCAGAAGCTGCCACCCCTCACTTTTTCTGTTTTCATCTTGATCTTGAGCCAGTGACTGAAGCTAATGCGACTGCTGATGTCCCCTGTGGCACCCACACTCCAGATCAGGGAGAAGATGAACCAGGGCTCGACCAGCTCTTGAATGCGAACCACCTTCTCGTGGGGTATTTTCTTGAGGCCCTGGGGACAGAGGAGATAGCATCAAGTTAAGGCAGGAACAGTACTGAGTGGCCTGAGAAAGCCGGGGTGCAGGGAGTAGGGGTCACCCCTTGGCCTCTATCACATAGTTTTGTGTTTCTGCTGCAGACTGGATGGAGTGGTCCTGGACCCTGTGAGCCAATCTAATTCTCTCTCCAGGAAGCTAGACTCGGGATTCAGGGCCCTCAGGCAGCCCTGGGGCCTTCAGGAGTGGGCACCCGGCCCATGGCTTAGAGTTACACCTCTCGAGGCAGAAAGGGTTTGAAGAAGCAGTCCAGCAGCTTGAGGAGACTCATGGTCAGGTTGCTGTTGGTTGAAGTGATCACCTCCTTCACCGAGGACCGGATAAAAGTGATAGATGCCTGCAGGGGATGGGCACCTGGTTCTTGAGACTGGCGGCCACAGTGCCCTGCTGCCCCACCTGAGTCAGGCACTCTGTGGCCTCGCTTACCTCTAGGTAGCTGACAAAGAGTGCCTTGAACTGATCCTCATGGGGCTTGATTAAGGCAGGGATTCTTTTCAGCCAACACTCAACAAAGGGCATGAGTCCCAGGATGCTGGGTTCCAGGTACACCATGCCACATCGGGACACTGTGGCTGGTGAGGCCACAGCCAGGTCCTGCACCTCAAACATCATGGTCATTGCCTGGAGCCAAGATGAAATGTGTGAGTGGGTCGGCCACCTGCTCCAGGGCTGGTAAAAGGGCTGCATGGCTGTGGGGAGAGGCTGCCCATCCTTTCACCGTGGGCAGGCCTGGGGTGGGCTGTGGGCCAGGAACAGTGCCAGGGTCAGGGGTGCAGAAATCCATTGACCCTCAATGACAACGTTCTCTCTCTAGAGCCCCGAGAAGGAGCCAAAGTCAGGGTACCTGGGAGCTCTCTGGTCAACCTGGGGTCAGAACATTTGGGAGCCTCTGGAACCCTAGGGAAATGTGAGCTGTGTGCTATGCTCCCGAGCCCCACACCTGTGCACACAGACATAGGTTCACATTAACCTCCAAGTGTTCTCAGAGGGACTCAAAAGATCTGCTCCGTGCAGACACCGTGAACGCTCCTGTGCTTGGGAGGTACCCCTGCTCTATCCTCACCAGGAGAAGTGGGTCTGAACTACACAGATTCGGGGGCAACAGCTGTTGCCAGGACACTTGGCCCAGATGCGCCAACATGGCTGAGATTGGGCCTGGGAGGCCCTGGGGGAGGTGGGTCGTGGTCCTGCCCATGGCTGGGTAGACACACCTCGGTCAGCTTGATGATCTCCCCAGAGCTGAGGCACAGCTTCTTATTGTCATCTAGCACCGTGTTCATGTTCTCAATCCAGATGGCATCCACCGGCCCATCAAACATGTACCACTTCTTGTTGGAGTTGGAGGCGATAGCACCCGCCCGGATGAGGGAGGGGAAAATCCCGTCTGTCCTGCAGCCGCAGAGAGGGGAGGACTGTGGGTGCTGGGGAGGCAGCGGGGAAGCAGAGTGGGCTCCCAGGGGAAACTGACTGAGGGTTGGCGCTGCTCTGCTTGAATTGTTTTCTTCTTCAGTATCTTCACCCAATTAAAAATGATCGCATGGAAAATGGGAGTCTCTGGTGTAACATAGTATCATGAAAACCTGTGCTTCCAGTGTCTCTGCCAGTTGCCCGGTATAGTTATACAGAGGAAGTTAAAAGGGGACAGCCTTCAGGGAGCAAGGGAATAGGGGAGGAGGTAACAGCAGAGATGGAGGCCCAGGCAGTTCCAGAGATGGAAAGAGAGGGAGAGAGCAAATGAGTTAGCAGAGACAGAAGGGTAAGCATGAGAGGTAGCTGGCTCCTGCCCAGAATCCAGAAAGGCTTGTATTTCAGTGGTACCAGGTGCCAGGAAAGACTAGGAAGCGGGGACATTTTTCTAATCTGATCTCCAGGTCCCGTTTCCTCTCATAGGAGCCTGGAAGGGTATGGATAAGATTTTAACCTGAAGTGGGGAAAGCAGTACAGGCCCAAGTTCCCGCTTTGGAAAGACGAATGAGCTTCCCTCTCCCCATGCCATTCCCTATTGGGCTCCCAGGAGAATGAAGCCAAGTGGACACCCCCGCAGGAGATGGAGACGTTTCTGGGGAACAGAATAGCCCCATGGAGAAGACGCTTGGGTCTTCTGTCGGGAGGTCTCCACACAGTTGCCCTTCTCCTATCTCCATGCATTCTCCTAAAATGCCTGACTCAGCCTAGGCACAGAGGCCCTGAGAGGCACCCCCCAGTCTCTCTTGGGGAGGGGGTCTCTTGACAATCAACCTTGACAGAGCATGTGGCATGTGCTGCCCTGTTGTGGGCATTTTCCATTTACTAAGTTCATTTTCTGCTCAGTGTAACAGCGGTGCTGCTGTTACCCCAACTTTGCACGCAGTGAGGAATGCAGTGATGGGAAGTGTCCCAGGTACTGGGCCCAGAGTCTGAGCGCTAGCCTTCTGCTGGGCTCGGGGAGGGAGAAGGGGGCCCACGGTCCTCAGCATCCAGAGGTCTGGGAGCCGGGTGATCACTGAAGGGGTCAGGGGTCACTCACCACTCATGAGTGAGCAGGTCAAACTCCCCGTAGAGCTGGCCCATCGTGATGGACTTGGGGTTGAGCACATAGTAGTTGACGGCCTCGTACACGCCACCACTGATGCTCGGCTGTCCCTTCAGTAGTGTCATGGCGTCTGCTAGGACTCTGTAACACTAGGGAAGTGGGCCATACCAGAGTGAGCAGGGCACAGGGGCAGGAGGGGATTCTTGAGGCCAAGGAGATACAGGCAGAGACCAAGAGCCCAGCTGAGTCTATGCCACCCTTGGGCCCACTGACTGGGCATTGGGTTGCCCACACTGGCCTCACTTACATTACTCTTTCCAGAGCCTGTGGGCCCAACGAGCATGAGGCCATGTCGTACCACCGTGGTCTCGTAGAGCTGGATGCACTTGGACAGGAAACCTGGAAGGATATGGCACGGGAACCCAGGAGTCAGGACATGGGCTTGGTCTTGTCCCCAACACTAGCTTGCTCTGTGAACTCAGGTGGATTACCGTACTCCTTGAGCCTCAGTTTCCTTATCCACAAAATGAGGATGGCAATAGTGCCTCCCTCATAGGTACAGCGGCTACAGCCTTATCGTGGAGCCTGGCACGGAATAGGAGCGCTCTGCCAATGGCCAGCTATTATTTCCATGTGACTATCATTCCCTAACATCCACTGGCTAGGTGGGTCCTGCTCAGTGTCAGATGTCACAGGTCCCATAATCAACCTCAGTCCCAAAGCTACTCCCCTGCCTGCTGAGACCACCACCCCAACTAAGAGCTGGCCAATACGAGGCAAAATCCCATGGACAAAACGTGAAGATCACTCGGGAGCACTGACTGACCAGGACCAGAGCTTCAGGACAGCTGCAGGCAGAAGGGAATGAGCTATGGCTTTATCCCAGGAGTGACACACTGCTTGTCTGGGGGCCCTTGCCAGATAGACAAGATCCAATTATTCAGTGATAGTAAAGCTGACTCGAGGCTGCGCGCGAGAGAGGTGTTTTGAAGGCGTCATTCAACAAGCCTTCCAGGACTGGAGGTGGTGTGGAGCCAAATGAGGAATGGAGAGACATGGTGGCAGGCGAAAGGCCTTGTGCACAGGTATGTCAGGCCCTGAAGAGGGGCCTACATGGCCAGGGTGGCCGATGCGACTTCCTGGAGGAGCATTCCTGCCCCCATTCCCCCACAAGGACCAGCTGGGAGGACCTGGAGGAAAGGAGTGGGAAGCCAAACCAGGGGCTGGTGGAACAAGAGCTCAAGCGGCAAGGCCGCATCATGGTGGCAGATCTCAGAGCAGAGGGTCAGGGTCAGAGAATGGAATTCTCCAGAGCCTTCCAGCTGTGCATGGTCTTCCAAACAGGCTGGTGCAGGAACAATGATGCCAGGGCCGCTGCTCCATGGGGAGCTTGACTGCACCCCGCTGGTGGGGGTAGGGTGCTTTGCTTTGGGTGAAGCCTGAGTTCCAGAAAGGGATGTGCTGAATTAAAATAACCTTACACCTGAAAGACTGGCTGTTATCCAAAAGTCTGGAAACAACAAATGCTGGCAAGGATATGGAGAGAAAACGGAACACTTTGTACTGTTGGTGGGAGTGCAAATTGGTATAGCCCCTATGGAGAACAGTTTGGAGATTCCTCAAAAAACTGAAGATGGAAATCTCATATGATCCCATCATTCAGTTTCTGGGCATCTGCCCAAAAGATACAAAAGCACCATCCGCAGTGATGTATGCATCCCCTTGTTTATTGCAGTCCTATTCATAATAGCTAAAAAGTGGAAACTACCTAAGTGCCCAACATCAGATGAATGGATAAAGAAGATGTGGTACATACACACAATGGAATACTGCACAGCCCTTAGAAGAGATGAAACCCTGTCATTTGAATCAACATGGATGGAACTAGAGGGGATTATGCTAAGTGAAACAAGTCAAAAGAAGAAAGATACCAGATGACCTCACTTATAGGTGGAAGGTGAATAGTTAAAACAAAGGAACAGATGAAAGATAATCAACCCAGGAACATTCGCAACAGAACTGAGGTTACCAAAAGGGAATGGGGTGGGTGGGGGCAAATGGTGGTGGAGCCCACTGGACAATGGGGAAGAACACTTGGTGATTTGCTGGAGGGCAGGGTGTGTTGAAATATACCTAAGAAATGGGGAACCGATACATAGGAAATTATTTTAATGTGTAGAATAATTACTACAATAAAAAATAAATGAAAAAAAAAGGGATGTGCTGTCTTGGGCGAGGTGGGGTTGGGGGAGCCTTGGACAGGCCACAGCTCACCATCTTCCCTCAGTGGGGTATCAAGCCCCATTCCCTCTCCAGACCACCGGACAGGGTAGACAGCCTCTGTCAGAAGGAGGAAGGCCCATGAGGAGCACTGGTGCTGTAACCACTCCTGGTCTGGGGAGGGTGGCACCTGCTTCCTGGATGTGAAATCATAAGAGATATGTATGCTAGTTTGTGTGCCCCCAACTCCTGGCACAGCTCCTCAGGCTCCCTGTGAAACGTGGTCCCAGGAGAATCTCCTTTTCTAATATTTATTCCTTTACCCTGTTTTCTGACACAGAGCTCCTAAGGCTTTTGCAAATTCCTGAGTTGATAGAAACGTCTTTTGTTCTTTTTTTCTTTTCTTTTCTTTTTTTTTTAAAGGAAAGGTGCAGGCAGGAATGAAGGTGAGCAGGGAAGCAGGAATAAAGGTGAGCAGGCAGGCAGGCACTTTATTTATCCTTATTAAGTTGCACATCTTGGTTGTTCCCCCCAGAACGAAAACCCAGGTCCCTGGCATGCATGTGGACGGAGCTTCAGCTGGAGGCAGTTGATCAAACCACGACCCACCAGGGCATGCCCATCTTTCGTTCTAACAAAGTGACTCCTGATGGGGTGCTTCAGGGTAGGGGCTGGTCATCAGAAAGACTGAGCTGGGATTAGAAGCCTGGAACTTTCAAGCTCATACCTCTTCCTGGGAGTCAGAAGAGGGGCTAGAAGTCAAGGTGAAAACGAGCAAGCCTACATGATGAATCTTCCGTAAAAATCCCCAAAGTGGTGTGCCCTGATCGCTTAGCGGTTATGTCTGTGACCTCCAGCTGGCATAGTCAATACACATCCCCAGGACAGGGGTTCATGACTCAGGGCCAGAGGTAACAACCAAAATGTACAACTCGATAAAATAATGCTTCTTCCTCTTCCCTCTGCCTGCCCGCTCCCCCGTCATTCCTGCCTGCACCTTTCCTCCAAAAAATAAAATCCCAAAGGTATGGGATTTGGAAGCGTCCAGTTTGGTGAACACACCCACATGCTGGGAGTGGGACACACCTCTCCTCCTGTTTATCTATCGCTTCCTCTGACTCTTCATCTGGGTCCTTTGTCATATCTTTTATTAGATAATAACCCAGTAAATGCATTTCCCCGAGTTCCATGAGAACTTCTAGTGACTGATCAAACCTGAGGAGGATGCCAGATGGAAGTAGTGGGTAACCTGGGGGCATTACATGTGGCTGACACTCTTAGGGGATTGAGTCGAAAAAACCTGTGGGGTCTGTGCTACCCTGAATAGTGTCAGGATTGATTTGAATTGCAGGACACCTAGCTGGTGCAGGGGAGTTGGCCCACGTGGGAGTAAATGCACACCTGGTATCTGGGACCTGTGCGTGTCAGTGAAGGAGAGACCATTCCCCCAGACACCCAGACTTGACCAGGTGTGAGGGACCCTGCAGCTGGATTGGCCAGCCTGTCCCCCTGTCCTAGAGCCAGCCCTTTCTTGGACCCCCACAGGGGTCAGGGCAAGGGCCAGGGACTGACCATCCACAGCCTTAAGGTTGCTCTTCTCACAGGTCTGGCGGATGGCCTTGTCCAGGATGCCATAGTCAGTGTCCTCGTCCTTGATGGTGGGGAACAGGTCAGACACGATTCCAGAGAAGAGCTTGAGATCCTCCTGCAGGAACTTGGGCACGTTCACGTCTCGGATGGCCCGAAGGCAGATGAGCTCCTGTAGCAGAGGCGGGTGGGGTGGGGCTTCAGGCTGGCCCAGATTAGTGCCTTTCCACCCACCCCAGAGCCCTCCTGGAGCGCTCACCTCATTCATGCCAGGGTTTTCTCGTTTGAGGTTTCCAGCAGCTGAGATCACAGTCTTCACAGCTCTCATCCCGAAGTCATAGTGGTCCTGTCACCCCCAGGCAGGAAGGAGAGTGGGTTGGCCCTGTACCTCTAGGGGGTTCTGCCTAAAACACTCTGCCTCCTCATCACCCAGCTCACAGCTGGGATGTCACCTTCCCTCAGGCTGTCCATGACACCTGAACATCCCAGCCTGCACAGTGTGTGGCCCTCCCCACTTCACCATACCAGTGGCCTCTCCTTTTACCAGATAGCTTAGTCTGCAACTGACCCCTGAGAAATCCCTGTCGCCCCAGCATGGTGCCAAGGGCAGGATGCTCTCGGGTTTTGTTCTTTGAGTGAAGGAAGCAGTTTCCCATCTGTGCCGTAAGTGGGTTGGCCTCTATGACTTTTGAGCTTCCTTCTAATATTCTCTTGCAACACCCCCTGAGACCCACCCTTTCAGTCACAACACTCTGGCTTTTCTCCACTGTTGCCTCTGGTTTTATTTCTCTCCATCATATAATAAGGATGCAGGAAACAGTTAACTCAATCATTTTGCCCCATGGTGCCAGACCATGAGAGCTGCGTCTAGACCTGACCACAGACCAGCAAATTTCTAGAAATCTTAGACTTAGAGCTGGAGCTTGATTTTAGGGTTGAGTAACTCTGAAGAACCACGTGGGATAGCTGCTCTCATGTGTGGGGTATTTTTGAAAGTGGATAATTAGCAGGAGGGGTGTATGTAGTGCTGACACTCGGGGTGCACTGTGGTGGACAGCTGTTTGGTCATGGGTTCAGACATGGGTTCTGGTGGGCACCCCCTTCCCCAACCAAAGGCAGTAAGGTTTCCCCTGGGCCACCGTGGTTGGAGCTCATGTGTGAGCAGGTCTCCCAGAGAGCCTGGTAGGGTGGTCCTTGGGAGGCAGCTCCACTGCCCTCCTTGTTAAGAGAGAGTAAGCAATAGCATGTAGGCCCAGAGCTGGGGCTTATCCCAAAGGGGAGCTTGCCTGAGAATAGACCAAACAGGAAAGCTCCCACCAGTGCTGGTGCCTGGATCAACCACATTGCCCTGGAACCGAACTCAGCACACTGAGTGGGGCTCACGTTGTTGGAAAGCTGGGGTAAGGTGGCAGCCGTCCTGCTGGAGTCCCATGAGGTCCTCGGCCTGGGGTTGTGTGGCTTGTGCTCTTCTTATGCTCACCCTTCCCTTGCACCTGAGCTAGCCTGGGTGGGCATCTGTCCATGGCTCCCACCCCAGCTGACCTGTGTGAGTCTGGCCACATTCTTTGATGCTTAGATCTCAGCTGAGAAATGGGATTAATTCCTACCTCATGAGATTGTTAGGAGGAGTCAACAAGATAACTTATCTAGCACAGAGCCTGGTCCTCAGTAGGTACTCAACAACAGGTGAATTCAGAGCCTCTCTGGAAACTGGTGTGGGCAGAGCCTCACCTGGGAGCTGAGCTGCTCAGAGGACAGCTTAAAGGTGGTTGTAATCTTCTTGGCCAGCACTTTGGCCTCGTTGAAGCCAAAGGAGTAGAGAGAGATCTCAGCTATCATGGCATAATCCGGGACCATCATGGCCACAGGCCGGAAGAGCGCCTGAGGTGTGCGGTTTATGTATGAATGGGAGACAGACCCTGCCCTCCCAGAGCACCCCTGCTCCCCGCACATCTGGTCTTCAGGAAGCAGCTCCACTCCTCCCCATCAATACTTGGATTCCCCTCTGCACCATCCCACCATCACTGTGTGTGCTCCTCTGTGGCTGGGCCACTCCATCCATTAGAAACCGGTCCTCCTTGTTGACAGCAACCTGCCCCTGACATCTCCCAAGCCCCGAGGACAAGCCTAGGGCCTCCTCTGCCTGCCTGGGGTGGGTCTCTGGGGTGGACCCCTGGCCAAGAGGGGTGCCTTGGGGAATCATAGTCCCTGATTGCAAAGGGCTTCAGCATCTCTGAGCCTAAGACGGAGCTCTGATGCCTCCCGGTGCCCTGGGCATTCTCCCGAACTGAGCTCACCTTCAGGTTATCAGGCAGCTCGGTGCGGCCAGCGTATCCGGGGTTCATGGTGATAAACACTGCGCAGGATGGCACGAGTGGGATCTCCACACCCTCAAACATGAAACGTTCTACCTGTTGGAGGAAGGGATTGACTCACCGGCCCCAACCCTGAATGGGTCCCCTGCCCCCTGTTGATGCCTCTGTCACTATAGCTGGTCAGCCCTGACTGGACCTTGATTGTGAGCTGGAGTCTCTCAGGATCTGGCCTATCACCTCTGGTCCCTGTGGCGACTTATGGCCTCCAGGTGCCTGCTCCTGAAGTCTTCACTCGTGTCCTGCTTCTCACGCCTTCTTCCCTAATTCCTGACACTGATTCAACTGAGGCAAGCTCAGCTCTGACTGGGTCCCAGGGTTCTACTGGGGTGAGGTTGGGGTACCTGGCAGCCTCTCAGCTCTGTCCCCAGGAGAAGACTTATGCTGCTAAAGGAAGGACAAATAAATGACTGGGGCGCTCCATCAGGGTCAGGGACCCTTTTATCTATCACAGGTTGGCCTGGGAGCTGCCCTGGGGCTCCCTAGATGAATACAAAAGCCCCCCAGAGGCAACTTTGTAAGGGGAGAGGGGACCACACCCAGCCCCTGTGATGGGGAGGGAGGCTGGACTCAGGGCAGGCCTGGGTGTCTGGTTCCTCGCTCCACCAGTGCAGTCGCAGAGTGGATCAGGCTGATGGGTGGGTGGGTAAGGAGGTGGTGGTGTCCCCAGAGGCTCACCCGCTGTTGCTGAGCCTTCTGGATGGTGGTGATCTGCTGTGCCACCACAGACAGCACCTCGATATCAATGCGATTGAACTCATCAAAGCAGGCCCAGGCCCCAGAGCTAAGTGAAGTAAAACATTGCAGGGACACGAGTTCAGAGGCTTCCTGGCACCGCCAAGGACCCCCGGACTCTGCTGAGGAGGAAGTCTTCAGTCGCAACCAGGTCAGCTGCAACCGCACTGCCTACCTCCCCAGCCCAGAACCCACCCAGGACTTTGCTGTTAAACTTCTGCTATCCCATCACAACCCCTCCACCGCACAGTAAGAGTTCTCTGGGCAATGTCCCCAAGAGAGATGAGCCTTCCCACCCTGTCCTGTGCCACCTCACATCCAGCCTCACCTGGCCAGGCCCTTGAAGAACTTGCCCATGGCCATGAAGTCAAGCTGGTCGGAGCAATTGAACACAACGGTCTGGATGGCCAAGGCCTTGCCCAGGTCTTTGGTGGTCTCTGTTTTCCCCGTGCCAGCGGGGCCAGCAGGAGCGCCCCCAAACTTGAGGTGCAGGGCCCCTGTTAGTGTCAGGTAGCACCTACAGGAGTGAGATGGTGAGCACAGGCCATACACTTTCCTTGGAGTCCCCACAGATGGGAAGAGAATCCCCTGCTTGGGCCCTGGGAACAGGTAGCTCTGGCCCCTGCATCTTCACAGAGCACCCGGTGTCCCCAGTCCTGGCTGTTGGGGTCAGGAGTGGCATCCTTGGCCACCTGCCCAGTGTTTCCCTCAGCTACCCAACAACCCTGGAGAGTTTAGCTCAGGGACTGGCTGGGACAACCAACCTGTGGTCACACTTCATTTCACCGACTCAAAATCCATTTTCCTTATTTGAAAACCCAGCTGCTACTAAACAAGGTGGCAAGAGGAAATGACTGACCGCTTTAGAAGAGAATTGGTCACTTTATGAGGGCCTTGCTCAATATTTCTCTGGAATAGTGAAAGGTGGGGTTGACTGATACAAATAATAGAGCTCATACTCCCAATATTAGGTGCTTACTGAGAGTCACACATGTACTAAGAGCTTTACACGTCAGTTCCTGAGATTCTCATAAGCACCCTGAGGAGGCACAGAGGAGTTGAGTCATCTACCCAAGGTCACTTGGCCTGTGATGGGCAGTTGGCTTGAACCCTGAAACCCATGCGCTTAACCCCACATGCTCTGAACTGGCTCATCATGGGCTCACCATGCCTAATGGTCCCCCAGAGCTGGAGGGTGGGGCCCCTCGTGGGAGAGCACAAGGATAGGCGAGCCTTACCTATCAGTGAGGGGTGTGATCACCAGCCTCCCGCTGTTGCCCAGGTACTCATAGCCATAGATAAACTCAGCATTCACAGCCCGGATGTACAGGTCATTATTCGTCCAGTAGTACCTGGCATTGCAGAGAAATGCACTCCTGGGCCATGGGGACCAGGGCCCGCTGGCCAGGATATGTGGTCGAGGAGAGGTGGTTCTCTTGGGGAACGAGGACATGAAGACGCCCCTGCCTGGCTTGTCCCAGGGCTTTGAGAGCTAGGGCCAACTTATTGTTGACTGAATCTACACTCTCCCCGACCCCCTCCTGCAGCTGCTCTGGCCCTGAGGGTGCGGCAGGGGCGGGGGTGGGGGTGGGGCCTGCATCCTGACCTTAGCTGTGAGATCCACTCGAAGTCATTCACACTGACCACATCCTCATGGATCAGCTTGCTCACCACATCCTTGGCATGGACTTCGATGACAATTAGCGCCGATAGCACGGCCCGTTGCATATGGGACAGCTTCCCCCGCACCAGGGCCACCAGGTCACTGAGCTGCGGGAGGCAGGGGACACTGTCAGAGGTGGGCATGGTTAGCGGGTGGGGAGGCTGCCCCTCCCTTGCATATCCTGGAGGTTTCTGATAATCTGGAATGGGAGGGTACAGGGGCTGGTGGGGCGTGGGGAATGCTGGCAGGGAAGAGAAGAAACCTGGAGTCACACGCATGGTATCTGCCTCCTTTCAAGGGCCACGCTGTCAAGTCCAGCAAGGAGCTTGAGGCAGGAATGTGTTGAGGATCTGGTGCAAGAGCAAGGCTAGCCCAGGGGACAGTGCAGGAAGGCCTCAGGCATGTGGCTCCCTTACTGCCCACTGGGAGAGGGGCACCTGTCTGGCCTCAGAGTTCTCCTCTGAGTGGAGCCCCTCCCATCGGTGGCTGTCACAAGACACTCATGTCAGAGGTGTCTGACCTTCTGCTCTTTGGATTCAATCTCAGGTCTCTTCCAGGATCACTATAGAAAAAAGCCCCTAGAGGGACTGGGCTCTTTTGGGGTGTGGGGTGTGTGTACAGATCAGATAGTGATCCCCTTGACTCCCACCTGCTGGGTGAGCTGGGGGAACAGCTGGCTACTGAGGTTACCAGCCCCCAGGGCCTCTGCTACTTCCATGGTCCAGTAGGTCTGGCACCCGGCGATGGTCACTTGGCCAGGCCAATTCAGAACCCATTGAGTCCTGGGCATCTGGGGAGATAACATGGGCAGGGCTGACCCAGAAACTGCCAGCTCCAACCTTGTACCCTCTTTTTTGCCTTACATGTCATCTGTGCTTCAATCTTTCAAACTCTGGGTTCAAGTTGTTAATTCCACCTCAAAAGTAGAGAAGCCACTAAGCTCTGGGCATCTGCAGTGGACAGCATTATCATGTCCTCGGTAGAGGAGACCTTGGAGCAGGAATGGGAACCCAGGCCTGGGGGACACAGTTCTCAGCTCACATCCTGGCTCTGCCTTTGGACAGAAAATGTCTATGAACAGACTGTAAGATAAGGCTTAACCACAAGCCAGCTGCTTATTGTGAGGCTGAGAGAGGTAATGTGGGTGAAGCCTCCACCCAGGCACACAGTGAGTGCTTGGAACATAACAATAATGCTTGACTGTCACTAGAAGAAAGTCTTACTTTCTAGAGAGTGTTTTCAGATTTTACCTGAGCACATCTCAAGGGCCCTGTGCCTCCCAGAGACCCCCTGGCTGACTGCTGCTGAGGATGAGGCAGGGCAATGATTAAGGAGCCAGTAGAAGACGGTCTGGTTTGGAGGCCCTGCTGGGTTAGGCGGTGCAGCTCACCGTGGGGTAGGCCTTGATTGCCCTCTCAATGATGTCCCGTATACTGGTCTTCATGCTGCGTTCCACCTCCCGCAGCCAGTCCTCCACATTGCTGGACGGGTAGATGGAGAAGGAGAGCTGCACCTCTTCGTCCTCTGCCGAGTACATATGTGTAATCTCCAGGTCCTTCTGGAACAGCAGCTGTGGGAAGGGGTGGAAAGAGTGGAGCTACCCGAGGCGTGCCCAGAGGCTGTGCTCACCGCAGCCCCAGAGTTGAGCCACTCCACCTACAGAAGAGTGTTCGCAGGGGCAGGGCCTAAGGGCCCATTCCACCTGAGTGTCCATCTTAGCTGGACCTCCCTAGACTGCAAGTGGGCAGGATGGGTCTGCTTTGTCCTTGGCTGTGACCCAAGCTGTCAGGAAGGCAGCTAAGTCTGCCCTTTGTGTTCCCCTCTTGTATAGGTCTGTGTGGTCTCCCTTGGAGACCAGGATGAGGACGAGGAGAGTCAGGAGCCTCCGGTCTCAGGGTTTCTTGACCAAGCAAGTACTCAGTATTTTGGGACAGGGTTTCCCTGGGTGGGTTGGGGTTTCTGCAGCTGACCTTCCTTCCACAGGCCCCAGGTGTCTTTGAGGGCCAGAAATCTCACTTGCTACCTGATTCTTACTAAAAGGACCTGGGGAGAGAGAAGAGTTGTTCTCCCACAGAAGGTGCCCGTTGTTCTTGGCCCCAGCCCCCAGGCCCATCACCTACCCGGGTGATGTTCTCAAAGCACTTGCGTAGGTGGGGCTGCACAGCTGTGGGGTCCTTCGTCTGGGACAAGATCTGAAGAAGTTCATCATCTGACAGGAAGTAGAATCTGTCAAGGAACAGGAGTGAGGGAGTGGGTCAGGCTGTCCCAGCACCACTGATGTTCCTAAGTCCTTGCCTGGGGAGGGAACTCAATTTCCAGCTCATGGGCTGGTCGTGATAAGGTGGACTTGGGTAGGCTGGTGTCCACCTGGGGAAGGCGCTCCGTTTGGTCTCCAAGTACTCGCTGAGGCCTTTCTGCACCATGTCCAGCAGCTTGTTGCAGTCCCGCAGGCTTTCCAGAAGCCGCTGGTCAGAACACACATTGATCACCTGCATGGCCAAGGCCAAGGAGAAACTGGAAGTGAGCAAGTTCCCACTGAGGCAGCAAGGTGAACTCGGAGCTCATGCTGACTAGCCAGACCTCAGAGGGCCTAGGAAGGAAGAGGGCAGGAAAAGGACCCGAGCCAGGGACCACTGCTACTTCCTCTGTCTCTCACACAGAAGTCAGGGTTCAATAAAGCCAAGAAGTTTGACTTGCTGCAGGTCTGATTAGGGCCTTTAAAATGCTAATGTGAACTGCCAGAAGGAGAACCAAAAGGAGAATCATCAACTACTGTGTTCCTAGGGAGACAGAGGCCGAGAGCAAAACCCTGGAGTTGTCCTCCAGTCTTGTACAGGGTGGTAAGAGACCACCAGTGAGACCTGGGGCCCTCGTGGTTCCAGCTTCCCTGCCCATCCCTGTGTGAGCTTGCCTCCCGATTCTCATAGACATTCTTCATAATCTTCCTCCAGATTCGCTCCATGGTCTGGTAGCGCTTGCTCTCTACCGGCAGCTGCCGGTTGATGTCCTCGGAGCTGAAGATGGGCTCCAGGTAGAGCCAGGACCGTTGACAGTTCAGCCACTCCTCAAGTACCTCCTGGACAAAGCAGGGACAGGCAGGGTCCAAGCTGGGTCCTGTTCCCCATGACCTAGACATTTCATCCCACCGGAGTGCTGGCCTGAGCACTATGCAGCAGAACTGTTGTCCATGAGGAAATTTCTAGAAGGTGCTGTCAGCCACAGAGCTTTAGGGAACATGGAGGCTGCACAGAGATCTGCCGTTCAGAGAGACCCCATCTCCCCACAGGATTCCCAAGCCTCCCACAGAGCCAGGGGAGCAACTCTTCCCTATGAGAGAACCACACCCAGAAAAGTGAACCCCAAAGTCACAGAAAAAAAAGAGCCCAGTGCATGGAAGACCAGAACAGTTTCCTTTCCTAGGAGGATTGGGGTATATGACCTCAGGATTCCTGGGGTTTATTGGGATTAGAGCTTGCAATCCCTAAAATATTCTCCAAAATGTTAGTTCAAGAGTGAGACATCTTTAAAACAAACCACTTTCCCCTTCTACCTCCAAATTTCCCTTTCATGGTTTATCTATTGTCTTTTCCTACTAATGCAAACTTCTTCATTCATTTGTTCGTTCATTTGTTCGTTCGTTCATTCATTCATTCTTGCTCTCATTTCACTTCCTCACGTGACATGTGCCTCAGCCCATGCTATGCCAGCTCGGCGCCAGCCCATGTGTGCACCAGGAGGAACACAGGAGAACTGGATGTGGTTCTTGCCCTGGAAAAGCACACCGTCCACTAAAGGACTTGTTTTGCCTCTGAATCACCAAGGGCTGGCAAGCAGGAAGGGCTCTGCTAGAGGCACCAGCTGAGGGCTCCATGGGAGCACTCCGCCAGCAGACATGTAAGGGCTGCTTCGTGTTGAGCTTTGCAGGAGATAGAAGGTGGGGTGGAACTCCAGATGGAGGGACAGTATAAGCAAGGGAGGGAGACCCAGGGATGAGACTGACCAGCTCAGGTATCTCTGGGTGACCCAAAGAGCATAGAGATGAAGTGCTCTTCACTCTGCCCCCTGCATTCACTGGAGTCTCTGAACTGCTCCCAGGAAGGGGCAGTCAGAATCACCCCAGCAGGCCTGGTGCTGATGCTGTCCTCCAGGGCTCTGCCAACAGCCCCAGCCTCTAGCCTGAAGCTCTGAAGAAGAGCAGTTCCAGTGCCTTTATGGTGCCCAGCCCAGAAAGTTCCGAGACTGGAGGTCCTGATTGTCCCAAGTACAGACAGCAATTCGAACATCTACTGGCAGCGTACCTGACCCTTCTCAGCAGGTGAGTTGACAGCAGCTGTGCCAACCTGGACAAGGACTTTGCCGCTCCCAGACACCGAAAAGCCTCCTGGGGGACAGGTGCAGCAGGGTGGGGAGGGGAAGGGAGGGGGTGCCAGCCCACCTGGGTCA
Source organism: Solenodon paradoxus (assembly GCA_004363575.1). Lineage (NCBI taxonomy): Eukaryota > Metazoa > Chordata > Mammalia > Eulipotyphla > Solenodontidae > Solenodon > Solenodon paradoxus. The sequence continues at coordinate 107,362 of RJWH01002104.1, read as the reverse complement.
GCTTCAACTTGCTCTCCCAGGAGTTGATGCGCTGCTCAAAGGGCTTCTTGTAGGGTGAGAAGGACATGCTCTGGGTCATGACGATGTGGTCGTCGAGCAGCTGCGAGGCCTCGTCGGGGCTCTTGAGGATGTAGGTCTCCGTCTCCTTGTAGGGCAGCACGTTGAACAGAATGGTCGACCACTCCTTCTCCATCTTGTCCAGTGCCTGGGGTGGGGGATGAGTCATGGTTGGGTCTTGGGATGGGACAGGCCACCATGCTGTCTGACCAGCCCTCCGTAGGGAAGAGCAGGCACCGGCCAGCCATGACCTTCACTTGGGATCCTTTGGCAAATATTCTCTACTTGTCTGGCTGACAGATCCCACATAGGCCCTCATCTGAACTCAAGGTTGACCAGCTCTCACACATGTGATTCACATATGACGGGGGGAAGCTAAGGAGATGGTGGTTAGGAGCTCTGGCCCCATTTCTTGCCCTTTCTGGCTATGTCGCCCTGGCCAGTTGCCGAACCTCTTGAGCCCGAATTCACTCATTACTCGTTTGTTAAATGAGGGTAATGCAATCAGCTCCTTCTGGGGAGGAAGTAACCAGAGAGGAGAACCAAGATGGTGGGCATTCTCTTACATTAACTCACTTAGAACGCACTCAACCCCTGGGCCTGGGAATGATCCCAGGCATGGAGTCCAGGACTGTCATCCCCCCACACTGTCAAGGAAGGCCTAAGTGGGGCAAAGAACCTGGTGGCTGCCCACCTGCTCAATGGCGTACTCCTTGCCAGCCACCTCGGCCACCTTGCTGATGCTCTTGATGTGGTCCTGCAGGTTCATCTCCAGGCAGCGGGAGAAGGTCAGGTTGGCCTTGGGCCTGACATTAATGTTGATCTCGTCGGACAGCACCTCCCAGTGCCGGTTCTGCATGCCAGGGTTGCGCAGGCCCTGGATCAGCGGGATGTAGGGCTTGAACTCCTCGATGCGGGCCCGGATGTCTAAGGCCACTTCCTGGCAGGCTATTGGGCAAGGCAGGCAGGTAAGAGAGGCAGTGGCACCGGCAGGGAAGGAGGGGACAGGCTGTCTTGACGGCCTACCTGGGATGTCCTTGAACTGCTTCACGCACTTGTGCATGGTCTTGAAGGACTCGATGACATTCTTCTCCAGCTGCTCTGCATCGATGGCTGACAGAGGGTCGTTCATCCAGCTCTCAGACCAGCGCAGCCAGTCGGAGGCTGTGGTCCAGAGGTCCAGGTAAGGCTGGAATTCCTTCAGAATCCTGGAGAGCTTGTCATACTGCAGGGCAGAGAGGCTGGGGCTGTCTTAGGGGCGCTCCCTAATCTCCATGCCACTCCTCCTTAGGCCAGGCTGTCCCTGATCCTGTCTCTCTGGACCTGGGCTTGGTCTCCTTTTTTCCTACTCCCCACAGGCTCCGGGCTCTAAGAGACTGAGCAAGGCCTGCACTGACTCTTAGGCCTGAGGGCCATGGTTGGCTTATTTCCCTCTGCAGCCTGCTCAGTCTCACCCCTCAAATGCCAGGGCCCTGCCACCTGGCAGCTGGGTTCCAACATGGCCACAAATGCCATGGGCTCTTCCACTAGTCTTGGGGGTCGGGGGCCAGCATGTCTGCAGGAGGCCTACATTGGTGATGGGCAAGCCGAAGATGCGCTCCCGGTTGTTGTAGAGTGCGGCCAGCTGCTGACAGTCCTTCAGCTGCTTCTTGACCCGCCGCACCTCATTGGCGATTTCGTGTGCTCGTGTAACATCCACATGCATGGAGAAGCCAGCTACCACCAGCTGTGGGCCAAGTGGCAATGGGTCAGGGCCTCTGCTGCCCCCCACCCCCGGAGCCCTCAGGCGCCCTTGCACACCCAAGGGTCACCATCTCCCAGTTCTGAGGGGACTTTGCGCTCCTCGAGTGGTAGATCTCTGGCCCCATGCTGGCAGGCTGACTGCTCCGTGGCAATGTGGCAAAGTCGGGGGGAACCCAGTGCCCACTGCCCTCTGGGGTACAGAGGGCACAGAAGAAGAGTAGGAGCTCTTGTCTGGGGCTTGTACCCAGGCACCCTCAGGCCTTCCAGTTCACTCTTACAGCCATTTGTCCATCCATCTACCAATTCAGCCATCAGAGGGCCACAGCACCTCCTCAATGCAAGAAGTGCGTGCGGTACACGTGTGCGCGTGTTCATTGCGTGTGCGTGTCGGAAGGAGAGTCCTAGCAGAGCGCCCAGCCCCACCTGCAGCCCTTCCAGCTTCTCTTGGAAGTTGTTCTGATCCATCATCTGGATTTTGCGGAACTTCTCCTCATCTTCGATGTGCTGCTGCCGCACCATCTCTATCTGCCCAAGGATCTTGGAAGGCCAGTTGCTGGCAGCCCATCTGGATGGAGTACCGGTGTGGGTTGGGAGACAATGTCACAGTTGAAATCATGGGGTGGGCTGGCCAGGTAGGGGCACCCAGGGTGAAGGGGAGAAAGGGGGAATCCAGGTGGCAGCTGGAGCCAGGCAGGGTTGAGCCACTGGGAAGCAGAAGGGATCTGGGAGGTACCCCGGCCATGATGGGGGTGTGGGCCTGCCTGGCAGGGCAGGTAGTCCCTGCCCTGTGGTCTGGGCAGGAACCTGTAGTCAGTGTCTCAGGAGATGCAGATCCAGCCAATGTTCCCAGTACAGTGACAGGGCAAGGGGGGAAGGTGCCCGCAAGGGGAGGAGGGACGCTGAGTTCCCCTCGTATGCCCCAGGGTCTGCAGGGGCCTCGCTGTAGATGAGGCAAAGTGACAGCCTCTAGCCTGCATTCCTTTGGTGAGTAACAAGGATCACCAAGTCAGCTTCCTTTCTGTCAGACCAGCCCACTCCCTTCGCCCACTGACACGGGGCTCTGCGGGATTCGGGGGCTCTTCCTGCAGCCCTAGGGGCAGACCACCATAAGCCCCCAGATGCTGCGTAAAGTTGGTGCCTTGAAGCTCCTAAGTGGGGCTCCCAGGAGACAGTACCAACCTCTTCCAGTCCTGACATCTTGAAGGCACCCCCAGTCTAAGAGGCAGTGTGGGCAAGTGAGCTGTAGGACGTGGTAAGTCATCCCAACCTGAGGCCATCTCCCACAAGGCTTCTGATCTGAGTGTGGACAAGTGCTCCTCCCCAGGGACTGCCCAGCAGGCTGGGCTTTGACTTCTCAGTTCTAATGACCTCAAATGGCCCCAACCACCAACAAGGCGATACTAGGCCAGGAGTGAGCATGTGTCTGTCAGGCCAACACAGAAGGATAGAAAATGGAGATGGGGAGAGGGGTAAGGGCAGCTGGGTCCCTTAGTCAAGAAGCCCAAATTATTTCCTTCTGCTCTACTCGTCACCTGGCCCTGGCCCCAACCTTGGAGGAGCCATAACCTCCAGTGGCAGGGCATGTTGGTGTAACCAGCCAGCCTGCAATCACTATATTCAGCACCTCTTGCCCACCTCCAATTTCCACCACTCACTTGGTGTGGGGACCAAGCTCCCACTCACTTGTCATTGAAGTCATCTGTGCTGAGGTTGTAAAGGAATTCATCCATGACCTGGTAGTTGTCCATGACCTTTACAATCCGCTCCTGCGGGGACAGGTTAGTGAGGAGAATGGCCTGTGTGCCAGGGTAACTAGGACCTGGCTCCAGAGTGATGGGGTGCTAGGGAGAGACTACTCTCTTCCAGAGGGGAGACTTGGGGTGGCAGAGGAGGTATGGGGTTCAAGGTCAGCATTGAGCTCGAGCCCATGGTTGCCACACCTCCAAGCTCCAGCCCCCCCACACATATCTTCTGCCCACTGACCTCCCAGAAAGCATAAGTCTGTACCTCTGCCATGTACCCAGTCTCCTAAGCCCTGGAACCTGACCTGTGGTCTGTGTCTCTACACCTCCAGCCTCCTGGCTTCTGGTCTCCAGCCCAGCCCCGATCCTCAAATGATAGCCCTGTGCCTCCCAGCGCCTCAGATCCCCATGTACCCGCCTCACCTCCAGCCCCACCAGCTTCTCAGGGATGCCCTTCATCCACTCTCGAAGCTCAGCCAGCTCCTCGATGCTGTTGGGCTTCTCGTAGATCTTGCGGCTGATGCCGCGGAACTCCTCGGAGATCTGGCAGAAGGAGGAGGACAGGGGAAGTGGTGAGCCCCCTGCCTGTCTCCCCAGGCGCCTGCTCCTCCTTCTTGGGCCACAGTATCCCCCATTGGATTATGCAGTGCGTTCTGAGAAGGGGTACTCTCAGAAGTCAGCTCACTGGTGAGCTGAAGCCGTGTGATGCAGCAAGAGAGCCACAGGCCACTTTATGTTCCTGCAGCCTCTTGCAGCCACCACACACAACAGGACCCTCAGGCTTGCACTTGCCCACCCTCGTCTCCTGAAGGAACCACGGAAGAGTATACTCTGTGAGGAGCTCCCAGCTCTCTGGGAAAGAGGCACAGCCCCTTTCTGTATCTCCATGTGGGACAGGCAGGGTCAAGGCAGGCTGACTTTCAGATCCTCCCATCGGCTCAAGTGTCTGCCGATACCTCTGACCTGCCTGCGGACATCGGGCTCATGGGAGTTCACCATCTTTATGAGGGTGTGTGCTGGGGATCGTGGGGGATGGATGGGCGGACACTCACGTCATCCACCTCCTTGTGCAGGTTCTTGGCCAGGATATCCAGCATGGAAGTGGCCAGGGCCTTGCGCTTCTTGGACAGGCTCTGCTTGACACTGTCAACGTTGATATAGAAGGGCCCGATGACCACACTGCTGGGAAGCGAGCTGTCCAAGAACTCTTTCTCCTTCAAGTGGGTGAGCACCACCTCCCGCACCTCCTGGGCCGACGGGCACTGCGTCTGGTAGGCCCTGTGGACAGGTGCACACACCAGGGGCAGAGAGTGATGAGGGTTGGTGGGCTCACACACACACAGACACACTTAGACAGGTGACGCACTTGAGGAAGGTGGCGATGTCGTTGTTGTTCAGCTCCAGGTACTTTCTGTACTCTTTGGCGTAGGTCTGCAGCGGAATCATGGCCTTGTGCATGGCATTGGCGATGACGGCCCGCAGCTCCTCCACCAGCGGCTCATGGAGCCCCACCGACTCCAGCAAGGGGTCACCGCTGATAAAGATGTCCTCCATCACCAGCTGTGGAGGGAAGGGAGGGCAGGAGGCAGGTGGGATGTAATACAAGGACTTGAGCTGGTGACAGAGGAGCAAGCATGGCACATGGGGGTGGGGGGTTGCTGTGGTGTCTCTAAGAGGGGCTGCAGACCTGCGAGGCCCATGACAGGACAACGGCCTTCTCTGCCTTGCCTGACTCAGCCCAGTGTCAGCACAGGCAACAAGGTCACTGATGGCTCTGGTTGACCACCAGGGAGACGAGAAGGGTCTGCAGCTACAGAGACACCTGGGCCCGGGGAGGGCATGGTGATGAGCGGGGCCTTTTTACAAGGATCTTGAGTGTGGAAGTCAGTCCGTGTCTACGACTTGGGTGAAGAGAGAGCTCAGAAACTGGGTGGGATCTAGGTGAGTCATGGCTGTGGCAGGAGGCGGCCAGCAAGCCGGTTCTAACTGCAGGGCTGACGCCTAGCAGCTATATGGACCGTAGGCTAAACGTCTCCAAGCTGAGGTCTATTAAATAGGAAAGGTGCAGGCAGAAATGAAGGCAGCTAGGCAGGCAGGGAGGAAGTGAGAGGAGAAGGAAGCATCTTTATTTTATTTTTTAATTCAGTTGTTCACACTGGCTGTCTTCCTTCTGGTCTCAGGACTTGAACCCAGGGCTCTGTGGATTGCTCCTTCGGAGGCGAGTGACCCAATCAGTACTCCACCACAGCATGCCCAAAATGGGGTTCTTTATGGTTTCCCATTCAGCTTGTGGTGAGGACTAGAGATCTGTTCAGAATTAAAGGCCAGAGCACATAGCCAGCCAGGCGGGAGGCCGGCGACAACCTTGGGCAGTTGGAGCACTCACAGTGCCCATGGCTCTGGTAGCCGCTAGCAGCCAGGGCAGCGGGTGCCCCAGGTCTCTGGCTGTTACCTTCTCCAGCTGGGGCACCGCTTGGGTGGCCAGTATGCCCTTGTCAAAGAGGTTGAGCAGAGAGGTCTCAAACTGCTCCAGCAGGGTGCTGTAGTGCACCCCTGAGTTGTCTAGCATCAGGTCCACAATGAAGAGGGGATTCTTCCGGGGCCTGCAGAGGGAACAGCCGGGTTGACCAAGGGCAGGGGCCTGCGGAGACCTGCATGCAGAAGGCCCCACCCTCGGCCCTTCCTGCCAGCCAGCACCACGGCTCCATACAGTAGACTTCCTCTTCTCTCCTCCGGGGGACCTCCAGGCTACCGGAGAGAAAGACCAGCCCCTTGCCCAGAGATCCATGGGCAGCAGCACCTGGGCATTCATCTTCCTGGGAACCCACCACCCTTGTTTTCATATGCTCACTACAAAGTAACAACCCTCAGGCCCGAGTTGCCCACTGATCTCTCACTGGAGCCTCCAATGGCATCTCAAACATTCTGTGCCCATGATGGGGCTCTAGCTCCTACCCCAAGGGCTTGGTGCTCAGGGTCAGATCCAATACTAGGACACTGTGCAGCAGGGTGCTGGGTGTCCCCTACCCACTCCTCTCCACATCCTGCAACCAGGCCCCCTAGCTCAGCTGTCCATGCTCTGCCCGGCTAAGTCCCAGCCACAGCAGTGTCTCTGACTTCTCTTCTGCCTTACCTGTCCATACAAATGGTATATGAATCCAAGCCTTAGTGTCCTCTGATGGCTGCTGACCATACTTAGAATCAAGCCAGTCTCTGACCATGACCCCAGGAAGCTCTGCATGGTCTGGCCTGGTCCCTATGACTGCTCCCACTTCATCCTGACTGGCCCTCCCTGCCCTCCTCCACTCCAGCTGTACCCAACTGTCCTTCCTTGACTGTTCCAAGTTCTTTCTCCCCTCTGTGCTTTGCATGTGTCGGTCCCTCCACCCAGTGGCCACCCCTGTCCTGTAAATCCTTATGGCCACTTCAGTCTCTGAACTTGGCTCAGATACCACCTCTTCCCTGAGCCCCTAGAGTCCCCCTCCAGGCGTCTGCCACAGCCCCTGGCAATGGCAGCAATGACAGCAAGGACTATGTCTACTTATTTATGCATTTGTTGTCTGTTTCCCTGTGAGAGCAAGGACCATGACTCTCATTCCCCCCCATTCATGGCAAGTGCTCAGAGGACATGTCTTGACTTAGTAACTCATGACTGACTGAGAGAATGAAGGTCACCAGAAGACATGCAAGTCAGAGCTGGTAGGACATCCTCAGTCACCTGGGAGCCAGGCCCTCCCCCTACCCAGGACCTAACTGTGTTAGGTCCCTGACCCTGGCTGGCCTGGTCCCCCAACCCTGCACCACCCTGGGGTCCACAAGGAAGAGTTCTGCTGTCAGCAGGTGCCCCTGGTCCCCCGGGCCCCACCTGTAGGGGCTGTTGATGAGGTCCTCGCCCCAGACCATGTCATTGGGGCACTCGAGCACACTGCAGCAGGCGTCACTGATGAACTGTGAGAAGCTGGCCAGCGAGTCCTGCACCAGGAAGCGCAGCGTGTCCTGCAGCATGTACTTGACCAGCTCCATTAGCTTGCGCAGCTTTGACATGAGGTACACCTCCCAGCTGGTCTCATAGAGGTTGTACCAGCCCTTGCTCATGTCGCGCAGACTGCTGCGCATGGCCACCTTGAGCGTGCTGATCCAGGTGTCCTTGAGGAACAACTGCACCTGGAGTGGCCACAGGGGACATCACGAGGTCACCTCAGAGACTCACTTTCCACAGCCACTGTGCTAGGGTGCCCAGATGGCCGTAGGGCTCATGACAGAGGGATCTCCTCCACGCCAATGTACTGCTGAGTCCTACCAACTAACCCTGTGGGACCCCAGGGATCAGGGCTGCTCCAGGATGGAGCATGGGGCTCCTGACTCCCTTTCCAACACAAGAGGCCTGCTGCAGAGGCAGCAGGGCTGGGATGGAAACTGACTGGGAAGGGAGCCTTCCCTGGTTCTCCTTTTCCTTCCCAGGTGAGCCACCCCCTTGGCAGCCGCCCCGGCCTCCAACAGGTCTAGGGAGAGGGGGTGCCTGGCTTTAAGGAAAGCCGGGCTGGGAGCCTCACTGTGGACTGATTGATCCCGGGCTTCCTCGGGGATCTCTGGTCTTTATAAAGCCTGCGTGCCCTTTGCGCCCCTGATGCCCATGTACCTGGGAGCAGGTCTGGGACTGGATCTGCTCGAACTCTTCCAGGCGGCTGTATTTGGAGAGGTTTGAGTGGAACAAGGACATGAAGGCCACTTTGTTGCACTCAGCCCGCACTTTGCTGAGGGCTGTAATGACTTCTGGCCGTGTGAGCAAGGACACAAAGGTGAAATCCTCCTTCTGCTCCCGGAAGGGGTACTTGGGGATTTCCACCAGCCCTGCGGGGTGGGGGCCAAGGGCTGGCATCAGATGGGCCTGGGACACACCAGAGATCAGGATGGAGCTACAGGACACTGTATGTCCCCAAATCTCTCTTTCGCACAACCTGCCTGAGTGGCCCCAAAGCCCCGCAGTGGGGTGCCCACTCAGGGTGGGTAAACAAATTCTGCCAGGCTCCCTGGGTCATTGTTCCCTTTGAAGTGACTGAGAACTAGAGGCCCTCTCCCCACACACTCCCACCAGTGCCCTCAGAACGCTACTGTCCAGGCCCCGCACCAGCTTCCTGAGCACCCGGGGAATCTGAGTCCCAGAGAGGACTGGGAGCTCAAGCAAGGAAAAATGGGGGCCTCCTACTCAGACTCAGTCTGCCATGTGTCAAAAGGGGCATCAGCAATGTCAACATCCTCTTGCTACTGGAGGAAGAAAGGCTGGATATCCCTAGGTCAGGCCATCAGTCTCTTTTGTCTGTTCTAAACATTGCATTCCTAGTACACACTTTGATACTTCTGTAATACCCAGACACATTTTTAAAAATCACCTTCTTCTACCCTCCCACACCTCCCTCACTCCCCAGGCAGCTGGGAGGAGAAGGTGGATGAAGGCTGCAGACAGGATGGGGCAGGTGTGTTGGGTTTACGCACCTACTGCAGCAGGACCGAGAATCCTAGAAGTCAGAACGGGAAGAGACTCTAGCCGTGGGCAGCCTTTACCAACCACCCTCACCTTGCTTGGGCACCTGCTCCTCCTCCTTCGTAGGCAGGGTCACGTAAGAGAATGTGTCAGGTTTGGAGGACACAATTTGGTCAAAGGTGATCTTGTTCATGCTGCGCTCGTAGCCCAGGCTCACCTCCCTGGAGAGGCTGCTGAGTTGCTCAAGAGCCCTGTCAGGGGTGGGAGACAGGACTCAGGGGGGCCCATCGCCTCCGCGCTGTGGGCTGGCTGGGGCCCAGACTCAGCTCTGACATGGACCTGGGCCCATGCCTTGGGGCTTCCCTCTGGATTTGGGGGCACACCACCTGTCCCCTCTAACCTCTATCATGCCTCTTTCCTGCCACACCTCCCACCATGTTAGGTGGGGTCTGCCCATATTGCTTCCCCCTTCTCAAGGTCTTCCTAGAGCACGCCCCTCTTGCCTCCCTCAAGCCACAAAACTCAAATAGGATCACATGCTTCTCCAGCTTAAAATCCATTCCTGGCCTCCCTGAATCCTAAGTTAAAGCCAAACCTCTTCCTGGGACCAAGAGGTCCTTCTAGCTGTCTCTGCCCCCTCTTCTCAGGTCACCCTTCCTGTTCCCACCCAACTCCAGCCACAGGCAGCCTGAATCCCTGGAGGCGCTGAGCTCACCCACCTCATAGCCTGAATATCACTGTTCCTTCTGGAGGCCACACGGATCCATCCAGCACCCCCACATTGGGCCTGACTAGCCCTGGTTCCTCCCTTGGGGTTTCTGTCTCCTGTACATTTGATCCTTTTGGTATAAGGGGAGGCCCCATTTATGTTCCCAATCTGCTTCCCCTGTCTCAACACTCCTGCTCCTGCAGGTCAGTGAGCACAGGGAGAGGGACAGTGTATGTGATCCGTGTCTAGCTCATTGTCATGTCTACAGAGCCTGGCACAGGGCCTGGCATTCTAGAGGGTCCCAGTACAGAGAAAGAAATGAATGAAAGCATGCTTATGGCTCAGAACCCATGTGACCAGCAGTGAAGGCCCTGGCAGGGGTGGCCATGCCAGCCAGGAGCCCTCCCGTGGTCTGGGGGCACCCTTCACCCCATCCCTGGCTGGCACCTCTCTTCCTGTGATTCTCTGCCTCCCAGCCCAGCGAGATCAACTGAAGTGCTGCTTCCTCTATAAAGCCACCCTGACTTCACCTCCTGACCCTGACTTCACCTCCTGACCCTGACTGACCTCCTGACCCTGACTTCACCTCCTGACCCTGACTGACCTCCTGACCCTGACTTCACCTCCTGACCCTGACTTCGGTTACCTCCTGGTCCTCACCTTCCGCTAGGATGTGGACGCAAGCAACATGGAAAATGACACGGATCATGGGCAGGGCTTGGCAGTCTGGCCATTCACTAATGACGCAAGAGTGGTCGAGTGGTTCAACCCTCTGCACGCCAGGCTTCCCCTTGGGAAGGGAGGTAACAACACTGCCTGGAGGAGAGCTGAGCGCAGGGCCAGAGGTGGCTGTCCCTCTGAGGGTGTGCTGGATAAGCCTGGGGAGGCAGTAGAGATTCTGGAAGTCCACTGGGAGCACTCAGAGAGGCCTCTGCTCCTCACACTGGCCACTTCGTCCAAAGGCTACTCGGCCCCTCCCAGCCAGTCACGGCTCCCACTCCCTACCAACACTCTGTTCCTGATGGGGACTGTACCCCATTCTGTGACCTGCGGTAGTGCCCGGGAGCCCAGGGCAGGTCCCAGAGCCTGGAGGTGGGGGAGGCCTGGGCATAAAACCCCAAAGGGCTACGCATCCACTGCCTGCACCCCCTACTTCCCAGGCGCAGGCTCTGCGGGGACAACTATCAGGGGCTCCTTCACATTCGTCGGGCAAATGTGTGCTAGGTACCCCGAGTGTCAGCACTGCAAAGGAGCTGAGAACTCAGGGTGAGCAGGGCAGATATGACGTCAATACACAGCCCAAGGTGGGGACCCTTCACCTCACCCCTAAGCTGGACTCTGACACAGAACCCCTGGGCCTGGTAGCTTGCGCTCCATCTCCACCCTCCTCACACAGGAGTTCATTCCCTCCCTCCCTGGGCACGTGTTCTCGTGTGTCACTGTGGTGGCTGGGCTCCTCGTCCCTATGGACAGAACTTTCTGTTCCTTGACTTTATTGCTTTCATTCTCACGCCCTCCATCTCACCTGCACCGCCTTCTAAGTAGGCTAGACCAGCTCTGTGAATCGAACCATGGAGAAATCTCAATTGCTTGGGTCTGAGGGGCCTTGCTAGAGAGTTTCACAGACAGGCTCTCGACATGGCCTAGAAATCTCACATCCCTCAGATTCCAGAAAAGACTTTCTCATGTTTTCTGCAAACTCAGACACACCCGCATGCTGAAGGTGGAACTACTTCATGTTTTACCCAGAAGTCAGACACCCACCCCATTTTCTCCTCCTTTCCCTCCCCTAGGGTAGGAGGAGGACCAGTTGGAGGAGCCCCACAAGACTCCCTTAGAGTTGGGGCCCTGCCTGCTTCTGCCCCCTCTTGTGTCTCTTCTGCCAACATTCCCGGTGATGGCCCGCACTGTGGTGACTCCTGTCATAAGAAAGTCCCCCACTTCCCTCAATTCTCTCCTCTCCTCTCCAGCCCCTGAGGCTGCATAAGCAGAGCCAGCCAACATCTCCTACAATATCCAGCCCAGTGGTCACTGCTCTCCATAGTTCACTGGACACTCAGATTTGACAGGATGGCTTTTCCTGTGTCCTGAACCACTTTCTTAACAAAGCTCCCCGCACACACAGCTGTCCTGGTTCTTCCTCCTCCCTGATGTCTCAATATTGGCCTGTCCAGGACACAGTCCTGAAACCTTTCTTCCCCAACTGCCCTGGCTCCTCAGGTGAGCTCCTCCAGTCTCAAAACCTAAACACTGCCTACTCGCCCAAGCACCTACAACTCAGCTTCACGTGACCACTCACCCACTTAGTACCATCACTGGGAGGTCTCACAGCATGTCACACCTTCCCTGCTCTGCACCCCAGCCCCACACTTGCCCCTCTGCGAGTCTCCGAGTCCTAAGTCTCAGGAAGCAGCAGCGCCGGCACCCAGCACCCAGTGAGCTGCCGCCTCCTTCATCAGGTGTGCATGTGCCCCCAACCCCACTCCCCGGTGTGTCTACTTCTCTCCTGCTCGGTGCCCAAAGGCCCGGATCCCAGGCCCAGCCCTAACCTCTCCAACATCTCCCCAGTCATTGCTTCCCTTTTGGGTCCCCTCCTATTATTAACCTCCTACTGCTCCTAAAATCCCCTAACTTGTCCCTTCCTCTCAGTTTCTGCACTCTAGTTCCTTCTACCAAAATCTTGTTTGTTTTTTTTTGTTTGTTTGTTTTTAAGGCTGGAATGAAGGTGAGCAGGCAGGCAGAAAGAGAGAGGAAGAAGAAACACTTTATTTTATTTTTATTGGTTGTTCCCACTGGCTGTTTCCCCCCCAGACCTGGGACTTGAATCCAGGGATATGTGGCCTGCACACCTTTGGAGGTCACTGACCTAACTGACACTCCACCAGGTGTGCCCCTTTTATTTTTGAGAAAGAAAAGAAGGGAGGGAGGGAGGGAGGGAAGGAGAACGGAAAAGCATTTCTATTTATTCCGTTGTTTATCTTGGTCCCCCCACCCCAAACTGGTCTGAAACCCAAGTCCCCAGTTTACATGGTCCACACCCCAGTCACCTGAGTCAAAGGGGTGCACCCTTCCCTGTACTTTATTAGGCCTCAGCTCCAACGTTATCAGCCCAGTCAGGCCTTCCCTGACCACCTAATGTAAAATAGCACTTCCGACAGTCCTGCTTCTTGCTCTGTGGTCACAGTACTTATCAGAACCCAACCACAGAGATTTCTCATCATCTGTCATCCTGTGAGCCTGAGAGCCCCAGGAGAGTGGGCGCTTTGTTGGCTGTGCTCACCACTGTGCCCCCGGGCCTGGCACAGATGGATACTTGCCACATAAATGGCTGGTCGTCTCATATCCATTTCCTCCTAATTGCACCCCACTTTGCTCCAGAGTTCCTCTCACTTGACTTTGGGGAAGATGACACCTCTCCGCTCCAGGAATATATCTCAACTAGTCGAAACTTATAATGGTGAAACTCATCCTAACTATAATTTGTTTAGAAATGGGAGTGTGACCCACATATGATCAATGACCAAGACAGAGATGTACAATCAAGCCCCCTTTGCCTGTCTTGCTCAGAACACAGTCTGGGGAACAGTCATACTCCATGGGGTTCCCCATGGGGTGGGAGGCTAGACTGCTCCTACAACCACTTCTCTGCTTTTCACTGCTTCCTCTGTTATATCCTGCCTCCTTCCCCCCTGCTTCTCCTGAGAGGCTGCCATTCACAAATCACTTAGACAGGAAAACCCCACATCAGGCTCTGCTTCTAGGGAATCCAAGGACTCAGTGAACCATGGTTTTTGTGCTTCTGAAATTGCTGCTTCTATTTTGCCTGAAGACAGAGACCTGATGTACCAAACCTGGGACGTCCTGAATCAGATTTCTTGTTATAGGCAATATAGTATATTTCCCTGCTGTCTAAGCCAGTATGAGCCCCGCATCTTTGTTACTTACAACCAAAACATTCTAAATGGCATAAAGCTCAAAACAGAATTCCGAACAACCAAGAGAATGATGGCTACATCAAGTCTTCCAGTCCACTCTCACAAAATAACAAAATTAAATAAAGAAAAAAACAGAAGAACAAATAACATGACCAAAATCCACGCCTTTAGCATTACTAAAATAAGAAGAATGCCTATATTTTACATTATTTTTTAAGCAGAAAAGGAAAGAACTCCCAGTGAGTTATCAGCCATCTGCTGCAAACTTTCATGGAGAACAAGGAGAGTCTGGAAAAAACCGCCCAGAAGAGGGTGGTAACCCGATGATGAATGGAAAATCCACCCCAAATGCAAAAATACTGAACAAGAGTCCTGATAAATCAGAGCTCTCACTATAAGGAAGAGACTTTGCACACGTATTCTAGGGAACATTCTTGAAAGGAGTGACTTAAAAAGGGAGAGGGTAAAAGGAAATAAGAGGATTCCTTTGATTAGAAGGGAAGAGGAAAAGAAGAAAAAGTAAAAATTAGAGTCTTTGAAGACAAGAGAAAACAAAATACTTTGAAGATGCACAAACACAAAGCCATCTTTAAAAAAAAAATGTAATTTGCCACACTACCAGAAGAGGGCACCCTTGAACAAGGAATCTTGTAAATCATCTCAAATTCAGGAAATAAGTAGGTGGTGAAAGTAGACTGCTTTATATAAAGCTACTCAAGAAAAACACTTCATCTAATGAAAATTCTTATCTACCCCTTATGAAAGAATCAAAGGCAAAGCAGGAGAGAACAGTAATGCAACATTAGAAATTGAACTAGATATTCTCAAGTATTTAAGCACATGGAAAAAAAAAAAACTCTTGAATCAGAAATTCAAAAATAAAATAGAAATGAGCAAGTAACAGAAAGGAATTTAATTGAACTCAGGAGGAAAAAATGTAGGAAATAAAATTATCTCAGTAATGAAGACTAAATTATAAGATGTCCAAAGAAGAATAGAGTCAAATAAAACATGTAATAAAGTACATTGAAGGCAGGCAGGAATATTCCTAAGAGAATGATACTGAAAAAAGAAAAACTAAAAAGGATCAGAAAGTGGTAGGATTACGAATAGGCAAAGAAGCAGCAGGATCGATACATAATAAAATTTCTGATGAAGAAAAATAAAACAATGAAAACATATTTAAAACTATAATTCCTGGTGTGCCCTGAGACCTAGCAGATAAGGGCACTGGACATATTCACATACATCCCAGGGACACAGGCTCGAGACCCAGGGCTGGGGGAGGGTGCAAGCAAGATGAACAACTGAAAAATAAATATTAAATGCTTCTTCCTCCTCTGTCTACCTACATGCCTTTCTACTTGCCTTAATTCCTGCCTGCAGCTTTCCATTAAAAAAATAAAACTACAATGCAAGAGAAATTTTCAGAAATAAAAAATATCTGAATCTATGTATTTAAGAGGCCTATTTTGAACTTGGAAGATTGTTTCAGGATGGTCACTCTTCTATCTATCCTAGTAAAATGATTAGACTTTAAAGGTTTTTTTTTCTTTATATATATGTGTGTGTGTATATATATATATGTATATGTATATGTGTGTGTGTGTGTGTATATATATATATATCCCAAGACCTCCAATCAAAAAAATCAAACTACTTACAAGACTGATGCCAGACTTCTCAAAAGCAGAAAAATATTATTAAAAAAAAACCACAAAAAACTCAAGAAATGAAAGTGTGAACCAAGAATTTTATATATTTTTTTCTTTTATTTAAAAAGGAAAGGTGCAGGCAGAAATGCAGACAAGTAGGCAGACAGGCAGGAAGAGAGCAAAGGAAGAAGCATTTTGTTTTATTTCCATGTTAGTTGCTCACACTGGTGGTTCACCCCCCAGACCTGGGAACCCAGGGGTATGTGACCTGCATCCTTCGGAGGCAACTGACCTAACTGCTGCTCCACCAGGGCACTCTGAAGTTTGTATCCATTTTAAGTTTTAAACATACAAGAACCCTATAAACTCTATACCCTTGAGTCCTTTATGAGGACTCTTCTAGAAGAGGAACTTCAAACAACCAAATGATGATGAGATTCAGGACACACAGATACAGTGGCTGAATAGTGTTTGCTTCGGATGCCAGGAAAGTTTGGTTGACTTCCCTTTGAAGCTTGTTTTGCAAAAGTGCTGAGCTTAACAGTGAGCTAGAATCAGCTGGTCTGAAAGAATGGCTGGTTTGAAAGAAAGCTGGAGTCATTAGTCTCCAGAACATGAAGGTGCTGGTGGCAGAACTGTCTTCTTCTGATAATCCTGAAGATCACAGCCAGCAAATCTAATGAAATGCTGCCGATGCCCCAGAGAGCTGCAGACTGAAGCTCTAACAAGCTGGAACCTTCCTCACCAGAGCCAGCCAATTGCCAAATACCCTACCTTCCACTTTCTCATCCCCAAACCCACTAAAAGCTCCTGATGCCAGGTCAGGGAGACAGATTTGAGAAGCTCTGACTCCCATCTCCTTGCCAGTTAACTCGCAACAAAACCCTTTCTTTTCTCAAAACCCAGTACCATATTATTAACTTTATGCACAATGGGCATTGGACCCTCGCCTGGTAACCCCACCCCAAAAGAGGGCACCTTAGTGTATTGAACTTGAGAAACAGAATTTGACCTTCTACAGTGAGTCATAAAGACCCTCTTGTGAAAGTACCTTCCCTATCCATGGAAGAAGGGGACATCCTTAACTCCACGATGGAAGGACCCAGGAGGAATCTGAACAGGTCTTGCTAAATTCCCGAAGTTTACTACTCTTAGCTCATATCCTTTCACATTTGATCACATTTTCCCCACAGCTTTCCACTATTCACCAAACCTAGCATCAAAATGCTCAGATTTAACAACTTCTTCAGGTCTTCATCTGCTTACGAGGGCTCCCATTCCACACAAAACTTCTATTAGATTGATGTGTCTGCATTTCTAGAGTTCATCCTTCTTGTTACACAGAGCCCCAGCTGAGAGTTTAGAAGGGTATAAGGAAGAATGACTTCCCCTATGAGATGACAGGGGAAAGTTCAGGGGACAAGACTGATGCATATTTAATATGCGGGTTTTCCCCACTATCTGAAAAGTGGACTGCTCTGTGAAATCTCCCATCAGCCGAACTCCTATAAAGTGAAGACGTAATTACCATCTCTTTATATGGCAAACTTTTTGAGAGTTCCCAGATCCCCTAAATAACCTACCAAATCACACTGAAAACTTCCCATAACACTAACACAGTAAAAGTAGAAATAGCATGACAAATATACAGCCTGTGTGAAGCCATTCCCAGGAAGCAGTTCCCAGGGCCACTCTCCCGCTCTGGCAGCTGTAAGACTAATGCTAATACTATTTGCTTTTCTTCTCTTGTCATAAAAGCCAAAATCCTCTTTGGATTTCTTTTGGTGAGCAAAACAGGTCCTTGAGCAACTTAATTTTGCTAAAAATATAATGTTGATACGAAAAAAATCATTCTTAGCCCATGTTCAATGAAAGGACAAGGATATTATTCTAAGATCTTTTTTCCTATTATGTCTTTTTGCTTAAAGTCACAGTTTCCAGGAACCTGTCACTGACATTGACTGAGGCTTACTGTGCTAAGTCTTAGCGGTTCTTCTATAAAAATAAAGTTGTATAATGCAAACTTTCATAAAGAGAGAATTACTTGTATTCAGTTGTAGATTTAAGACTATAACGCAGAGAAATGAGAGCGGAAGAATATTGTGTTAAAATATTAAAACTAGAAAAAGTATCAACTGAAAATAGCAGGAAAAAGGAATGAGGAAAGCAGAAGATTAGGGGCTGTTGCATAGGAAAATGAAGGGAATTAGAGGGTACCTCTGAAAACTGACAAGAGCGCGTGTTAAAAAGTCAAATAGGAAAGAGGGGATTATGGGCACTCTAAAAAGGAGAAATGAAACCACTGAAATAAGGTACACATTTTTCTAAATACCAAAATAAAATTTGAAAATAAAAGAAAATACATTGTGTAAAGGGGGGGAAAAAAGCCCTACAGTATTATATTATGATACTTATAATAATGATAATATAAAATAATATGACAGAATGGAGAGCAAGCATATAACCATATTAATAAATATGAATGGGCTTAACTCATTTACTACAATAAAAAGATTTTTAGTTGACTCACAAAAGAAGACCCAAGTATGTGCTAATAACAATAGACCTATCTAAAACAATGTAATTCAGAAAGGCTTAAAATAGAGGGATGGGAAAACATACATCAAGAAAATACATGGGAAAAAAGGTCAGGTTACAATTCCGATATCGAAAAAGCGAAATGCAGGTCATTCAAAAAGTATTAGGCCTGACCTGGGACACTTTTTAATGCTAAAAGCCACAATTCATGATAATATATTACACTACTCTCAGTGGACAAAAGTAAGTGTGGGTATAGAAGACACAGAAACACTTTTGAAACAAATGTATAAATAAAACTTTTATACCCTAATAATAGGACGACACCTCTTAAGTGCAAATGGAACAGTCACAAAAATTGATTATATATTAAATAACCAAGAAAACTTCAGTAAGTTCTATAAAACTAGTATATGCCATAGAAATAGTATAAATAATACTCTCTAATTTCAATGCAATAAACCTGGAGGCTTTTTTAAAGAAAAGGTGCAGACAGGAATGAAGGCACAAAGGCAGGCAGGCAGAAACAGAAAGGAGGAAGAAACATCTTTACTTTATTTTTATTTACTATTAGCACTGGTTATTTCCCTCCGGACCCAGGACTCGAACCTAGAGGCATATGGCTTGCTCCTCTGGAGGCAACAGACCTAACCACTACTCTGCCAGGGCGCACCAAACCTAGAGATTATTAACAAAAAATGTAAATTTTTAAAAAGACTTCAATGAAACAGAAAAATCAAACCTAACTTTTGGAATTAAAAAAATGAAATAATACATATCAGACTCTGCAGACTAATTTTAAAGCAGATAATCAGAAGAAAGTTCATAACCTTTAAAATATTTATCAAGAAGAATGTAAACAAGTGAATTAAGTTCCTGGTGTGCATGCACACACACACACACACACACACACACACACACACACATATACATTATAAATGTAAAACAACATAAGCCAAAAGAAGGTACAGGAAAGAAATAATAAAAATAAAAGTAGAAATTAATGAAGCATATGTAGAAAATAATTATCAAATAAAAAATTTAAATCCTACATATTCTTTAACAAACAAAACCACTAATCAACTTAATAAAAAAAATGAAAGAGCACATAACTTTACAAAATAAGACGCAACACAAGGAAGTCAACATTAAAACAGATGACAAATTTTAAACTATATTGCAGAATTCCATACAAAAATATTTTAAAATCTAGATAACAGGAATAATTTCCCATCGAAAAAAAAGTATACTGAAATTGATCTCATTAAAAATAAGAAAACTTGGCACACCCTGGTGGAATAGCAGTTAGGTCCACCATCTCTGGCCAGGCACAGTCCATAAATATCCCAAAGACCCAGGGTTCACATCCTGGGGGAGAGGTTGGGGAGAAACAACCAAGTTTAACAACTAAATAAGAATAAAATAGAGTGCTTCTTCCTCCTCTCTATTCCTGCCTCTTTGTTTACTTGCCTTCATTCCTGCTTGCTCCTTTCCTTTCCTTTAAAAAAAAAAGAAGAAGAAAACTTGGTGTGTCCTGTTCCTGGAGGAGTAGAGGTTCAGAGCAGTCCACACACATCATGGACCGGGTTTGCCTCCCAAGGTTTGGAGCAACAACCGGAATGAATAAATAAAGTGCCTCTTTCTCCTCTCTCTTCCTGCCTGCCTAACCTGCTCTCCTTCATGCCTGCCTGCACCCTTCCTTAAAAAAAAAAAAGAAAGAAAATTATAAAGGAAGCATGCCACATAAAGTTTCCATGACCAAATGGTTTCAATGACCAGATAGCCCCAATGCAACATAAATAAAGAAAAACGTCAAAATTCTTTATATGAAGCAAGTATAACTTTGCTTCAAACCTGATAAAACCAGTATACAAAATTAAACCAACATCTCTTATATTATGCAGAAGTTCTAAATAGCATATTAACCATTAAAATATAACGATTACCTTTAAAAAATGATATACCATGCCCAAGTAGGATTTATTAAAGTAATACAAATTTGTTTCAATATAAGAAAATCAATTAAAACAGTCACCATGTTAACAGATCTAAGGTGACAAATCAAATGATTATCTCCATAGGTACTTAAAAAGCCTGTCACAAAAACACTTAAGAAAATAGAAATAAATTAATATATTATTAAGTACATAAAGTCCTAAAGCTAGCATTTTCTTTGTGAGAAAATACTACAGGTTTCTCCACCAATATTAGGAGCAAGGTAAGAATGCCTACTATCTCTACTACCACTCAATATTGTACTGGAGGTATTAGAAAATGCAACTAGGAAAAAGAAAGTAATTAGAGGAATAAGAATTGAAAAGAATATATAAAACAATTGCTATTTATAGATAACATATATTCAGAAAGCCCTAGAGAATATAAATGATAAAATAGTAACATGACATGATATAAAATTTGCATAAATAAATAGATGTAATAGTAGAGAAAATCCCAAAGAAGATAAAATATTTATTAAAAAACATGGAAAAGCAATATAACATATTAGTTTTAAAGTACACCTGAAAGACACAGAAACAGACTTAACAAATGGACAAATATTTTTTGTTCTTGTATAGAACAAGTCAATATACTAAATATGTCAACTACATCTAAGATAATTTAAAAGTATAATGTAATCCCAATAAAAATACCAAGCGTCTTTAAAACAGAACTAGACAAATTGACTTGAAAACTCACATGCTAAATTAAGAATACAAATTCCTATCAAAATCCCAACATTGTGTTTTGCAGAAAAAGAAGAAAGAAAAATCCATCTTAAATTTGATATGGAACTTCAAAAGGCCCTAAATAGCCCAAACAACCTTGAAATGAAGAACAAAGTGGGAAAATTCATACTTACTGACTTCAAAACACTCAGATGCATCCTGGTGGTTTAGTGGCTCAATCCACAACCTCCCTCAGGCACAGTTCACATACATCCCAAAGACCCTGGTTCATAACCCACAGTGGAGGGCAGGGGGCAAACAACAAAGATGAACATCTAAATAA
The DNA here is from genome assembly GCA_004363575.1 of Solenodon paradoxus. Taxonomy (NCBI): domain Eukaryota; kingdom Metazoa; phylum Chordata; class Mammalia; order Eulipotyphla; family Solenodontidae; genus Solenodon; species Solenodon paradoxus. The sequence continues at coordinate 86,492 of RJWH01002104.1, read as the reverse complement.
GACAAAGATGCTTCTTTCTCCTCTCTCTTCCTACCTGCCTGCCTGCTCACCTTTATTCCTTCCTGCACCTTTCTTTAACAAAAGAACAAACTTACTGCAAAACTCCAGTGATCAAAACACTTTGGTACTGGCATAAAGACAAACATATAGACTAATGGATAAGAATAGAGAATCCAGAAATAAACCCTCACATATATGATCAAGAGTGCCAAGATCATCCAATGGGGAAGAAAGTCTTTAAGGACATCATGCTAGGAAAATTGGATATCCATATGCAAAAGTACAAAATTGGACCCTTATCTAACAGCATATACACAAATTAATTCAAAAGGGATCAAAGACCTGAAACTATAAAACTTGAAGAACACATAAAGGGAAATCATGACATTGGGTTTGGCAATGATTTCTTATATATGATGCCAAAGGCACAGGCAATATAAGAGAAAAACAGGTAAATTAGACTTTATCAAAATGAAAACACTTTGTGTCCTAGTGACACAAAAGACACTATCATCAAAGTAAAAAGGCAACCACAGAATGGTGAAAACATTTTCAAATCATCTATCTGATAAGGTATAAATATACAAAAATGCAGAGACCTCCTAAAACTCAACAGCAAAAACAAACAACTGAATTCAAAGATGGGCAAAGAATGTGAAATGACATAAACATTTCTCCTAAGAAATATTCTTCTTAGAATAATATCACTAATCATTAGGGAAATGCAAATATAAACCACAATGAGCTATCACTTCACATCAATAGACTGGCCATAACAAAGAAAAGAACAAGTGTGGAGGATGTGGGGAAATGAGAAGACTGTGCCCTGCTGTTGAAAAGGTAAAATGGTGCAGCTGCTACGGAAAACAGGATGATTGTTTCTTAAAAAAAGCTATCGCCACCCAGAGTTGCCTTGTACCATCCCACCAAGGTCAACATTTTCAGTAGACAACAAGTCTTTGGGTTGTGTCTCGTCTGAACTGTTTGTAGACAAAGTTCCAAATACAGCAGAAAAATTCAGAGCCCTGGGAAGAAAAGATTTGGTTGTGAAGTTTCTGCTTTCACAGATTTATTCCAGGGTTTATATGCTGGCGTGATGGTGTCAAACACTTGAATGATACTTTGGGAAGCTCATCTATGGGGAGAAATCTGCTGATAAGCATTTCATCCTGAAGCACATGGTTCCTGGTATCTTGTCCATGGAAAATGCTGGATCCAACATGAATAGTTCCTAGTTTTTCCATCTGTGTTAACAAGATTCAGTGATTGAGTGGCAAACATGTAGTCTTTGGCACAGTTGGAAGAGAGTGTACCCTGGTGACATAGTGGTTAGGTCAGTTGCCTCTGTAGAAGCATAGTCCACATACATCCCAAGAACCCAGTTTTGGTCTCAGGTCCAGAGGGAACAACCAATGTAAACAACTAAATAAAAATATTATAAAATGCTTCCTCCTCCTCTGCCTGCTGCCTGCTCATCATTCCTGCCTCAACTTTCCTTTAAAAAAATGTGGGCATGACCTGGTAGAGTAGTAATTTGGCCAGCTGCCTCTGGCCGAAGCACCATTCACATATACCCCAAGGTTCCAGGTTCATGTCCTGGACCAGAGAGAACAACAAAGATTTACAACTAAATAAATAAAAAAGTGCTTCTTCCTCTCTCCTCCTGCCTGCCTTCTTACACACCTTCACTGCTGCCTGCACCTGTCTTGAAAAGAAAAGAAAATACGTATGTCCCTGTTCATTTGTGCAAAAAAAGAAAATACAGAAAGGATAAACTAGGACTAGTGATATTGATTACCTAAGGGAATGAGGAAGAAACAGGGTAAAGAGATGGGAGATGCAGACAGAATTAAATGGATGGGGTTGGAGAGGGATAGATGTCTGAGTAAACTATTGTGAGTAATATATATCTTTTGAGTATATAATAAGTATTGACCGTGCTATATATACTCTATAATACAGAGAAATGTAGAGTAATATATAGTTATGCATATATAGTACATATGTACATATTTTATTATATATGTGAAAAAAATGGATTGAGCTGCATGTTGTCAAATGAAGAGCATATGCCACCCATGGTGTGCGGAGAAGCAGATCAAGCAGCTTTTGAGCACAGCATATTTGAGCAGATGCTCTTGAGCTACAGAGAAAAAGAACACTAAATAGCAATGTCTACCTAGTAGAGTTTTTCTTCTAAAGGATTTGGATTAGTGATTTGAAATGACTTTTTGTATATTCTAGGACTGAGCAAATAATGTGAGTAAGGGGAGTTTTCTTCTGGAGAAAGTAGTAACAAAGATATAAAAACTGGAATGAACCTTGTGCTAGAGTTGATTTGAAGATGTCAGTACAAGCTCATGGTTTTTAACAGACAGATCAATAGCTAGAAATAGACATGCATGTGTGTAGAGGTTGTATATAATATAATGTAATAGTATAATGATACAAAAGTACATATATATATGTGTGTGTATATCTATCTATCTATATCTAGATATAGATAGATAGCTAGCTAGATAGATAGATAGATAGACAGATAGATAGATTCCAGATGTCTACTCTAAAAGTTGAGAAGAAATAGTTTCCAAGCAGAGTGAATATATCTAGTCCAGATCATTACTTCTAAATACCATTCCCCAAAAAAGGCTCTTGGGAGAAATATCTAATTTCAGGACAGGCTCTGGGAAAGTATAGGATGAGTCTGAACTTCTTGATGTGCCAGAAAGTAAGGACATGATCAAAGGAACATATCAAAAGAAGAGGATTCAGCTTGAATAGGCTCCCACTGACCAAATCTGAGATAATGAGCATGGACATAAGAAATGGTAGTAACAGATTATAACCTGCTAAATAAAATAATCCACAAGTGCATATTGATAATAAGAGACCTGGAATAAACGAGAAATTGTTTGGGACCCAAGAAATCCATAGGCAGGACCGCCCCAAACAGACAGCATGGGAACACAGCTCCCCTACACAGTACTACCTCCCCATGGGGTCACCCCTGGAGAAGGTGATGCTTAGGCATGAGGAAGGGTCTGGCAGGAACTCACGAGGGTCCTTTGCACATCTGGGGCGTGCTCGTGGCCCACTGCTTGATCTTGCTCAGGCTTTGCTCACTGATGACCTGCTGACCCTCAGTGGGCATGCAGTCCACGTACAGGTTGTACAGCAGCAGCGCCTCTGTGTTCTTACGCAAAGCATTGGCCTGGACCACACGCTCCGTGAACACACGTGGGTCCTCAGCACAGAAAAGAAGCTGGATCCGTGGCACCCAGTACTGGCTGATGGTGAGGGGTGGCCTTTCTAGAGGGCAATGGAAAAAGGAACCATCAGTTGGGCTCTCCGGGCAGCAGCACACAGTTCCCAGCCCGTCTCTGCCACCAGTGCATGGTGGCCCTCAGCAAGTAATTTTCCTTCTCTGACTTCCCGTCACATCTGTGACATGGGAATGACTTGCTCAGCTCACAGGTTGTCATGGATTGATGTGAAAGTGCTTTGTAAACTGTAAAGAGCTGTACACAAACAAGGTGGCTGGAGGTGGCTGTTCAAGCCCATTCCTTGAGGTCACACCCAGGACAGACATACTAATCAATAGGTCTCAGGCTCCTTCTCTACATCACTCTGAAAGTGCCACTGCCAGCTGCTCAGAGCTGGCATATTAAATAATCTCTATTTGTCCTTCCAAGGATCTCTGAGTGCTGAGACCTCTGTGCTTGCTGGTCAGGGAGAGACAGCCACAGGACACAAAACCTGGGACACTCAGATCTGAGCTGACAGTGTCCTCGGCAAGGTCTGGCCTTAGTCACAGGCCAGGTTTGGGTTGTGGTCTGCCTGTGCAGGGGCAGATGGCTTGTACCTTCAGCGGTGACCCCTCCATTCAGGATGGGCTTCCCCATTTCATCTCGCACCAAACCATTCTCATCCGTCTTCTGCACAAGATACAGCTTCTTCTCCTGGTCGTAGTCCAGGACACCGACGTTGCGCCACTCGTACTTCAGTGTCTGACTCTTGGGGTCCTCTGAAACAGGAGGGGAACACAAGCCCAGCCATGGGGCCTCTGAATGTAGGCAGCAGGTACTGGGTCCCAGAGGTCACTCTTTTGAACTCTTTCCCACCAGGATGACCCCAACAGCATGTGGGCCCTGTTTCTTCCCTGCTGAGCTGGCCTCTGAGGATCAACTGGTACAAGGACCAGGCCCTCAGCCCTTGCACTCTGCATGATCCTACTGGGGTGGAGACACACACAGGCCAGCAGGGCTAAGAGAACAGGCAGGAAGACCCAAGGAAACAGATCTGTGAAGGATTCAGTTGTAAAGGCCATCATGGCTGAGCTACCTCCACTTCAAGGCAACCCGGGGCAGGGTGAAGCCCTTCCATAGGCTGCACTTGGCAGTTTATCCCTGGGCCCTTTATAGTAGGACAGGGCAGGGTAGGATGGGAGACTGCTGCCCTGCAATGGCCTCAGATTGGGCCTCAGGGTCTGTTGGTCAGGAAAGGCTTGCCACTCACTGGGTCAAAAGCCTTTGTCTACATCTCCAGCTCACCTCCTGACACTACCCCTCTCATTTCTCTCCAGCTGCATTGACGTCTGGCTATTTCTGGGACTTTCAAGCTTGCTCCTGCCCCAGGACCTTTGCATTGGCTGTGCCCATTGCACAAAAGATCCTTCACACAGGTCACCTCATTGCTGCTTTGCTCCTTTCCCAAGCGACTTCTCCTTGGAGAGGCATCTCTGCCTTAAAGAGCACCTTTGGCCTATTGCCCCAGTTGTGCTCTCACAGAGCCTAAAGCAATCCTCTCCTGGCTCTGGCCACACTAGTGTCATCTCCCCAAGAGCAGGCAATTTTGTCTTGTCTGGTCACAGCGCTGTGGACATCTAACCTAGAACAGAAGCTAGGACATGATAGGTGGGCAATAAAATATTTTTAAAAAGGAAAGGTGCAGGCAGGGATGAAGGCAAGTAGGCAGGTGGACAGGAAGAGAGAGAGGAAGCACCTTATTTTATTTTATTTAATTGTTTACACTGTTTATTTCCCCCAGGACTCAAACCCAGGGGTACATGGTCTGGGCTCCTTCAGAGGCAACCGACCTAACCTCTACCGAGTTGTACCTCAATAAACTTTTGCAGAAGGAAGACATACACGGCATGGTGCCTGCAGAGAAGGTTCTAATACATAGTAATGTAAAACATACAGATGAGTTCCACAGACTGGGTTGAGGGAGAAAGAAGGGATGAAATTCTGAGAAATGTTTCTGACCTTTGACGCTATTGGCTGAGCAAAGGCGCTTCCAGCTCTTTTCCTTTTCCCTCCCCTTCCTAGTAAGTTTCCCCTTTGGAAATGCTGGCCTTGCCTTGGCTCAACTTAGAGGAAAGAGGGCATAGAAGCCCACCACAGAAAACCGGAAGTCCCTGGCAGAAGCACCCCCTGTCACCCCTCCTCCCCCAGTGCTACTGGCCGAGGCCGGTGCCTGAGAGTAGGGGTGCAAGCAGAGCAGTCTGGGAAGGCTGGTACTTAGCGTATTTGAGGTTAATGCAGCCCCAAATCTTTTGGTTTTATTACCAGGAATTGGAGACCTGGGAACAATTGAATTAAATTATTTTTATAATTAAGTCCAAAGTAAAGGAAACATTCTGAGCTTCGTGTCTAGTTTGGAGAAATTGATTTCAGCATTAGCATGTTTTTAAATTGAAACATAAACTTGCTCAATGGACTCACTGCCAGCCCTCTGGAGGCTGAGCCATTTTAAAACAATCCTAATCTGACCACCTGCCTGGGGGCTGGCCCATTGGGGCCCTCCCAGCTCCAAGGTGCCTTGTCCACCCACTGGGAAAGGCATGACCCTTAGTCCTGCACAGGAGAATGGCCATCTGCAACCTCCAACCTGATGACCCAAGTGTTCCTAGGATGTCTGCAAGGGATCAGCCATGCAGGCCAGGTGGCAGCATGGACATTCACCCCAGCACTGTTCTAAAAGCAACAGGCAAGAGAGAGTCTCCCCAGTTCCCAGAGCAGACCCCTGGCCAAAGGAGTTGCCAAGGGGCTCTGTGCAAACAGACACAAGTCTGGGAAGCAGTAAAGCTCTGCAACTCAATGTGAGTATGGGGGTGTGTGTGTATGAGATAGTGACTATGAATGGGACACAGTAGGTGTGAGTGTGTGTGTTTGTGTGAGTGTGTGGAATGGTGAGTGTGTGAATGTGTTCACAAGCAAGCATGCGCATGTGTGACAGTGTATGTATTGTCATGCAGGTGTGAAACCCGAGAGGCCATAGTCACTGTCGGGGCAGTGATTTCTGGGTGTTGGGACAGAAGGGCTTGAATGTGCTCCCTTATGTTCATTTGAACATCTCTAACAAGGATGCATATTTTTATTCCCAATATCAATATTTTTAATACTAGACACCATCCAGCTGTCCCTTCCCTGGCCCTCCTGTCAATGTCATCCCTGGTTCCTGCATTTTCTGCCATTGTATGGCCAGCCCCTTGGCTTGCACCCCACCTGGAAGGTCTCATAAGGTGGAAGCCCTCAGTTCCCATGACTTCCAGGCCCCAGGGAAGCCCTGGAATCCATAGCAGGATAAGATGGTACAGACCAGGATCTTATCCCCCATCAGGGGCTCTGCTCACCATGCCCCAGGAAGTCATCAGTGGGCAGGAGGGCTTTTCCAGGGACAGGTTTTCTGTCCTGAGACCCTGGCTCCAAGCCCATGTCGAGCCACTCGCTGGGCATGCGGCAGTCGAACTCCTCATTGTCGAATACCTAGAAGAAAGCAGCAGACAGTGGGGATGAGGCTCAACCTTTGGGGCCCAAAGTGGGCTGGGCATGGCAGATATGGGGCCAAGCCCCTGCTCTGCTGCTCAGAGAGGTTCATGGGGTTTGGCTCTGTAAAAGCCTGCGTCTCCATCCAGCTAAGCCAAGGTAGAGGGGTGTCTGGGGATTCAGAGCAGGATATGGGCTCCCTCTCTCTCACTGCCCAGGATGGTCCAGCTTAGGCCCAAGTGGAAAGGTGGCCCTTGGATTTCCCTGAGCACACACCCAGATTTGAAAATGAAGGTGATTCAGGCTTGTCAGGAGGCCACTCTTAGTAGGGTGATGTGTATCCGTAATTAGCTCTATCTCCCCACAGGGACCACCCAGCAGGAGCTAATCAGGGACACAGAGAGGAAGGGCGAGGAGGGGTAATTTCACAGCCAAGCTAAGGTTCTCCTCCCTGGACTCAGTTTCCCCATCAGTACCCCAAAGGAGCTGCAACAATGTCTTCTTCCACCCAGTTTTCCCATCTCAGTGAGCGCAGAAGCAGTATCAAGGAGGCCTGAACTCACTCCTCTATAACCATGGATGGGACAGGCTCAGAGGCACACGGGCTGCCCAGATTCCCAGGGAAGAAGCAGAGAATCGGTGTCCCAGTTGTCCTAGGACCCCTCCTACTCTAGACCAGGATGCTCGAGTCCCCTGGGGATTGGGGGAGGTGCTCTGATTGCACAGTTGTTCTGGTTGACAAGTGAGTGCTTGTGGTTACTGAGGGTCCCCTTTGGGTCTGACCCCTCCACTGTGGTCCTGGAGCCCCAATATCTAACATCGCCCCAGTGGAAGCTGGGCTCACCTTCAGTGGAAGATAAATGGGAAAGAGGGGGTCGTGGCCCTGCTCGATGGTCTGCAGGTGGTGGGGGTCTGGGTGCCTGGGCATGAGCTTATCGGAGTCAATGCCCTCTTGGGCCAGCAACTGTTCAATGTCCAGGCTCAGATACAGTCGCTTCCTCCTGGCCAAGAAAGAGGAGGGGATATCATGGTGGCTTGGCTTATGGGTGGTGGCTCCACGGACCCCTGTAGTGGCCCCTGGCCCTCTGGAACTCATCAGGAGGTTGTGTGGCTGTTAAAGCTATTGTCCCGCATCCCAGATACATTTACAACCTATCTTGCATTGACCTCAAGGCCACCCTCCCCAATTCCACAGCAAGGATAGCAATTTGTTCCTGTGAAGGAACTGAAGGGCCAGAAGACTTGGTTTGAACAACTGTGTCAGACCCATTTCAGTAACCTCTGCCCTGAGGCTGGTCACCTAGTTGCCTGCTGTCCCTCCCCCCGAATTGGGCAGACACTGCCTCCCAGAAGACAGCCTCAGCCACAGTCCACCCAGCTTTACCTCTCGATCTCAATCTTGCGGGGGCACTGGCCCGGCAGCACCAGGAAGGGCACCTGCACCTTGGGCTCATAGGCCTGGAGCAGGAAGTCAGTCTGGGTGAGCAGCTGGGTGGTGGGCCCGATGCGCTGCAGCTCCAGGAGGTCAGCGAAGTTCTCAGGAATCTCGAAGGTTCTGACTGCAGGCGGAGGCAGGGGCAGGAGCTACAGGGGCTCAGGCTGGGGCCCAGCAAACCCCCAAGCAGAAGCATAAGGCAAGAACCAGGAGTACACACTGTGGGGCTCAGAGTTTGCCTATGGCCACTTGAGCAAGGGTTCTGGAACATCTATTTTGCTCTCCCTGCTCAACCACTCCCCTCCAGGCTCCCATGACCCTGACACTAGTGGCCATCACTCAAGCCAGGTACTCAGCCAAACTACCAGCAAGGATTACAACGGAGAGGAAGGTGAAGTAGTGGCTCCCTGTACACCTGCCCTACCGTGCAAATCAGAGTGCAAATACCATTTACTCCCAGGGACCGTTTCCAGACTTAAGGCATCCTGGACACTATAGAGCAGGGGTCACCACCACTTGGGATCCATAGGCTGTCAGTTTACAAATGATCACCCCTAGTTAAACAAGCAGGGTAGACTGAGTTTCCAGTCCAGGTCTGGAGGAAGTGGGTGCTGGTGGAGAAAGCCCACTGATAGGGTGACATTGCAGTTTGTCTAGAACTGAGGGGTTTCCCAGGCTTATTAAGGAGAAAGCAAGTCCCAGGCCAACAGAGGCCATATAGATGGGGAAAGGGTGCAGGAATATGCTTCAGGAGCTGAGGCACTTTCCTAGGGGTTGAGTGGGCTGAAGACAGCTCAGCAATGGTCTCCATCTCCTCTCCTGCAAGTCCTGGTGACCCTTTTGGGGCTTTACCATCTCCCTGCTATCAAGAGGTAGTCACAGGGCACCAAGGCTCACCTTCGGCATACCCACAGAAGCCTCCAGAGCTCAGGGGGGACTTCGGTTGAAGCCCACTCTCATCCAGAGTTGCCATATGCTCAGGGAACCACACAACACCAAAACGTCATGGACAAAAGGCAGTGTTCAGAGCCCTGACCATCTGCCCTCAAGCCTGTGGGTCTGTAAGCAGACATACCGCCCTGCACCAGGGCCCAGCCTTGCATCTCAGGCGCCAAGAAAGAGAATAAAATCTGCTGCTATGCCCAGGAGCCCTGAGCAGACTTCTCAAGCCTGTGACCTGGATCCTTGCAAAGCGCCTTATCTCCTGTTATCCCCAATTGACCACTGAAGAAAGAAGACCCTCAGCCAGGAAGAGACAGTCCCCCTGAGGCCAGAAGCCCTGATTCTAAACCCATCACCAGCCCTCCCAGGCACTGACCTTTTGGAGTGAACTTGTCGAGGTCAGCCTGCCGCAGCAGGTCCTGGCTCATGCAGGGGCCACGGCACACTTCCTGAAACCAAATCCCAGAGCCCCGAGGGAATGTTAACAGCCCAAGGACAAGCAGAATCTGGGCAGTATTGCCCCCAAGCCTGCCCACAATCATGCCAGAGGCGCAGGGGTGGGGTGGAACCGCTTTTTCAGAGGCCACAGTGACAAGTGGTGGCCACCCCTAGTCCCGCCCTGCTCCAGTCCTGTACCCCTCCACTCCTCACTCTGAGAATCCCCCTGCAGTGTGTCAGGAATGGAGTCACAGATGGCAGTAACACAAGAGCAGCAGGTGTCTCTGGGCGCACCTCCTTCCCAAGGGCGATTCTGGTATCAGTGCTGTAGAGGGTCTCAGTGCATCCTCGCCCTCTCTCTCCTGGCCCCTTCCCTGCCCAAACTCTTCCAAAGGCTGCCCAGGACCTACGGGCTCTGTGACCTCTGTCCTCCCCCTGCCTCGAGACTCTATCTCTTCCCTCACATTCTACCCTCCCCTTCCACATAGGCATGGCCTCTGTCAGGAGTCCAAGCCTTTGTCCTTCTATTCCCCCTACCTGTAACACTGACCCCAGCTTTTATCTTATCTAGAAAATGCAGGCCCATCTCTTAGTTCTCAGCAGGCTGCCATCTCATCCAAGGACCCTCCAAAGCCACTGCCCATGGTAGGAGGACATAGATGTCCCATTTTGTCTCCAACACTCAGTCCAGGACCAGTCACACAGTGGAAGCTCAGTAAAGAGTTGCTGAATGATGGACAGATAAATGGATGAATAGATAGAGAGATGACCAGAAGGATGGATGGATCAATCAAGAGGTGGGTGGTGGATGGATTGATGGATAGATGGACAAAGGGCTAGACAGTTGGACAGATGAAAAGACATCTCAATAAATGAACAAATGGACTGACAGAGGATGGAGGGAAGGATGGGTAAATGGAACCCATAAGGAGGCCTCAGGATTAGTAGGGGATGGCAACCACACTCACCCCAAGTTGAACCAAGGATCCAGGACTGAGGATGTCAGAGTAGAAGCCACGCTGCTTCATCAGTGGGTACTTTTTATCGGTGCCTGTCAGGGGCGACTTCCGGGGCTGCCCCAAGTCTGAGATCATTGGTGAGGTCGAAGGCAAGGACAAAGATGGCGGCTGTGGGTCAGGGCTTAGAGCAGGTGCTTCCAATCTAGCATCTGGTTCTGGAAGAATCCTCCCCAGATTATTCTCTAGGCCTGTCAGAATGCTCCTTGGACTACACTCTTGGCCTGCAGCAGTACCGCTGCACTCGGGACCCCAAGGGGCCCCTCCTGGGCTGTAGTCTTCTCTCTTAGAATGCTCCATGATGCTTCTCAGGGAGATGCCCCTGCCAGAGCTCCTAGGAGAAGATACCAGTATCGTTGGGTCAGCCTCCACTCAGGCCCTAGGGGCACCAGGTTACAGGGATGCCTAGTCTGCCGCTCCAACACAGGTCCCAGCCTGTCTGCAAGGATAACAGAGGACAAGGAGAGAGAGGGTCCTAATCTGGACAGATACTGTGCCAGAGGGTCCCATCAGGAGATAGTGGGGCTTTCCTTGGATGCTGCAGATGAGAAGTGAGTGCCCGGGTCAGGGACTGAGAGGAGAGTCTGGGAAGCTCTGCAGAAGTCCCTACCCAGTGCAGCCTCCCACAGCAAGTGCTGGAAACATGCTGCATCTGAGCCACCTGTCTGACAGTCACCAGCCCTTCCCATAGCACTCTAAAGGACACAGGCCCCACTGGGGCTCAGCCGCACCATGGCTGCCAATCCCCAGGTATCTGCTTCACCTTCCAACAAAATCACCAGAGTGGGTTTGGGGAGGTCAGGGGCCCAGCTCCACAAGAAAGCGTTCCACTCCCTGGTCTCTGCAGCTCTCAGACAGGCTTGACTGTGCTTGGCTGCTTTGTCAGAGTTAACAGATGTGGAAATGTCTGGGAAACCACAGTGTCGGGTGGGAAAAGGAGTGCTGTCCAGGAGAATTTCCCACTGAGCAGACTGGCTGTGGGGGATGCACCCGGGCATGTCCCAGGAAGGAAGATGCGGGAGTAACCTGCCAACTCAGAACCCTGTTTCTGCTCCATCCCCCACCCTTCCAGCCCCCTGCACCTGTGCATTGCCTGGGTGCACAGGACCAGCATGTCAGAAAAACAAAAACTGTTCTGCCTCCTGTCAGTGCCCCATGGGTGATGGCAGCCTCTACATGGGAATTAGCGTGTCTGGCAAGAGGGAAAGGACATGACTTCCAGCAAGGCCTCTGCCAGTCACTCTGGGCATTCTTCCTAATTTATATAGAGGGCAGGGGTGAGATTTGTGTAAGGTGGTAGGGGTGACCCTGCAGGCACAATGTTGGGAGTGATGAATATTATTAGGGACTCAGATGTAGTTCACACATTCATACCTCAGAGGTGGGGACTGAGACTGCTCTCATTTCTCAGAGGTAGGAAAAACTAGGCTCAGAGAGGTTAAGTGACGAGGTCACACAGCCAGCAAGAGAAACAGTTGGAATCTGAAACCAAGCAAATCTCCCCAAACAAATCATCTGGAACACTTATAGCCTTGAGCTAATGGAAGCTTCAGGTTGGATTCACTGACATTCAACCCATGTGACCCAAACACTCACCAGGCACTGTGCTGGACAGATACAGATGAACAAGGGTGTTTGATTCTTACAATAGTTACTACTATCTGCCACCCAAAAACAAGACAACTAAGGTCCAGTGAAGTCAAGAAACTTGCAAAGGATGCACAGCCAAGAAATGGCAGAACCAGAACGGAAACTAAGGTCTTCACCTCTGGCAGACCCAAAGGTCCATAAGGTTAGTGCCATAACAGTCGTTCTCAAACTGAGTACCAAGGGGCTCTGAGGTTCTGCAAAGCAAGTGCCCCTGGGGAAGGGGATCTAAGCAGGAGGACTTCTAAGTCACCCACCCCTGACTCAAGAAGGAAGCTGCATCTTTTTTATGTTTCACAGAAGACATAGTTCTATGTAAGGACTAATTTGACAAGTGACTCTATGACTTAAGGGACTTTGGAAATGTCTGCCATTGTCGGGGCTACCTAGCAAACAATACTGTGGGTGGTAATAACCCCTAAAGTTTTGGGGTCCTCTCCGCCTTTTTAGAGCACTCACCAAATAGACCCACTCTTGTGTTTCCACAGCTGTCTCTTAGGCTCCTCCCACTAGGGAACATCTGCCCTTATTATACCCTGAGGGTTGCGAATGAAGTTTTTGAGAAATATTGGTCTCTGGGTCATTGGCACCTAGCACAGCTTGGCACAGGGTGGGTGCCCCAAAAGCAGCCAGCAACTGCACGAATGAATGAATGGAGGAAGGAAGTTGATCTCTGAAACAACCCTGAGTTAGTCGCATCAGTGTTCTGACAGCTCACAGGTGGAGACATTGAGGACTGTGGCTGACCAGGCCCAGAATTTAGACTGCTTCCCTTGGGCCTTCTACAAGAGGGGCAGGAGACTACATTCTCAACCTGGGGGTAGAGCTCCAAATACCAGTCTCATCCGTAGGAGACTTATTTGCAAGGTCACCTAAAAGTACGCTTCACTCCTTTTCCACTGGCCAGGCCATCAGGCACCAAGACTTCTGCGCAGGGATGTGAACCCAGGGTCCTGAGGGCGTCCTCCGTCCTGTCCACGGACCCTCTTAGGCTTATGGAGGACCCCTGTCGTTGCTCACCCCGTCCTCCCCTGTTGCCACAGACCTACCGGTTCCACCGCCCTGTGTGGGGTCTGGCGTCGGTCTCTAGTGAGGGACGCTGGGCCCGTTGCTAAGGGGCGGGCCCATCTGGCAAGCCAGAGGAGCGCTGGCGTCTGTGCGCTTCCCCACTGCGCCGGCCTCCCCCACACTCCGGGACTTGGTTCGTCCCGCGGAGGGACCGCGGCTTTCTTGAGGCCGGCCTGGGTGCTTCCTAGCCTCAGCACACCCTGTCACCGGTTGGGAAAGTGTCCCTTCCCCAACACTTCTCGAGTAAGGGAGGAAACACCCAATTGCGGTGTGACTTTGAATGTAGGTTTTAAAATAAAAGGGGGGGGGGGGCTATTTAAATAGCTTGGAGGAAATAATTGGGAAATTTTATAAATTGGAAGTTCGTCTTTAAGTCACAGTTGCCACAAAAATCGGGTCACTGTAGAAAGGGTCACTTTTGACTCAGTTTACATAGCCAGACCTTCGCAGGCTGCAGACGTCCATCTGTTCCAATGACCTGAGAGGGTTCAGCCTTTGAACCTTCTGCGTGTCCAGGATATGGAATTATTGCTTGTTTTCTTCAATATGATGATAGCATTGTGGTTGTGTAGGGTTGTGTCCTTGTTTTCAGGGATGCAGGCTGAAGAATTTCAGGACAAATGTCGGATGCCAGCAACTTCCTTTCAAATGGTTAAGCAAGTAATAATGGTTCTGTAAGTAGAGAAAAGAGATAAAACAAGGTGCTCCCTGGTAGCTCAGGTGTTAGGACTGTGCTGGGTGCAGTCCACATGTACCCAAGGACCAGGGTTCACTGCCACAGTGGGGAAAACAACTGGAAAGGAAAAAAAAAACAAAAAACGACTAAATAAGCGGGATACTTCCTCCTCTTTCTTCCTTCCTGCCTTGTGCTTGCGCCTTCATGACTACTTGCCTCCCTTCCCCTAATAACATAAGCAAATAAAATAAAATAAGATAAAGCAAAAGTGGCCCAGTCCTCTTCGTTAGGACATCCGAAGGTCTACAGATGCCCACTGTAACAGTCTTTCAAATTTTAGGTGAGAAAAGAGGTTACAAACTAAAAGAAAAAATTAAGTCACCACCATCTCAACCTGAGAGTCCTGCCCAGTCTTCCCAAATTGGTTCCCTTTCAGAGGTGGGGAAACTGAGGCTGGGAAGACAAGTTAGTCTTGGAGGACATAGCAGGACCTGATGCTCACTGCACAAATGTCCAATTTTATCTGACATTTTAGTAATGGGGGTTGGGTGTCCACCCTGGGCACTGAGTGTCCAGATATCAACTAGACACTGTCTCTACCACGCAATGTATATTGAGTGGGACAGCCAGAGAGGCCTGGCCACCAGGAAGTCGGAGGCAGAGTGTGAGTTGTGACTGGAAAACTTCACACAGGCTTCTGCTTCCTCTGTCCAGAACATCTCTACCAGCTTCTACTCCTGGCCAACTCCTATTCATCCTTCAGCACTCAGTGCTGGTGCATTCTCTCCTGAGCCCCACCCTGGCTTGGCTTCTCTTGTTGGCATTTATGCAATGGGGACTCAGTGACCAGTGGGAAAGAAGGAAAGGGACTGGAGGTGACAGGGATGCCACAGCACTTTAACAGGACAGAGTCCCGCCACCCCAAGCCCTGTTCAGGGCAGCCGGTCCTCCTGTGGGGTTGCAGATGGACTGTGTGCCCCGCTCAGCTGTAGCGAGGAGCCTGCTTCCTCCTTTTGCCTCATACTGCCCACACCGGGTACAGCTGTCCAAAAAGATGCAGTCCCCTCCCTGTTGCCAGGGCAACATCAGCCCATGGTGGGACGTCAGGGATGAGAGGGCAGAGTGCTAATCCTGTAAAGTTGCCAAGCAACGCAGTGGGTTGATGACATCACAGGGGCTGCGATTTCTGGACAGATGGACAGGCCACTGCAGAAAGGGTCCAGTCTCAGGAAGTCCAGTCCGCAGTGTCACTCACCCCCTATGAAATGGTCACTACTGTGTCCTTCATTTGGAGGGTGGGCTTCAGGGGTGGGTCAGGGGGAGCTATTGTCCCAGTAACCCTTCCAGCTCTATCTTGCCCTACTTATGGGGTGAGCAGTGACTGTGACTGCCTCCCTCCTACCTTGGCTTGGAGACTCTGGATTAGTCCTTGCTCTCCTGGGTCTCAGGACCCTATCTTCTAATACCCCAATTTTCTCCAGTGGTTGGACATGGATTCAGGTTTTAATCTTCCTGCTCTGCCCTGGGCACCACACTTGCTTGTTCCCTCAGGGAATGAGACCAACAGGGAGCTCAGCCATGACCACGCTGCCCCTGGCCCTCTTGTGGTGGGAACCAGCCTTTCACCCAGAATGATCTGAGGGGAAGTCAGCCTTGCTCTTGAAATGGGGAGATAGCTGGTTTTTACAAGAACTAGGGAGTCTCTGCCCATCTCTGTTTGGCCTGGAAACTTGGGACTTCGGCAGATAGGCTGCTTAGTGGGTCCTTCTGGGCAAGGTGTCTAGGGCATGGCGGGTCTGGACTGTCCCCTTGTGCTGGCAGCACTGAGGCTGGGAGTAGTGCTTCTCTGGCTGCAGAGATGAAAACCCCTTGTGAATGGGCAACAGCCATCACACAATGTGGCCAGCCATCCTGAACGAGGGTGACAGGTATCCTTCCTCCAGGCCTCCTCTGACCACCCCCCAACCCCGGCTCCATCACTGGCCCAATGGCCTCAGCAGCACTGATCAGCACTTTCTATGATGAATAAAAATGGAGACAAATTAATTCTCCTTTGATCCATGTGGTCTGTTTGATAGTCAAGACACTGAATGCCCAGAGCTCATGGAGAAGCGGGAAGCGAGCGGGTGGGGCTGAAGGTCTGAGGACCACTGGGCCATGAGTGCTCAGTACCCAATCCCGCCCGAGACCATTCCACCTGTACTCACGTGGAGCTTCCCCGTTGGAATCTCCTCCCTCTTCCAGTTTTCCTACAACTTTTCATCTCGTCTCAGGCCATGCCTCCTCAGGAAGCCCTCCCTGGTTGCCTCAGCATACAGAACACACTCATACTCACACTCTTCTCAGGGGCCCCAGGGGATCACAGCCCATGCCACTCAGTAAGCAACCACACCATGGTCACTACTATGTCACCGAACTTGATGGGACTGAGTGGTGGGGACTACTGCTTTAATCAGTTCAGGAAGGAGACTTGGGAAATGACTAGAAGACTGAGCAACCCGCATCAGGGCCACCACCCTGAAGATGGTGGCCGCCAACAGCAGCCCAATTGCACGTGACCCCACCTTCATACCCTCTTCTCCAGTCACACTCTAGGACCTCCAATTCCAGACGATGGCCAGAAATAGGGTCCAGAACATTGGGGCTCTGCTCTCCACTGGCCCCTACCTGCCTGGATTGAAGCGCCAGGTGAGAGGCCTCCAGACAGGTTATCTTCACAGAACATTTCCTTGAAGGCTCAACAGCACAGAGAGCTGTTTAATTAGGCACAGAGAGCCCCTCACCAGCCCCGCCCCAAGAAACTCAGTGAGCATCACTGAATGATCTCTTGGCAGAGTGGACAGACTCATCATTTTTCAATCCATCCCTCCACCCCTACTGGAAGCCTAAGTTTACTGATTCTGGGGACCAGACTATCATTCTGACCTTCTGCCCACCCCCAGAAAGGTCTACGAACAGGACAAGAGACCTGGCTTCTGCTACCCTTGCTCTCTTCCCATGCTAGGTTTGTGTTTCCATGTTATAGCGGGGATCACACACCTTGCTCAGCCCTATGCTGGGGTCACCTGTACAGAGGGGTCTGAGGGACACCGGGGGTGTTTGTTCCCCTGCCCCCAAAATCTTCCACTCCCAGCTAAAGCATTACCCTTGCCAGACCCCTGGGAAGGAGTATGTCAGAACCTCCAGACAGGTCAGTAAGGTTGGTTTGTTCAAGAGGGAATTCCAGATTATCAGAGAGGTAGGCTACCTGCAATGTCTGGGTGTGTTCAAGAAGTGTGGGCAGCTTCTGGGACCCACAGTCTTCCTGGCAATCTGCTCCACACACCAGGTGGACACACTGAGGTGGCAAAAAGGGAGAAATCTCCCCCAAGGTCACAGCAGAGTAGGATGGGAACTGGAAACTGGGGCTGTCCTGCAGGGGTGAAGGGGTGTAGGAAGCCACTAAAATGTGGATCACAAGATCACAAAGACTAGTTGTCACTAGAATTCCCTTCTCTTTCCAGGATGGGATGGACATCTGTCGGGCCTCCTACTCCTGTCCCTTGTCTTTCCTCCATTCCACCATCTGCAGGTGGGGTAACTGATAGCTAGACACTGATAGTTCTAGAACCTATTTCCTGACCTGACATGGACATGGAGGATAAAGACCCCCCCAGGCCATCCTCTAGCAGCACTCATTATCCCGGAGGGCAGGGGGTTGTCCTTGTCCCAGTGTCCTCTTTCTCCAATACTTCTGGCAGGCCCCTCAAGATACTGGCACTGATGGGTCCCTTTCCCAGTTTCCCTGTACCCCTGAGGACCTCTGGGAAATGTCATCTCCACCTTCAACTATGACCCTTAAGTGTGACTTGGGACAATTCCTTCCTTCTTTTACTTCGAACCTAGATGTCCAGCTCTATAGACATCCGGGCTCAGAGCTTCCAGAGGGGAACATAATTGTGGATGCTGCCCTGAGGGCAGGAACAGCTGGTCCTATTTTCCAGGTGAGGAGACTGAGACCCTGAGATGGAGGCCTTGTCACAGCACACACCACTGGTCAGGCAGAGCAGGCTTAGAGCTGGACCCTTGCCCAGGCCTTCTCTGCCACACCCCCCACCCCGAGTTCCATGGCCCCTCTTGGCTGGCCCTCAGAGCAGGCAGCTGGGCCTGGATGGGCAGGGAGTGCCCTGGGAGGGCACTTGGGCTGGGAAGCAGCATGTGCAGGATAATGGGGCCACCAGGGGAGGCCCAGGGAGCAGGTGCTGCATGGAGGGGGTGAGGCTGTCATTGTACACTGAGCTCTGGTAGGCTCAGACCAGGAGGGGGGTCCTTGTCAGCCCCTGGGCCACCCTGGCTCATACTCAGAGGTCATCTGGATGCCTGGGCTCAGGCGCACAGCCAAGACCCTCCCCTGGGTCCCAGCAACTGCCAGGTTGCCATGACAACCTACACTTTCATCCCTGTCTCTTTGTCTGGTCACAGTCCAGCGTTTGTGGCCAGTCATAATTGGGGGGCGGGGAGCAGGGGGCCTTGCCTCAGGGCACGCTTGGCAGGGGTAGAGATGAACCTGAGGCAGAATGGGGCTGCCAGGCAGGTTACAGAAAACTGGAAAAGCCAGCTTTACTGGCAAGCCTCCTCTTCTGGTAGAGGCCACACCTCAGAGCTGGGCCCCAGGCCCTCCTGTCCCCTCTGAGCTTCATTTTCCCAGCTGTGAATAGAGCTGGGATACCCCTCCCCCCAGTGCACTGTGACTCTAGGAGACAAAAGAACATGGCATAGACCAGCGCTTAACTCTCCTGTTCAACTGGGGGAACTGAGGCACCAAGCAAAGCAGAGTCTTGACCTAGATTACACCCCAGTAAGCAAGAGGCAGAGCCAGGACTACTGGGGACCCAGGACCTCAGACGTCAGCCCCCGCAAACCGGTTGAGCCCCATGGTCATCCCTCTCCTGATCCCTAAAGAGAGAAGTCAGGACCTGGCAGAGGTGGGAGGTGACCCAGGCCCCACACATTTTGTGACTTTGAGAAAACGCCTTCTCTTGGAGCCCCTCCTCAGGGGAGTCCATAGTACTGGGGAGTGCCTCCCAGCTGAGTGGAGAATGAAACAAGGCCTACTCAGCACAAAGCTGGCCGCCTGCTGAACCCCCACACCCCTGCACTACACACCCTCTGCTCCCCCCCACTCTAAGGGCTCGGCATTTCCACATGACCTCAGGCTTCTGGGTCTGTGCATATGTGACTTCCCTCCTCAGACAGAGGTCCAGTGTCACCTGGAATTGAGGAGCCTGGCCCCTGTGTCTTAAACCTGAAGGTGTCCCCTTGAAACAACAGGGCAACCCTAAGCAGAAGCAGAGTATTGGAGAAAGGCCAGTTGCAGCTGTGGCTCCTAGAGTGGGTGGCATGGAAGGAGGGCAGCAGGAGGGCTTCAGGGACAGGCGAGATTGCACACCATTTGTCCTTCCTTCCTGGGCTGACTCTTCCGATCTTCGAGGGGAGCTGGGGGGTTCTGCACGCCCCCTGCTACAGGTTCACCACCCCAGCATTTCATGGGAGGGGTCTGGACACCCCGACAATGATCTGCACAGGCTTGCACGTGCGGAGCGAGCCTCTGTAGAGTCAGCCGTCCTCCACGAGATCCAGGGCTCTGTACGCACGCCCAACCCCAGCAGACAGCGAACACCTCTCCCTGGGCCGGAGAGACCTTGAATGTCCCAGATTTCACTTTCTGTGGGGGGTTTCCAGGCTGTTGGGCTACTTCACACTCCTGGCCCTGCAGCCCCCTGAACAATCTGGCAGCCTTCCAGGCCTGGGGAAGACACTGCCTTTGCCACCATCATTACCATCTCCACCACTGCTGCTGCGAAAATGCAATTACAGGAAACATCCGCCTCACTTGAGCCTTGCCATCCACACCTGGAACTAATTAACTTAATTAGGCCTTAATGAGCTACACTGGTTGAAGGCCTATTTTTACTTAATTGTCCCTTAATGTGCTTGGCATGGAGGAGTATGGGACCTGGAGGATGGCTTTGGTGGCGGCAGCAGCGGCAGCTAGCTCTCCTTTCTGCAGAAGGATAGCCAGGAGGGATTGATACCTGTCTGCCAGGAGTGACTCCCAAAGAACAGAAAACCTGAGAGATGAGGCACACCTGTGGGAACAGCACCCCAACTCCCAGCAGCATCACCGAAGCTGCTCTGTCTCAGTTGGAAATGAAGTCATACTGGACTCTACTGAGAAATGTGGCAGGTGTGACCCGGCTGGCTTTTGCATTTGTAGACTTCTGATGGGAGGACAGGGGCCATTACAGTTACTCCTCCCACTGCCTCCACTAGGGAGGCCAAGGCCCAGAGAAGTGAGGGGATCCCAGCAGGGTGAGGTCTAACTCTTAACATACAGGTGAGGGTGAGCAGATCACCTAGAGGGCTGCCTCCAGATTTCTAAGGCAACCAGTTGAGCCTGATTTTTGGTTGAGGTTGGCTCAGAAAAATCAAGTCTGTCTAAGCAACTTACGTTTCTAGGTTTGGGGTGAGGTGAGGTGCTCTTGGCTCACTGAGCTTCCCAGTGAGTCCCTGCCTTGGCCGTGCGGGGGCCTCTAAGTGATTTGAGTCTCTGAGCTCACAGGTGGAGGGGCACCTTGCCTCTTGTGCAGGTGCAATGTCTCTTTTTTGTTGCTATTCCTTCGCCAGGCTTGGGTCGTTGGGCATGACGTGGCCCACACCTTAGCCGCTGAGCCACAGGGGTGCACCGACAGTGCATCTCTACACTAAAGATGGATCCACTCTTGCTCTCTTCAGAGCAGCCCTCTCTCTGGAACTCCAGATTTAAACCTGACAGCTGTTTCCTTTGTGCCTCCAGCCCTATCCAGCCCTTAATTGCTCTCTCAGCAGCCAGCACTTCCCAGCGTCCCCTCTTCTGAAAATGGTCACATCATTTGCTCATGTATTCAAGCCAGGAACCAAAGAGCCAGCCTCGACAACCCTCCCTCACAGTCAACCGGTCAGGAGTCTTACTGATCCTGCTTTCAAACAGTATCCCCAGATAACTTGCTGCCACTCCCAGCATGCACCCCAGTCCTAGCAGCCTTCATGTTCCATCTGGATAGCTCCTGTCCTGGTCTTCCAGCCTTCATAACCCAGTCTCTTCATAGCTTCTACAGTGATTTTCAAAAATCACTCCCCAATTCAAAACCCTCTAATGACTTCCTATCACACACAACATAAAGTCCATTGACCTCAGCCTGGCCCACCTCTAGTTCTATCCCCCTTCTCTTGTCCCATGGGACCGTGCTTCAGTCCCTCAAAGGCCACAGGGCCTTTGTATTTGCTCCTCCTTCTATCTGGAATGCTCTTCCTTGACCTCTGAACCCCTCACATTTTGATTTAAATGTCACTGTTGCCTCTCCTGGCCCCCCCACCTAAAATCTCCTAGCACATCATCCTCTTAGGATCTTCTGTGTGACACCTGCATGACACTTCTTATTTCCTGTCCCTTGCAACTAGAGATAGGCTCCAAGACAAATACCGTCTGTCTTGGTTCCCCTGAATCCCCAGCCTAGACTACCACATGCCTGGCACACAGCAGGGACAGTTTGTGGAGCAGATGGTAAGGGAATATTTTGACCATCCCATAAGCTGCCGAGAGTCCCCAGCCTCTGCCTCAAGAGCCCACCGTCCCCTCAGCTCATACTCTGACTTCCCAGCCTCTGTTCACGAGGCCACATGAAGTGTCCCTTTCCTCTGTGAACTGAAACCTTGCCTCCCCAGGCCCTACAGGTCAGCTTCTCGACCAGTAATGGGAGAATCAGGACCTCTATCTGTTGGAGTCTGCGCACTTGGGTTGGCTCTTGGCCACAGTTCTTCCAGACACATGCATGTCTACACGTTGGAAAAGACTTCTTGAGCCTGGGTCTCCCTGGACTCCTGAGGCCATAGCCCTGGAGAGAGTGACTCATCTCTACCTGCTCCCCATCCCTGCCCCACTAGCCAAATCCAAGATGGTTGGCCCATAGTCAGTGATTAGCAAACAACAGGGTAGCCTGGCTACCCTGATCACATGGTTCTAGACCTGGGGGTGTGGGGGGCTCAGATAAGGGCAGGTCCAGCCAGCAGAGCCTGTTTCCAATAAGATGGATGCCCCACTGAGTGAGAAGTTCTGGGATGACCCCCAGAGCCTAGATCTCTCAGGTAGGAGAGAGGGACTCCCCAGTTCAGAAAGGAATTTCCTTCTGGAATTGCCATTGAGAGCTATCTCCCCAGAGGTCCTCAGCCTCAGAGAAAGGGACAGGAAGGGTAGTCCAAAAAGGGATGGGAAAAATGGAGAGGGGCAGCTATAACGGTATCATTTTCAGGGAGGGAAGGTAGAGGTCACATTCTGTCCGCTGGAGGCTCCAAATGTCCCAGGATGTCTGAGACTATGGGAAACAAAGGTCTGAGCAAGAGGATCAGTCCAGTCATCCAGCCAAGCAGGGGATGGGGTTCCTGAGGCCTGATTTCAGTTCTAACAGCATCTCCTTGGAGGCCCTGGAGCCTCTACTTCCCCATCTACACAATGGTACCCTTCATCTCCTCTTCCCTCCCCCACCCTCAGGAAAGTTACGGAATTCTTGAGGGAAGGCCATGAATGGTCTTGGGAAGGTCAGGACCCTCCTTTCTGGCCTTGTGGGAGGTGGGGAGAGCTGAAGGGGCAGGAGTCTGGGGAATGCCCACTGATTCCGAAAGCAGCCCCTGGAGAACAGACCTCCTTGATGTTGATTCGCCTGGACTTGAGGGGGTCTCTAGCCATGTTAAGCTGCCTCTTAGGGTCAGCACAGTCTTAACGGGCTTTCAACCACCTTCTGTGCCCAACCCTTAATTTCCTCATTCTCCCCAGTGAGGATCACAGCAATGTGGCAGAGCTTCCACTTGTGTCCTCACAGGTCACCTTAAAGGATCATGGCCACTGGGTGTGAGATGGTGGCTCTTGGGAGCAGCCAAGTCCTGAAGAGAGAAGAGACAGCCTGTTAATGGTGGCATTTTGGCAAAGAATTTGGGGGTAGAGGGGTCCTAGAATACTCAGGCTCAAAATCTCAGTCACCGGTGTGCCCTGGTATAGATAGCAGTAGTTGGATCAATCACCTCCGAAGGAGCAAGTCACATACCTCTAGGTTCAAGTCCTGGGCCCCGGGGGAGGCAACCAGTGTGAACAACTAAATAAAGAATAAAAATAAATATGCTTCTTCCTCCTCTCTCTTCCTACCTGCCTGCCTACTTGCCTCCATTCCTGCCTGCACCTTTCCTTAAAAACAAAAACAAAAACAAAAACAAAACTCAATCGCCCCAGCCAATCTGGGGTCCTTGCTCTGGCCTGAATTTGTTGGGCAGAGACAAACAAAGCAAGTATGTGATGGGAGAGACTTGATCAGGGAATTCCATCAGCCCTGGAAACGACCTCTCTGACCCCACTAAATCCTGTCCTAGGCTGTCTGCTGTCTGCCTCAGTCACCCCCCCTCCCCACACAGCAGCCACTCCCTGCCTCCCTCCTGGGCAGAGGCAGCTGTATGGCCTCCAAGCTGCAACCAAAATTGAATGAGCATTTTCACAATGTCGGCTCCTGCTGACAGTTCCTAATTGCATGTTGCAGCCATGTGATGGAGCCCAAGTTACACTAATTATGTCATTACCCTAATGAAGTAAATACTGTATGTGCTAATTGGCTGGAATCTCTTCAGGGGGATGGGCAGAGAGAGAGGAGGCTGATGTCCCCTGGACTTTCTGTGAATAGGCTGGGGGTCATAGGTGCCAGGGGTGGCAGGTACTGAGCATTCCTTCCTCGGTTCAGCATGTCCTACAAGTGACTGTCAGGGAGGACCCTTGGTCACTACCCTTGACAAGCTTGTCCTAACCAGGGGAGGAAGCTGGGGTACTGAACAGGTAGTCAGAGACCCAAATGCTCCCTGCCGCCTTTGCCCTGACAGGCTGGTGACTTTGAACAAGCCTTTTCCTTTTCTCCAGAGAATTCCTGTACCCACCTCCTACTTCCCACCCACCTCATTAGCCCAGAGCCAGTGGACTGTGAGAGATACTGGGCACAGGGGTATCAGAGGGACTCAATGTCCAGACAGGACCATCCAAGCCACTGGCATCTATGTCCATCTACCGGACATCAGTTACATGCCCAGCCTAGGACAGGAGGAAGGAGAAAGACTGGTGCCCAAACAAAGCCCTAGGTCCTGAGGATAGTGCCAGTATGAATCAGCAGAAGGACAAGGCTGGCAGTCGCTGGAAGCCTATGAGGTGGGACACTTTGAGGAAATCTGAGGGGCTTCCTGGAGGAGAAGGACTTCACTTACAAGGGAGAGAGGACTCAGATTATCTTCACGGGATGATTTCTAAATGCTAGACTTCTAAATCATAAGCTCTGGGTGTGGGTTGGGAGGGATGAGCCATCTGAAGGACAGCTTCCAGATGGTACACAGAAGGGATGCCAACCCCTCCATCAACGACAATCATATAAGGCCCAGAATGACCAGAGCCCCCACCTTGTCTTCTCTAAACTGGTCAGTGTGGACTGGTTGTCAAGTGTGGCTCCTCTTCCTACTCTGTCCCTCATGAGGCCCTGGGGAGGGTCCCAAAGACAAGAGTTCAAGGTCTTGACACGGGCTGGGTCCTGTAGCACCTGGGCTTTCTCAAGCCCACTTGGAGCCCAGCAGTGCCAGTCTCCCAGGTGTGACTAGGTGCCGCAGCACAGGCATCCCTGCTCTCCCAACGCCACCTGGCCTGTCTCCGCAGACATATGCTGCAGCTCCACACCCAGAAAACACCACATGCTCATTTCTGTGGGCAATGGCTCCCTGCCTCCCAAGCTGGGAGAGAGAAAAATGAGAGCGAAGTGATGCCTAGCCCTGGACCAGCCCACCTCCCAAGGGGGCTGTAGCCTTGTCCCTCCACTCCCCAGGCCTCAGGATCCTGCTGCCTGCCCCAGGCCTTCATTCATGCCACACATTATCTGGGTTCCCCTAGAGTGAGATAGATAAGAAAACATCAGCTGTGATGTCTGCAACTTGCTCTCAAATGGCTCAGGAAAAAACTATTTCACGCATACACAGAGCAAATACACATATAGATAGATACTGAGAGAGAATGCAAATGGAGCAAAATAGCGACAATATTTTAATATGAATATATGTATGCATGTATATATCTTACACTATTCTTATGCTGACACTTTGTGTGTAAATTTGAAATCCTAAATAAAAAGAGGAAGGGAGAAAGGGAGTGAAGGAGGAAAATTCCTTTTTTGTTGTCAGTTCTCAGTGCACCAGTCTGGAGGACACACAGGTACAGATGTCACCCTGCACCAGGAGGGTTTCTGGGGTAAGGGGGAGCATGGCAAGGAGTCGGACCAGGCAAAGTCTAAAAGATATCTAGCTCTTACCCCTTCAATGTACGGTGCTCTCCACACAGCTTTAAGCAAGCCCATGGCTCCCTCCCCTCTTTTGCTCTCTAGAGAATAATGGTGCTCTAGAACTTCTACAAGAGTCTTGGATAGGACAAGGAAGCAAACTTCCCTCAGCCAGAATGTCTAGGAGGGCATCTGGAGCAGCCCAGGACCCTGTGCTCCACAGGGAGGAATGGGATGGCTTTGGTCAGAACCAGGGCCATCCTACTTCCCCTATCACACGTAACTCCCCACCCCAGCACCAATTCTAGCCCAGCAACTCCAGCTAGATTCCCAGGTGCCCCTGTCTGTGACAGCAGGAGGGAGGCAGCTGGGAAGTTGTTCACTATTCCATCCCTCACAGCCCTAGAACCTCCCCGGACACCCGTGGGGGTGTGGAGAGGGAGGCCTCTGCTTTGAATGGGCCTATTAAGGGGCCTCAGCGCTGGGATACCTTTTTGCAGGCTGCTTCCCACCCGTCTTCTCCGGAGCCCCTGCTTCCCACCCAAGCCCTCTTCTCTTTCCCCAGCGCCACCATTCTTCCCTTCCGCCCTTAAGCCCCCAAATGCGCTTCCCTAAAAGGAAACTTCCCGCACCCAGTTCCCAGCCGCCTTCAGACCCCATCAACCAGCCCCTCCCCCAAGGAGACAGTGACACCAGCTTCCTGATGTGTGGTCAAGTAGAGAGTCCACGCTCTCCCTTGCCCACTCTACAGCCTACCTCCTCCGCCCTTGACCTCAGGCTGCCACTTCAGAGTCTAGACTTGCCCTCCATTCAGGAGAATGCCCCGGACACCTGGACAGCAGCACCCAGAGGTCAGCAGGGACCAGGGATGAGACTCCTCTGTTTGTTCGGACACCTTTGTTCTCTGCCTTTGTCCTCGGCCCCTCGCCTGGCTGCTCGCCTCTCCTCTCAACCGCCTCCCCCTCTCATTCCCTTGCCTCTTCCTGGTCGTTGCCCACTCTAGTCCTCTGGGATTTTCCTGAGACCAGAGCCTGGCATGGGACAGGGCTGCGCTCCCCCCACCCCACTGCCAGCTGCCAGCCTCCTGCAGCCCTGCCTCTCATTCAGCTCCCTCTCCTGCCCCATCCACCCCTCCAACAGTCTCCTCTCTCCGTCTGGCCCCCCACCTCCTCCCCTTTCCCATTTCCTCTACCCTCTTTCTGTGGTGCTCAGTCCCCAGGTCCCCAGTGTCAGGCTTTATCTCTAGGTGCACTCTCCTCCCCTCCCTCTTCCCTCTCTTCCTCTCCCCCTTCTCTCTTCCCTCTCCAGCTTCCACTCCTTCCCGCTCACTCACCCTCTCCTCTCTGCTGCCCCCCTCTTCTCCCCCACCTCTTTGTTTCAGCTGAGAACCGGCTCCTCGGGACACTTCTCACACTGCGGAGCCTCTGGTGAGGAGACAGCACCGATATCGAGGTGAGCAGAGAGCCGGACTGTCGGAAGAGGCAGCCAGAGCTCTGGGGGGCAGGCAGGTGGGGTGAGTGGGCAGTCCAGCTGCTGCCACCACCTCAGCTCTGCCTGGGGCAGTGGGGACAGCAGTCACAGTGCTAGTTTCAGGTGCCCCAGTGGTTAGGAGGAGCTGGAGGACAGAGGGCAACCCATTTGCCATGGTGGGCAGGGGGTGGGGGTGGGGGTGGGAGCAAGCTGCTTGAGTTCTCTCTGGTTCTGTCCCTGTCCCAGAGCCTAGCTTCTGTGGGTGGCCCTGGGCTGAGGTGAGGGACCCAAAGCAGGACTGCCTGGGTGAGTGGGGGCTGGGATGCGGAGAACGGATGCCCCTGAAGGTGAGTGCATGTCCAGTCCCGGAGTCCAGGGCTATGACCCCTGCCTCTTGAGGTTGCCAGGTGGTAACAGCAACACTGTCCATGGGGCTGTGACCCCTGCAAGTATTTGCGCCTACTGGGGTTTTGGTTACTGGTTAGTGAAGTGCTGGAGCTGCTTCCACCACTCAGGGGGTGTAGCCACAGGAGGAGAGACTGGCCGGTTTTACCCAGCTACCGACTCCAGACCCAGAGGCACAGGGGGGAGGGGCACTTCCTCTCCCCTGGAGTCTCTGGCCAGTTCCACCCCAGAGCTTTACTGTGTGCCAAACGTGGGGATCTTGGACAGAGTGGCCAGCTTCCTGGAGTGAACCTAGCTGGGTAGTGGGGAGTAGTGGGTGGGGTGGAGAACAGGTTCTTAAGTGAGGCTACAGGTGAATTACTGGAGGTGGTAGGAGAGTCTAAGACCCTGAAGCCAGGCAGGGAAGGGAAAGAATGCAAGGGGCAGAAGCCAGTGCCAGAGGCACTGCCTCCTTCTCAGCTGGAGCTGAGGGTGGACTGGCAGGGCTGAAGGAGTGTGTGCAGCTCATGCCTCCCCAGAGAAGCAATCAGGGTGGCTCTGCTGGCTGCCAGAAGAAGGGCAGCCAGGTCCAGGAGGGTCTTCCTAATAGAGTGCCTCTTGGGAGGCCAGCCCCTGGCTATCTGACCAGGGTAGGGCCCAGATCTACGGCGCCCGGAACCCTTAGGGAGCTGACTGTGGACAAGATCCTAATAGGTAGTGATCCCACAAGACAGAGTTGCTAAGGGCATCTGTCCACCTAGGACTGGGCAAATGAGTTACTTTTGTCCAGGGAACAACTCTCCCTCACCCTCTTCCTTGGCCAGAGCCTCATCTGCCTTCCAGAGGTGGAATCAGCTATAGGTACAAGCTGACAGGGACCGAGTGTCAAGGCTGAGATAGTCCACCCCAGTCCTCTCCATCCAGTCTCTACAGACTCAGAGCCGCTCGAGCCAGGGAAGGTGAAAGAGCAAAGCCTCAGTACTGGTCCAGTGGTTACCTGGGAAAGGGCTAAAGTTCAGACATCCTATACAAGAAGGCCATCCCTCCCGGCCTAGCCATGGCTCACTGGACTGTGACCCTTTCTCTCATGAGGCAGCCTGCCTCGGTCAATGGCTTCCCCACCACTCATTGTGTGCCAGTGTCCTTCCTCTACGCATACACACGCACGCACGCACACGCGTGTACTCACTCCTCCTCCAACACACCCTGAATCCTCTCTCCTAGCTAGGTTTTCCAGCCTGGGGTCAAGCGGGTTCTCCTCAGCCCCAATCTGAGCCTCCTCATGTCCCTCACACATGGTCCAGGTCCAGAGGGAGACAGACTGCCTTGTTCATTTTTCTGAGACACAAAGGGCTCTCGGCCAGCCTGGGTCAGTTACTCGAATTCCAGCTGTCCCCTCTGCTCAGCTCTGTGACCTACCAGGGCACTGTGCACTCTGCCATCCACTAAATACTCAAACACCACCCTCTGCTTATACCAGCCCAGTGCCAGAGGGCAGTAGGTCACGTGCTCAGCCTGTCAGAGAGTACCATGCCCTGGCTGGCTCTACTGTTGGGCCTGCCTGGAAGGTGGTATCCCCAGCCAAGAGCTTCCCAAACTGCTCTCTTCTTTGCCTCCCTCCTTGAGCCCCCACTTCCACAGAGCTTTCCTACCAGATGAGTGTGTTGATACCTCCCCAGAGAGCAGAGTAAGACAAGGATGTTGTCCCTGATAGACAGAGGGGAAACCTGAAGCCTGGAGAAAGGAAGGTGGCAAGGCCAGGATAAGGGCCTAGAACCTGCCAATCACCCCAGTGCTCTTCCGGGTCTTTAACTGCCACCCTGGTGAAAGCCCACATGAGAGTGGAGCCCCTATGTACACCAAAGTATCCACCAGCTGCTCAGCCTCTGAGTCTACCCAAATCTTCAAGGCCCCAATGACATTCCCAAGGACAGAAGGGCTAGGATACTCCCAGGGCTGTTTGAGACAGGGTTTCCAGTCTTGGTTCCAAAGTATTTAAAGGGTTGCCTGGGCTGGCTGCAGCTGTGTGGAAAGGCTGCAGTGAGGCAGGCAAAAGGGAGGTGGGAGGGGGTGTCCAAGTATGACGCACCTCTCTCCCACCTGTGACATTCCCTCACCTTCCTGCCCTTCTTCCCACCTGCAGTAAGGCAGGCAGGCCTCAGTATCAAAGTCCTCAAACAGGCTCAATGAGGCTTACCACAACAGTCAAGGTGAAGTCTGACCCTGCTGGCCAGGCACAAAAGGCTCAGTGACTGGGTGTGGGTTGAACACGTGCCCATGTGCACACTCACAGATGTACATACACAGACGTGCAGACAGACACACCCTGTGTAGAAGCACATCTCCCACTTGCAGTTTTCTATCAAATTACACACACAACAGAGCTGTGAAATCTGAGCCAAGAAGGGACAGACAAACCTGTCTTATGGATCCCTAGCAAGCTTGCGTGTGCTCATGTCCCCTCCGCCAAGCCCTAAAGGGCAGCAGGGAGGCAAGAGTGGATCCTCTGGCTCTGTCTGGTCCCTCATGAGCCCCAGCATCTCTAAGCTAAGAGGTGGGCAGAGGATGGTCACGCAGGTCCCAAGCAGGTTCTCATCCTGTTTCTGTGGCAGACATGCTGTGCAGCCCCAGACAAACCATCTTCCCATCTATCTTGCTATAAAACAAAAGAATTTGGATAAGCCGACACCTAAGGGCTGTCCAGGACCATGGCCCAGCTGCTCATAGTTCTTGCCAAGAGCAGAGAATAAAGGGGCCTGTGATAACGGCAGCAGTCAGGGGGGCCGGGGACCCTACATGGTGAAAGCTGGGCCAGGGAGAGTTCAGGGGGTGGAGACGAGGTGACGGCCAGGGCAGCAGGAACCTGAGCCAGCAGAGACAGAAGTCAAGAGCCATGGGACAGGAGCAATTGTTATGACCCATATTTGACATATATGGAACAAATAACCAGTCCTATTGAACAATCACCATGCAGGGTTTCATATTTTCATCTGGATTGCAGCCAAATATATGCTTCCTCACCTGGGGTACCAAATGAGTATATCTAATGGGATGGGCCCAATCCAACCTCAGACGTCCCACAGACAGACACAGGGCAGGGGAGCCTCAGCAGGACTGCACCCCACCTCCATGCCCCCAGCAGGTGCACAAGCAGGTGCAGACCCCACTGAGGGTCTGCATGTACACACAGCACTCCCCTCGTGGGATACCAACATGACACGCACACACACTGCAGTCCTCTGCCACAGCCCCTGATCCCAAGCCTCCTATCCTGCTGTCTGGAACTTGACTGTTGGTGCTGATACTCATGCTCCCCAGGGGAGGGGCATAGGCACTACCATGAGGGAATAATATCCCCTGGGACTATGACCCTGGCTGGCAGAACTCCACGCCAGTGTGAAAGGAAAAGAACTGGTGCCCCTGCAGCACGGAAGGACACAAACTTTCCCCTTCCCTAAGCTCCTGGTTCCCAGAGCCCGCTCCCCTTGCTCCCCTCCCTCCAAATCCCCAGCCTGCCCCTGGGCCACATTTGTCCCTAAGTCATGAATTGTCTGCAAGCTGGGTTGTCCAAAGCAAAAGCGGGGAGTAGAGCCTCTTCTCGGGTAGGGTTTGCCAGCCCTGTCCACGGTCCCACAGCACCCTCAGAGGAGGGCACAAACATAGAGGGGCCAGCAAAGGCAGCCCCAGGCCCCGCTGTTCTCTATGGCTTTTTATTCCTATGTGATTCTACTGCTCAACTCATATAGGGATTGGAGCCGTGGTGCACGGCGGGGGCAGCCAGCGGAGGGCTTGGATACTGGAAAGGGGTCCAAGGAGAGCAGGACAGCGGCCCCACCCATCCCAGCACAAGCTAACAGCCTGGCTAGGAGAACCACTCTTCTGCTGCACTCCCCTCTCTGGCCCCTTCGCTAGCCAGCTGTGAAGGGGGAACGGAGGTCACTACTGGAGACCCCACTGCAAGGCTGGCACCAGGAACTGAACTGTCTCACCAGAGGAGAGCTGAAGAGACTGGAGATGTCCAGCCTGGGAAAATGGGGCTGGCATGTGAAAATGAGGCCCAGTGGCCCATGGGGAGAGGAAACGCCCCTGGTAAGAGCTCCAAGAAGGGCAGCACAGGCAGAATGGACAGGACATCCTGGGTGACAGATAGTAAAAATCCACCCAGCAAGGCATACAGCTGGGATTGGGTAAACCATGGCAGGGATGCCACAGTTTGGATAGGTGGCCAGTCCATGCAGGTCCCCACAGACTACAGTCTGAAGGCCTATCCTCCCTGGGGTCAGGACAGGCTCAACTGTCCCAGGCACGGGGGCCATAGCACAACCCCGTTCCTCTTCGACTCCCTGTGGCTGGGAGTCTGTTCCGAGGGAAGATACACTAAGAATCCATAGTGTGGTCCTTTTTATTTTAGTCCATGCTTCCCACCACAGAAACCACAGGCTCAGAAGCTGAGCAGAGAGCCTGCCCAGGGGAGAAGACCAGGAACATGACTTGGTCAGGGGTTCACCTTGGTCCTCAGAGGTACCTGCTGCCCTGGCAGACAGAAGGGGTGGAAGAGTCCCCACAGGACAGTCTGGTTGAGGGGGAATGGACATGGAGCACAGTCCTTGGTAGGAGATGTGAGGGCCAAGCAGCCAGAGCCAAGGAGAGGAGGTAACTTATGGCCTGGTGAAGCCAGGGGGAATAACCCTGCTCCGTCCCAGGACTCTGCCCTTCTAGGCTCCCCTGGCCTCCCCACACAAGACCTATGCCATCACTGAGGCCGCAAGAAGAGGAGGTGTATGTCCATGACATTGGTGCCAGTCATCCCTGTGTACAACAGATGTGTCCCACCCTGGAGGTGGCAGAAGAAGGTATGTGAGTCATTGTGGGCCAGAAAGGTGGTCACATCTAGACCCTCAGCAGAGGCCTGGCTGGCAAGCTTGGGCGTGACCCAAGCCCCAGCTGCCTCTGTGGGCCCATCCTGCCCATCAGTGCCACCACTCAGAAACACCACATCGATAGGCCCCAGTGGCTGTCTTCCCAGCTCTTCTCCAACACGCAGGGCTAGTTCCTGGTTCCGGCCACCCTTGCCTGAGCCCTGCAACTGTACTGTGGGCTCGCCACCAGCCAGCAGGCAGACAGGACCCCTAGCCTCCGTCACTGCCTCCAGAGCGTCCTTCAGCTGCAGGTCTGGGAGCTGCAGTTCCGCCACCAGCTCATGGAGTTCTGCATCTTCTTCCACAGAGGCTCTAGCGCTGGGTGGGGTGAGGCGGGCTGCAGCCACTCGGGCCAGCAGCCCATAGAACCGGGCTACACGTTTCACGTCGCCCTGCATGGCTGCTGTCAGCACCACTGCCTGGTATCCCAGCACCTCAGCCTGCCGCTGGGTCTCAGCCAGTGCCAGTGCATTGGAGCCAATGATCACATTGAGAACATGACCACAGGTGTGTGGCCCATGGGGGTCAGAGTCGGCCCGAGCCAGCACAGTCTTCACAGAACGTGGCAGGGCAGCACGAAGGCCGTAGTGATTGAGGACATGCAGACAATCTTGCACATTGTGAACACTGGCCACAGTGGGGCCACTGGCGATCACCTCCACAGGGTCCCCCACCACGTCTGACAGAATCAGGCTCACCACCTGGGGAGGGGTCGCATAGGTAATGCTCAGTCTCACCTGGTTCTCACCATGAGGACCAACTGCTCCCTGTGTACCCACACACCCTCATACCGTCCCGTGTGTTTCCTTGCCTGTTCCTAACCCCTCTGAAGAGGGCTTGCAGAACCCTGTGGCCCTGTGGACTCCTGGGTCAGGACCCCTAACAGTTTTTAAGCTGTGCTAGGCTTTTCTCTCCTTGGACCTGGCTCCACCAGCCTAGGGCTGTCTGGGAAATAAATGACCCACACACCTGGGCAGGGTAGGCGGCCTGTGCCAGTCCCCCACCCTTAAGCTGGGACAGGGCCTTCCGAATGGTGTTTAGCTCCTGGATAGTGGCTCCGCGGGCTGCCAGCAGCTTGGTGAGAGTCTGCTTCTCTTCCAGTGTGACAGGTGGGATGGGGGCAGGCAACAGAGCTGAACCCCCACCTGCAAAAATGATGAAGACATTAGCCAAGACCAGCAAAGGGACTTTCCCACCCAGAGAACCAGGCAGGCAGTGCACATGTTAGGGAAGGAGGTCTGGAAAGGAAGGATTAGGGTGCCCCCGTGTGGACAATAATGAATATATGCAGTCACCATACTCGGGATACTTGAGGCTGTATCCTGCCTTGAGGTAGCTGGGGTCCCAGCAGGAACTGGAAGAACTATTCCTTAAGAACTAGGGATAGGGGACAGATCAGGAGGAAAGAGAAGAGGACCAAGGAGAGAGCTCTGTGGGAGCTGAACATGTGGGTTCCAGCCCCAGGGGACACTGGTGCAGACAACAGCAAGAGCAGTAACATTTTCTTTGCCAGGCCCTGACTTGGGTACTCCCTGTGTGACCTCTCATGGTCACCCAACGAGGTCAGGTAAGGGCAGGAAGCCACAGCTCAGGGAAGGTCAGACAACTGGCCCAGGGCCACCCAAGAGTCAGCCATCAGAACTCCTCACTGCCTCCTCCTTACTTCGCGATCCAGGAGGCTCAGACCCAGTCTCTCTAAGACCTGATATTTGGACACCGCATCCCACCCACTATCCTGTACTAATCTGGACCTATACCTGAGATGAGCACAAGTAGCAGGTCATCAGCTGTGAGACCTTCAGCCAGCTGCCGGATAGCCAGTGCAGCCCGCAACGCATCACGGTCTGGCAGGTTGTCCTCTGCACCCTCAAAAACCTGGATACGACTGTGTGGCTTCAGCAGCATCTCCCTGAGGGGCAAGAGAACAGAAAGTAAAAGATGGAGTCTGCGCCGCTCCTTCCACCAGAATTCTCAGTGTTTGGGGCATGAACAGGACGCACACAGACACTCCTCCCAGAGCCAGGTCAGACCCAGAGGAAAAGGGAGGCTGGGGAGGAAGGGAGGCCCCAATCCAGCCTGAATCTAGGTCTAGGTTCCCTTCCAGGAAAGTGGAGAGCAGGTCCCCATGCCTTCTTACTGCTTGCCAGCGAGCTCCACAGCAGCACGGATCCCCCTAGGAACGCTGATCACACCCTGTACAAGGTGCTGGCCCAGTAGCTCCTCCGCCGCAGCTGCCATGCCCAGCACAGCCTTGCCGAAGCCCACCAGGTAGAGGTTCTGCTGCAGCTGAAAGCTCCGGTCCCGAACCTTCAGCTGTCTGCCTTCAGGATCGAAGGACAGTGCCCGGTGCAACATAGGGCCTGGCAGCACAGCACGCACAGAACACTGAAACAGCTGCTGCGCCTGCTCTGCCAGGGCCATGCCACTGACCAGTCGAGCCACTGGGGGCCCCCAGAGAAGTCGGCACAAGGGGGCTCGGGCCAAGCAGGGTAGGGCCTGTAGGGCAGCAGCCATGCCCCACAGCTCTCAGCACCTGGCACCCATGGCTACCTAGGGGGAAGAAAGTACTAGTGAGGCCGCGATAAAGTCAGAGACAGAGGGCCCCCAGAGCCCTCTGAGGGTTCAGTGGACCCCACAGTTGCTGCTCCAAGAATAGGTCATCTGCCAGTCCAAGGGGACTTCCTAGGCCCAGAGATGCCTAATCGCACTCCAGTCCTCAGAGCCCAGTCTCGCCACCCAGCCATATCCTCCTCTCTGCAGATCACATGCTGGCCGGCTGGACACTCTGGAGTCCAAAAGTCCTGTTAGCTAAGCCCTCCTCTAGGTCACCTCCTTTGACTGAGAGTTAATCATTCACAGAGGGAGTAACCCAACAGTGGCCTCCTGCCCCGCCCCTTTCCCACCCCCTGTACTTGAGCCCTCACCCAGGGGGACTGCCCCTCTCTGGCACTTCTTCCTCACCTCTTTGCCATTTCTCTTGCCAGGAAGCTGTTGGCTGTCCCACCAACTGACCCCGAGTCCGCTGACCTCCAGCCTGCTCTATCTCACTAGCTCATGGTCTGGGCTGGGGAACGTGGGAGGACTAGGTCTGTGTGGGGAGGCTGCCAGCCCTGACAGGAAGGTCCAAAGCACATCCTCAAGGCACACAGCCTGAGAAATCTCAGCAAGAAGGGCTGGTCCAGCAAGAGATCTGATTCAAACCAGAAGTGGCAAAAAAGACTGCCTTGTCAAAGAAACTTAGAGAAGTCCCTAGATACCACAAGGTCATGTGTCATGGACCCAACCTGCAGGGCAGAAAAGGACACCCTTCCACCCACATGGCTGGCCAGACTCACCCCTGCCAAACATACCTTTTGGCTCTGACATACGTTACAAGTCTTGGGTCACACCACCTCTGGGTGAGCTGAGTGGCTGGAATAGGCAAAAGCCAGGGTCTCCCTGTTGAGCCCAAATAACCACGTTCCCTACTGGGCAGGATAAAAGTTAAGGAAGCTTTGGGGTGAACGTGAGGAGGTTGTAAAGGAGTTTATAGATTAAAAACAAAAACACCACACACACACACACCCCAAAACTTAAAAAATCTATCTCTAGATATCAGGTGACCTCATTCATAGGTGGAATTAAATAGAAAAAACAAAGGAACAGATGAAACAAAATTAACCCTTGGATACCTGCAACAAAACTGAGGCTGCCAATAGAGAATGGGATGGGAGGGGTGGAGGGGGTGAGAGAAACGGTTGCAGAACCCTCTAGACAGTGGTGAAGAACACTTGGTGATTTGGTGGAGGACAGGGTATACTGACATATATATAAGGAATGGGGGCTATATCAATGTGTAAAAATAAAAACAATTAAAAAAAATCTATCTCTAAAAGAGATCTACTTTTAAGTGCCCATCATAAATGCTGTCAGTTGATTGCATCAGCAAGGGCAGACAAAACAGGATAAGGAGGCTGGGGATCACGCTGCATGTCTATCACAGGTTTTCTGAGTGCTGGGCCTTGTGTGCTAAAGGAGAGATGGGATGAGATTTGAAACTAATGCTCTCCTCTAGACATCCTTGGGCTCTCTGAAGCTGCCCACCGTTAACCCAAAAACCTGGACCTTAAACACCAGAATCTCCTACACTCAAAAAGCTGGCAACTTCAAGTCCTCATCCTCTTAGCATGCGTGGTTCTGTTTTCCCCTATGAGAGACTAACCCTGCTGACTCCAGTTGTGAAAGAGCACGCAGAAGGCACTGCCCTGGGGATTCTGAAAACAGACCCAGCTTGTGCCAGGGAGTCCCTGGGGAATAACACATTCGACTCAGAGCTAAATACCTCTTGGCAACTAACCATAGCTGATTTTGACGGCCTGGGCAAACTTTGTACTTATTTCCCATTCAGACAATGCCCGAGAGGATCCCAGCCTTACTAGTAGATGCTGGAGTCCAGGGCAGCAGGACCCTGAAGCCTAAGTTTGCCAGACAAGGCATAGGAGTTTCTGTTAAAACTGAACTTCAGGTAAACGAGGAATTTTATTAGTACAAGAACGTCCCATCCAATGTTTGAGACATACCAACGCAAAGAAGCTATTTGTTGTTTATCTGAAATTCAAATTTAACAGGACGTCCTATAATTTATTTATATGCGGCAAGTCGATTCTAGACACCGCCCCTCTCCTAACTTCCCGCGCTCTCCAGCTGGAAAACTAAAGCTAGAAGACAGCTGCGGACTCCTCCTCTCCCTCCCCTACCGCCAAAACTTGGGGATGGAGACATTTCCGGCCTTTTCCCTGCAGCCCGAGACCCGGAAATGACGTTTCCCCAGGCCGGGACCTCGGGTCTTCGGGAAGGAAATGGCTGCCGCGTAATGTCTGGTGGTTCTCGAAGAAACTAGAGGCCCGTGACCACCGGGACTCGCTGTCGCCCGGCTCATTATTTGCTTTTGCAGGCCCTCGTGGCTCTGACTTACCGCCCCTCTTTCCGGGCCGCAGCTACCAGCCCGAAAGACCGGAAGTACTTGCGGGTGGGCGGGGCGGAAGCCGGAAGTGTGGGCGGAGAGCGGAACGCGCGGTCCCAGGCGCTTAGCTCTGTGGGTCGGCGGAGAGACCTGGAGGGAGCTGCTTTAAGACTTCGGTTTTGTCATCTCTACAGTGGGGGTAATAATTCCCGCAATCCTTTCCATGTGATCCAGTCAGTCTGCAAATACATTCTGAGCTCTTATTGGATGCCAGGCACTGAACCGAACACTTGAAGGACAGAGAATCACTGCTTCCCCCAGTTTATCACTCTCAAGCTATCCTCACACCCGCAACCGATCCCCACCTCCGCCTTAATCCCACAACTCCTCATTGATGCTCCCACCTCTTCCCACTTTGGGCCACCAAGTAACAGCTCTGTCAGCAAGAAAGCTCTGTTCCTTGATTCTCCAAGTACGCAAATTGAGTGTAAACAGGAAGGACCCTCCCTCATTATCACTACTCTAATCTTATGTCCATCCTCGATGCTTTCCCACATTCAGAAGACAAGTCCTGCCCATACTCCAAAAACGTAGAAAAGTACACTGTTTTTATTGACGTTTTCTTGGGGAGATAGGGAGGGTGTTACATCACAAATCACAACAGACTTCCTAAATATCTTAATGGAACATCGAACTGCCACATTTTCCATAGATCTCCAAAACATGCAATGATCTTGTCAGGAGCTCCTATTTCCCATTCCCTTGCTGTCTCTGGACTAATTCTTTCCTTTTAGAACAGAAAACCTTTTATTTCCTATCAGCCTCTCCCAAATGCTTCCTCACCCCATCAGCAGCACAAAGTACCTTCACTAGAATATGCCTTCCTTAGATTTGGGGAGAAGTTCAGAATATCCTTGAATAACGTTTCGATTCAACTTCATTTCCTTATAGCCTTGATGAGAGAGAGAAAAAAATCCCAACTGGGGCCACCGTCTACGTGGAGTTTGCACATTCTCACCGTGTTTATGTAGGTTTTCTCATCTCGAAGATGTTAGAATTAGGTTAATTGGCATGTCTAAATTGAACAAGTGGGTGTGCGTCTGAGTGGACCTTGTAATGGAAGGGTTTTCTCTCCAGAGCTGGGACCCACCTTATACCTTGTGCTGCTAGGATAATCCCTGACCATCTGAGACTACACTGGAGTAAGTAGATTGGAAAATCAGTCCATGAATGGATACCAATTATTGTTTAATGCAGAAATGTTTGGGTCTTTATTTTGCAGTTTAGTCATTTTGTGTGACTAGATGTGTGCCTTAGGAACTTACTTATTTATATCAATGAACCTATTGGTTTCATAATAAATTGTGGCCAAATGTGGGCCAACTACCTTGATAGTGAGCATGAATATGTCTATAGCCTTTTCTTTTTTAAAAGGAAAGGCATAGATAGGAATGAAGGTGAGCAGGCAAGCACACAGGAAGAAGATTTTATTATTTGCATTTAGTTCTTCATTTTGGTTGCGCCACCACCACCACTCCCTGCCATCCAGGATGGAACCGGGGCCCTTGGGATGTATGTGTACAGCACTCAGCCGGACATGGTGGACCTAACCGCATTCCACCAAGTCACGCCAGTCTGCCGTCTTTTTAAGTGCACTTTGGCAATGAATATCAGCATCAAAAATCTGACAGGTAATTTCACTCCAAGGAAATAATTGGGTATGTGGATAAAGATGGGGTAGCAGGGGAAAAAGTTTTTCCCTCAACTCTCAGGTTCAGTATCTGAGGCCTTGCAAATTAAACTAACATAAGACAGATTAACTGAAGAAAAATATTTACTTCATAGGCATATGGGGGACCTCACAGAAATGTAGTGAAAATCCCCAAGAAGCCACTAGGACTAGGAGCTCACCACATTGTGTCAGGTATCATGCAGGCCTATGTATAATGTGAAACCACATTTTTGTTCCAAACTGTCAGGAAAAAAATATTTCAACTGTTTCATCCAAATTTTTATTTGTTTACATTGAGATGCTTGGCTTTTGTGTTATAAAAGTTAGCATTTTTTAACATTATGGTGCAAGAGATTTTATGTAACAAATAATTACACAGCACAAGAACAGATATAAAACAATAAATTTTATGTGCCAGTAACAAATTTATGACATTTACTCGTCTCAGAAGCCTAAGAACTCTTTGTCACTGTTAGTATCAGAAGTATTGTCTTCTTTGATTTCTACATTACTGTCATCTTCTGAAGTCACTTTCCTCATCTCAGTACATTTCATCATTCTCATTTCTATCCACTGCATTGCTGATGCCACATTTTTTAAAGTTTCACAACCACTTCCTTCTTGACACCATTCCATGATCTTAGGATCCAATCACAAACCTGGGTGATGGATGTTTTCTTGATGCTGTCTGTAGGTGTTAAATCATTACCAGCTGATTGCATCCATGACATCCACCATTTCTTCATTAGGGCCTTAAAAGGCTTGTTTACTGACACATCAAGAGATTGCAGTTGGCTGATTAGTCCACCAGCAATTTGGGTTTTCAAGTCCAGTGCAATTTCTATTGTACTTGGTGTGACATGGGCTTTGAAGTGATCAAAAACAAGCAAAGCTTGTAATCCTCCAGGCCTTTGTGACCAGATTTTGTTAAGAACAGATTTTCATGCCTTCTTCATTCATCCATCCTTTTTCCAGGGTATTACTTTGCATATGGATAGCATTATCATTATTGGTTTCTAGAATTACACTTTTAATTGATAAGAACAAATAAAAGAATTAAAAATATTTATATAGATACAGACTAGTACTACCCACATATAATGTGTATCCTTAGTTTTTCCTCACAAATTAGGGCAAAAAAAGTGTACTGCAAAATACGGTATACACCCTTCTAACAAAGAACAATAAATTATGGAGACATGACAAAAGGGGTTTGAGTTTCTAGGGGAAGGAAATACATGGGGGAACTAATGGAAGATAAATGTTATTGTATAAGATTTGTTTGTACTCTGCTGGTAGAAGGTGGGCACCTTTCTCATAGGAAATGCATGTTCTGCTTTTAGGTATAAATGAGAAGGGCAGGGATCCCTTCCTGCATCTGCTGTTTCTCAAGTGCCTTCAGCTTAAAATAGTCCTTATGCCAAAGTGGCATATTGGGGGTGGGGGTGTGTTCTAATCTCTGGCAATGTACATAAAGAAATATTCAAATGAGATTTTATGAGTGTGAGTTTATGATTTTTATATCCATTGATAAGAATTTATACAAGGAAGTTCTAGTACTTCTAAACAGACACAAAAATATTCTAATATTATTAAAGTTACATACATATTAATTTTTGAGATGCTGCTCTATGACTTAAAAGACTGTTGAAAAGACACTTTAAGTAGAACATAAGCTCTCCCCATTATTCATACAAGCTAAAGGAAAAAAAATTGTCAGGGTGCTTCACTCATACCCTTTTGGGGGAGGGTTGACTAAATGGATTCATTAACATTAGGCTTCAATCTGAATGTTTCTAGTAGAGCAAAGAAAAAGGTCTTTCCTGGTGAGGTTGGATAGTCAGTGACCAGGGGAAGATGGCCAGAGTGGTACCCATCTCCACTAACAGTGCTCGCTCTCACAGATTCTCACGGAATTTATCATGGATAAAGTTCTTGGTCCTGGGGTCCACATACATCCCAAGGTCTGTGATTCAAAACACAGGGCAGAGGGGAACAACCAAGTTGAACAACGAAATAAAGCACTTCCTCCTCCTCTCCCTTCCTGCCTGTCTCTGTTTGCTTTCATTCCTGCCTGTATCCTTTACTTAAAAAATAATAATAATAATAATTAAAGATGTGCCCTGGGGGTTGGGCGCAGTCCACATATATCCCAAGGTCCCAGGTTCACATCCTGAAATTGGCAGGAACAACCAAGATGAACAACTAAATAAAATGCTTCCTCCTCTCTCTTCCTGCCCGCCTCTGCTTGCCTTCATTCCTGCCTGTACATTTCCTTTCAATTTTTTTAAATACTTAGTCCCTGTAACACTGAAATCCTGCCCTCTGTGGATACATAAGCTCAAGGGTATCATCAGGGTAGTGAGTGGTGCAAATTGGAGAGAACCGTGCTCAATATTAGGCTTCTGACCTGGGACTTTGCAGTGAATAAATCCTGTTCGTTGAGGAAGCTGATCACAAAATGCAACCAGTTGAAATTTCAGATGCTTGAGGAAGTTTGAGTGTTGGTTCTATTGCCACCACAGCAGAGCCGGCACCTGCTGTCTACTGACACTATTGACATTGATTTTGTTGCTCTCCAACCTCAAGCCCTGGTGGTGGTGAAGAGAGCCATTCATCACCCAAGTCTAGTTCTTTCTCTCCCCTACCAGCACTGCCTGGCCCCCTTGTGGTTGAGTGGGGACATGCGATCAGTTTTAGCCAATGAGTTTGAGTGGAAATGTTGTGGGTTATTTCTGGGCACTGACTTGCCCAAATGAGACCTGCCTGAGCATTTTTTTGCCTTGGAACTGGCACCCAGCAATATTCAAGATGATGGCTTCTTGGCCAAACTGAGATCCTGAGTGACTCTGATGGAAGAGCTGCCCTGGCAACTCACGGTGGACATGTGCTGAAGCTGAAAATAAAACTTTGCCACTAACATGTAGGGGTTTGTGTTACCGTACCATAACCTAGCCTACCCTTGTTTATATGATCACTGTATCCTGTTAAAACTTAGTCTCAGAAATCAAGATCTCTCCCTTAGAAACTGAATTTATTCTTGTTGATGTCAGCTCATCTGTAAAATGTTGGTTATTATTGGCATTCCTCTTGCCGGATGTACCCACTGGCCATCAGTCCATACAATTTCATTAGTTGTGTAATGATGCCAGTGAGATCCAGAACATCTGGGTGGGCATTCACAAACTCAGGAGAGTCTTATACACTAATGTGTGTCACAAAGCAGAAAACAGCTACCACAAGAAGTCTTTGCAGCAGTCTTTGGCTTTTGGAACAGGGCAGATTTTTATTCCATCAGTTCATGTGGTTTCTAAGGGTCCTTCCTGCTTTATTGCATTTTTAACTATGATTGGACAGATACATGATAGCAAGAATGCAGTATCAGCAAGAAATGTAAGACTGATACAGAGCCAAATATTAAAAATAATGTTTATGAGAATGTTCAATTCGTCATGCTGGTCTAGCGGTTTGGTTCATTGGGTGCAGTCCATATACATCCCAAGGTCCCCATTCAAGATTCAGGGTCAGGGGGAACAACCAAGATAAACAGCTAAATAAGATAAATAATATACTTCTTCCTCCTCTCTCTTCTTGCCTGCCTGCCTTCATTCCTGCCCGAAACGTCCCTTAAAAAAAAGAAGTGTTCAGTCTTTTCTTTGATAAATTCAGTTTGGTTACTTCAATCTGAAATGCATTGTGAATTACTACTGTATTCATAATAGAACCTGTGAAAAGTATTGCCACCTGAAAATAAAAGCAGCAAAACCTGAGGTCAGAAGGTGTCAGTATGCAAACTGAAGGCAGCTGCCTTCCTAGAGAGGCTCTGGTTTCCATGGCCTGCTACCATTGTCCTTGGCATACTGGAACTTGAGGTTCAGCCCCTACACAATTTGCACCAGCTTGTCCTACACCTGTCACATGGACTTCAAAGAACCCAGAAGTGGAAGAGCTTCCATACAGGGCTTCCAGGGTGAATTCTGCAGTGAAATTTTAGGACCCCCATCTTCCACCCCTTACCCACTCCTCACCTTTGGCTCTGCAGTGCCAGACATTCTCCAGGGCAGGCCCAAGGTGGAGAACTCTGGGAGACCCCCGAGCTCTAGTGCTAGGATGAGGTTGTAAAGGGTTACTGCATGGGACGGAGGTCAGGCGGTGCTGGAGGCAGGGTAGAATGGAGATACCCAAAGTCTGGCCTGTAAAACTCCTTAAAGCTATTTCTCTCAAAAGGAGATGTGGGAGAGAATACAAATAATACACCAGGAAAGAGCTCAGCTGTGACAGGTGACTAATGGATGAGGAAGGGATGCTCACAAACTGTAGGCTGGATTGTCACAAAGTGTTTTTGAACCCTCTAAAAACATTCTAGTGAGGCCTGGGGTTCTAGGCAGCATTTCCTGGCTCTAGGTAGTTCAAGCTTCTCTGGAAGGATCGCACCCCTTCCTCCAGAACAAGAAGGCATTGTTCACCAAATATGTATTTTGGTCGAGTGTGAATGATTACTTGCTCTCTGCCCTCGAAGCAGAGTGAAGCCACACTTGAGAGCTTACTCGCTGCGTGACCTTAGGAAAGTTACTTAAGCTCTTAGAACCACAGAGTCTTCTTCATTAAAGTGGGATTGTCAGGAATATTAAGCATCATGTTTCAAGTGCACGTGGAAAGGCGCCAAGGTGTGGTGTACTATTCCAGGACAGCTTCATGGACGTGTGACCATGTGATTTACAAAGGGAACCACTGTCGCGGGGTCTGCACCCTGTTTAGTATTCTGCCATTACCGTCTTTAGACACTTACTTTTTTTTTGAGGAGGGGTCCACATTTCCTTTTGGACTGGTCCCTGAAAATTATGGAGTCAGTCCTGCTGCCAGGGGAAGATGCCCTCTTTTCATCTATGCCCCCTAGTCCTAGTCTCAGAACCTCTCCAAGGAATTCCAGCATGGACCCTGCGCTAGCACCATCGCTACACTGGAGGACACCACACAGCTGTGTTGGCACTGAGCTTCCCAGGCAGTAGTGAGACTGTAATAAAATAAATAAAATGCTTTTATTCTCTCTCCTTTCTGCCTGCTTCTGCTCATCTTTATTCTTGTCTCTCTCTCTCTCTCTCTCTCTCTCTCTCTCTC
Organism: Solenodon paradoxus; assembly: GCA_004363575.1. Lineage (NCBI taxonomy): Eukaryota > Metazoa > Chordata > Mammalia > Eulipotyphla > Solenodontidae > Solenodon > Solenodon paradoxus. The sequence goes on along the minus strand of RJWH01002104.1, from coordinate 42,578 downwards.
TCTCTCTCTCTCTCTCTATATATATATATATAAAATGAGAAGGTCTGTGCCCCCCATGCTCTGACAGGTATGTTCTGGACATTTGGCCCAGGGTAGCTCTTTAAACAAAAGGATACAGGGGCAGAAAACTTTTCCCTTCTTTCCTTGCAGGTGATGAGATCCAACTGCTCATTACCTAACACAGTCTCTATATCAAAAAAAAAAAAAGTTAAAGGAAAAGTATAGGCAAGAATAAAGATGAGCAGACACAAGCAGGCAGAAAGGAGAGAGAATAAAAACATTTTATTTATTTTACTTAGCTGTTCATCTTTGTTGTCCCCACCTGCCACGTCCATGTCCAACCTGGCTAAATGACAAAGTCAACAGCTGGGAAGAAGGGCTTCAAAGAAGACTTCTTCATGGAACAGGACGTGGTGCCTCTAACTGAGCTTTCCTGGGAATCATGATTTGTGGAATCATGATTTGCTGTATTGGCTTATTCATATATGTGCGATTAATTCAAAATAATAATGAAAATAACAATTTCCCTACTGGGAGAGGGACTGGGAATTTCTCTGAAAAATGGGACTATTACAACAAGGCAAAATGATACTGAAAAAACTAAACCCACCTATGCCATTGCCTCTATGCAAAGCTAACAATATACTTATAAATTACCCAAGAAATTGACTCAGAAAATATCCCCAACGGCCTCTGTGGGAGATATAGTAAATCAACTATAGCAAGGGAAATTATTTCAGCCTCCACTCATTTACACAGTTGGCCCATTAATGATGTAGGTTATATCTAAAAACAAAGAAAAACTATTCCGATCCCCTCCCACAGCATTGTTCTCACCTTACAATAGTTTATAAGATTAAAGGAAAATTATGGTACCCACCAAAAGGAAAAAATAATGCAGGACGACTGCCTGCTCCCCCATTACCATGTACAGGCACCTATGACGAAAATGGAATCAGAATGCACAATAGGGAACAAAAAGTAAAACTATTAGAACAACTTATAAAGGTTCATAAAAATAGGACCAACACAAAAACTGGACAGCAAGAACTTGCTAGATGACAAAAGGGCCTGCCAGATTCAATTAAGCTTGATATGCATTTAAGAATTTGATAAATAACTTCCTAACCTTTCGCAAGTCTGTTGAATTCTCTTTTGTCTCACACCTTGCCTTAAGCAAGATCCTATCAAAAGGGCAGGTAACTCATTTACTTAAAAAAACAAAAACACTATGCGGGTCTGTGCTTTCGATTTACGTAACCTTAAGACTGAAAAGCTGCAAAAAGAAAGTATAAAAAACCTGCTTGCTTGCAATAAAGACGGAACAAAGATTCACTCCACCTCCGAGTCTGAGACTCTTTGTCTCCCACTTGCTGACGCCTTACCCACCTTCGGGACCCCCTGGATCCTGCTGCAGCTGGACCGTGGCACCCACCGGCCCCAGGACAGGACCCTGGGACCTTGGGATGTATGTGGACTACCCCCAAATCCCTACTCCCCAAGGGTGCACTCCATATCTAAATTCCTATAGGTGGTTAAAGGAGAGATTAAAAAAAACTTTTCTGGTTTCTGCTGGGTCTTAACTGCCTTCAGCTCAAAGTAATTCACATCCTAATGTGCACATTTTGGGGTCATATATTCTGCCCCACCAAAGGCCTAGAAACCCTAGACTTGACTCACTTGGTAGCTGAATACTACTTTGAGTTTTCCAGAGGCTAATTCCTTGGGAGAAACAGAGCACAGTATGAAATTCAGGAGTGATATGAGCTGTATGAGTTACATGGAATCAGCCACAGGTTCCTTGCAAAAAGGGAGAGAAATAAAATGTGCTTCTAAACATATATTAATTTGACCACCAGAAGAAAAAACAATAATAAGGAACCAGTAGAAAATGTTTCAATGAATAAAATCATTTCAGACATTGCCTTTAACAAAATAGAAGAAGTTTATAATTTTTTTAATGTAAAATATTACCTCATGGTCATAATAGAATATTTTCTCTGGTGGTAAATGAAATGAAGCATTCATTTAGCAAATCAAACAATAGAACTGGTTATACATAAACGTGGTGACAATGTAAACATGCTATAAAAATTACCGCAGGTTGCAAGGTTGCGATTGTGTTTCACATTGTTTTCCTCCTTGGTATTTACATTCACCTAAGAGTGATGCTGCTGGTCCTGGGACCACACTCTGAAAGCCAGTGTTAGAGACTAATCAGGATTTGTTTGAGGATGGGGCTCGACTCCTGGGAAATGCATTGCCACTTCAGGGAAGATTTTGAAGAAAAACAGGATTCCCTCTGAAAGCAGTAAAGGGAGAAAACTGTTGAGAAGGTAATCAGTAGTGTCTACCATAGAGCAGTAGAACCAGGATGTGACTAGGAATGTGTCCAGACAGGTGAGAAGAAAGTCTAAGTGAAATTATGTCAACGGAGCCAAGGAGAAGAGATTTAGGGAGAGAGTGAAAAACAGTTAATGTCATAGATAGGGCCAGGAAGGTAAATACTGAAAAGTAACCACTGAATCGAACAACTGGAAAATCTTTGTCTTAGCAAGAGCAGTTTTATTTTAACAAGACATGGAAACAGTTATACTAAATACAAAGTCTCTACATACTATCTGCTACTGATGCCAACTGGTAGAACTAATATCTAGCATTGGGACTAGTTTTCCTAGAATCCAGATAATTGAGAGATAAGAAAAGGCAATGGGATTTTGATTATACTAAACAGTGAGATAAGTTTACAGAGACAGAACTTAATGTTCTCAGTTCAAGTACAAACATAGCCACATCCTGACTCCTAAGTTACAGACAAGAAGTCACGACTGGGGGTGGGGTGGGGAGGAGATGAGTTTCCATAACCTCAACCATTTGTCCACACTGCTATCTCTACATATGTTCAGACATATCTACTATCTATCAATTGCCACCTACTCCTTTTACGCACATTTACCGCCAGGGTTTGTGAGTAGGGAAGTGATGAATAGGCAGAGTATAGAGGATTTTTAGGGCAGTTAAAATGATATTTGATATAATGATGGATACATGCCATTATACATTTGTGCAAACCCATGAATTCATAAAATCAATAGTAAACCCCAGTGCAAATTAAGGACTTAGGGTGATTACAATGTGTCAATGCAGGTTCATCACTTGTGACAGAAGTACCACTCAGGTGGGAGATGCTGGTAATGGAGGAGGTTATGCATGTGTGGGGACAGGGAGTATATAGGGAATCTCAGCACCTTCCTCTTTTTTTTTTTTTAAAGGAAAGGTACAGGCAGGAATGAAGGTGAGTAGGTAGGCAGGTAGGAAGACAAAGGAGGAAGAAGCATCTTAATTTGATTTTTATTTATTTGTTCTTATTGGTGCTTCCCCCAGGCCCAGGACTCAAACCAGGAGTATGTGGCTTTCTCCTTCAGAGGCAACTGACCTACCATTGCTCCTCTAGGGCACACTTGCACCTTCCTCTTAATTTTGCTATGAACCTACAACTGCTCAAGAAAACAGTTAAGTCTTAAAAAAAAAAAAAAAAGGAGAGAAGCCCGCCAGTGACTCAGACACTGAGTGAGCAGCTGGAGCACAGACGATGTAAATAAACCCCAAGGACCTAGGTTCATGATCTAGGACTGTGGGGAACAAACAAATGTAAATAATTTTTTTTTTAAATGCTTCCTCCTTCTCGTTCTCCCTTTAAAAAATAAAAATAAAAAAATAAATGGTGAGAGACAGTGGGGATAGGGATCCAGTTCCAAGATAACTGACTGTTAAGTTCTCAGGTTCCTTCCTCCCCACAGCACAACTGAAAAAACATCTATCTGGCTGTCACAAGCTTTGAAAAGCAACAGGACCAGCATCTCCACAGAGGGGACATAACGCCTCCATGAACAGTAGGAGAGGCCTACCTGTCTCTGAGCCACATCGCTCTGTTCCCAGACACTGGGGAAGTGGGGAGAACCACTGGGGAAACTAACATGCTCCTGGAGTTAAAGGACTTTCTCTGGTAGTGAGCACTCCTGAGCTGGCTTGCTGTTACTTAGTTGGGGGGGGTCCCGGTGAGAAATGGGAAGAGGATTAGCTCCCCAGTAAATGGAGAAGCAGCTTCTGCAAGAGCTGGCAAGGGAGGCTGCCATTAAAGGAAAGTCCCTGGGGGAAGTGCCTGCCCAGCCCTTACTGTGGCCTTCTGCAGTAAGCGCAGAACTGACAGCACTTTCCACTGCATGTCCATGGAGGGTAGCCAGTGGATAGCCAGGTCAAGCAGCACAGAAACTGCCATTTCTTTCTAACCCACCAGCCTGCAGCTACAGCAGCATAACTTCCTGTGGGCTAGGTATGTCCTGAAATTCCATCTGAGGCCTTAGGGTGTGGCTACCACCACTTGCTGGGATTACAACTTCTCTGGAAGATTGAGGGACTTTCAGAAGGGAGTGGACCTACCCCACTTTTAACAGTTTCTGGCTCTCTCTGTTCTGTGGGCTGTGTTGGGGCTATGGCCTGCCTGCTGACTATGGGCCCACACTCCTTGAGTCTCTCTCTGTGGACTTTGTTGTTCATTCCTGTAACTCTCTGGGGAACCTCTGAATTCCCGACACCAGCTCCAACCCTGTCAGCTGGATTCTCGGGCCTCAACACAAGGCTCACCAGATAGCTTCAACAAACCCACGTTGAGATCATACAACTAAAGGAAGTCCAGTGTTCAAGACCCAAATCCAAGTCTATTCTGTAATTTGACACCCTAATGCAAGGCTACTACATCAGGGAAGCCTAACCCATAGAAATAAACACCGAATGCCAAACAGATGGAAGAGATAGAGAAATACCAGTATGTGTGAAATGATCTAAACAAAACCTCAGGTGAAAAATCTGAATGGAACAGACGTAAGCAAACTACCTGATGAAGACTTTAAAAAGAAACAGTGATAATGCTATCACTGAAATCAGGAAACTATGAACAAAGAGACCTATAATAAAGAAGATATGACACAACTCAAAACAGAATTCATTGAGCTAAAGAACACAACAGCTGAACTAAAGAACAAATTCAGTTGCACCCTGAAAAATATTTTAATGGGTTCATAATATATGAACAAACATTTTCTATATATCAAAATGATATTATGTATATTTTACCATAATAAAAACAAATGTAATGGTAGCTGCTTCAGGATCCCCCCCACCTCCCCACCCCAAGAAAAGGTGCAGGCAGGCAGGAAGCCAAGAAGGCAGGCAGGCAGGAAGAGAGGAGGAAGAAGTGCTTTTATTTATTTGAATTTAGTTGTTCATCTTGGCTGACTCCCCAGCTCCAGAATGTGAACCCTGATTCTAGAGATGCTCATGGAGCACACTCAGCAGATCCGACTACTACTCTACCAGGGCACACCTGGATAGTTTTTCAATTGCTTATTTGTAATTTTCAGTTTTTCTGCAGTGGGTATGTATTTTATCTGAATGAAAACTAATAAGTGAAATAATTTTTTTAAAGGGTGAACAAAGCAATTAAGTCTGGTGCTCTTTAAGACAATCTGACTGACTTCAGTCTGCAGCTTTCCCCTCCAGTCATATCCCAGAGGAGTAAGACTTTCTCAGTCACTTATGAAAGTTCAGGTTTTAAGACACTGTTGACCTGGAAGCCAGGTGAAACCCTCTTTAATAGGACAGGGAGCCAAGCTAGGAATGTGCAACAGTGAGAATATAAAACAGGCTGAGCAACTTCAAGACTCTCTTAAAACATGAAAAAATGCTTTCATTCATTACAAAATAATCCAGAAAGTCAATCCTTGGAAGGAAGCTTCATTCTTTTTTTAAAGCACTTTATTTTTATTTATTGTTCACATTGGTTGTTCCCCGTAGCCCCGGGTCTTGAACCTGGGATCTTGGGATTATCTGGGGCTGCTCTGAGATGTATTAGACTGCTAGGCCACCAGGGCACACCCAGGAGGCTCCATTCTTGACAGTGAAATCTGGAAGAAGTATGAGAAGCATGAACTTGAAAGATATCCTGCAAAAATGTTTTTTGGATGACAACATTCCATTGATTACAGCTATTTCTGTTACTATTTTGTAGGTTAACATGAACCCAAAAATGGCATCTCATTTGGTGCATTCACATCCCAACCTCTGAGGATCTGTCCTTGTTGTCAGCTAAACATTCAAATCGGATACTATACTAGCCTTTCTAGCTTATGAAATAAAGAAGCAGGAATGGCAGAGAAGTGAGTGCTCTGGGGCATGGAGAGCTTTACTTCCATTGCTTTGTAGTTTGGAAAGTTGCCATCCATCCGGGTTTCATTCAGACAGGCTTTTTCCAGATCCAAGAACAAACTGTAGCCAGAAGCCCTGCTCTTTGTCAGGAGGCAACTGCTGCCAAGACTGTCAGGATCTTGCCGTCTCGCCTTAGAGAACAACTTCTCTTTATGTGTAGTAAGCCTGGCTTGTTTATCCAGTAAATGGGTCACAACTATTAGTCCTTTCTAGAAAGATCCCAACTGTTGCATTTTGTTGTTTACCATTGTCCAGGTTACATCTAGATCTCTGAATATCACATTTTCCTATCAATGAAACGTCACACAGCCTTTCTCATTAGCCATGGTAGTTTAGTGAAACAAAAGAGGCAGTTAATCTTATGAGAAGGTGCACAGACGTTAGAGGTCTATGAATCCCAAAAGGATACACAGAGTTTAGCCCTTGCACAGTAAGTTAAAGTAACAAAGCATGACACTTATTTTGTAATCAGATACTGCTTTCCTTTGTTAGGAATCCACTTTCCTTCCCGTTAAGGCAAATAATCTGTTATATGAAGCAATGAAACAATCTCATTGACTACAAAGAGGGTAATGCAACTTTTGTGCATCTTGAATGTGGTGGGGGCTGCACGTCTGTAAATGGATGTCAAAACTCATAAAGTGTCAGTTAAAAGGATGATTTTTACTGCACATAAATTATACTTCAGTTAAGAATACCAGCAACAATCTGGTAAAGTAACATGGAAACACATGTAGGAGACCACACTAAATCAAGGCGGGAAGAAAAGAGTTTCATCTATAAAATTTCTGTAGATGGGACATACAAGGAAGTGGATTGGGAGAATTAAAAACTGTATTTTGATGAATGAGGAGGTAATTTTCCCTTAAAAGTTTTCTTTGCAGTTGATGCTATAAGTTTTGGGGTCATAAATACATTTTAAAACTTAAAGGTGAGGGACTCGAGAATACAATGGATGAAGCTTTCAATAGAATGAGTGAGCCAGAAGATAGGACAAAGAAATACACTTAAGCAAACAAGCACAGAGAGAAAAGAATGCAAAGAAATAAAGACAGCATTTGAGACCTATGGGATAACAACAAAAGGAACAACATTTATATCATAGGGGTCCCAGAAAGAGAAGAGAGAGAAAGGGGGCAGAAAGTGTATTTGAAGAAATAAGAGCTGAGAACTTCCCTAACCTGAAAAATGAAGCAGGCCTCCAGACCAAGGAAGCTCAAACAGTTCATAATCAAAGAAGCCCAAGCAGACCTACACCTAACAAATTTTCAGCGAAATGTCAAAAATACAAAATAAAGCATCTTAAAAGCAGTCATTGAAAAATGAGCCAAATACCCAGGAGTCCCCATAAGATTGTCAGCAGATTTCTCAATTGAAACGCTATAGGTCAGAAAGGACTGGCAGGACATTCAAAGTGCTAAAAGAAGAGGATTTTCAACCTATGATACTATATCCTGCAAGATTATCATTCAGAAATGAAGGAATGATAAGCTTTTCTGATAAGCAAAAGTTAAAGGAATTCATCACCATAACCAGCTCTACAAAAAATATTAAAGGATACTCTATAAAATGTAAAGAAACCCCACTTAAAAATAGTAAGACAGCAAATACAAAAAGTGGGGAGAAGAGAATACAAATGTGGATGGTTAGAAGGAGTGTAAGACTAATCTGCCTTCAAATAAAAACAGGAAAAAAATATAGAATTCTTAATGCTAACTATAGGTTGACCTCAAAATACATCTCCAGGGAAAAAGCAAAGAAGAATGCCAAAATGGAAGGCAATCAAAACATAACTACACCCAATCCACCTAGAAGGGAAAGAGAAGAACAAAGGCATTGTCTGGAATAACACATAGAAGACACATTACAAAATGAAAAAATAGCTGCATGTCAATAATCATGTTAAATATTATTGGACTAAATTCAACAAACGATGCAGAGTGGCTGAATGTTATTAAAAAGATAACCCAACCTTCTGCTGCATTCAGGAAACCCACCTTTTTTCAAAATATAGACAAAGGCTCAAAGTCAATGGTTGCAAGGTAATCCTACAGTCAAATGGCAACCGCAAAAAAACCTGAACATCTATACTAACATCACATAAAATAGACTTCCAATTGAAAAGCATAACAAAAGACAGAGGTGGATATTATATAATGATTAAAGGGTCAATCCAGTAAGAAAACAAAATGCTTAATAACACATATGCACCAAATGAAGAAGCATCATAATATTTTAAGCAAGTATTATTAGAACTGATGACATAGTCAGCAACATAATAACAGTAGGATAGTGCAACACCCCACCTACAACAATGGATAGAATAACCAGGCAGAAAACTAACAGGGAAACAGTGGCTCTAAATGATCATTTGGAACAGTGAAGTCTAATGGGAAGCAGAATTAGAGAGACATTTTTCCAAAGAGAATATAAAGGTGGCCAACAGGAACATGAAATTATGATCCTACTCAATGGCTATCAGAAAATCCAAATCAAAACAACAATGAGATATCACCTTACACCTGAGAGACTGGTTATTATCCACAAGTCTGGGAACAACAAACGCTGGTGAGGATGGGGAGGTAAGGGAATGTTTTACACTGTTGGTGGGAGTGCAAATTGGCACAACCCCTATGGAAAGCATTATGAAGATTCCTCGAAAAGTTGAATATGGAAATTCTATATGATCCTACCATCCCACTTCTAGGTGTCTACCCAAAAGATACAAAAACACTAATTCACAGAGATGCATGCATCCCCATATTTATTGCAGCCCTATTCATAATAGCTAAGAACTGGAAATTACCTAAGTGCCCAACATCAGATGAATGGATAAAAAAACATGTGGTACATCTATACTATGGAATACCACACAGCCCTTAGAAGAGATGAAACCCTGTCATTTGAATCATCAGGGATGGAATTAGAGGGGCCCACGCTAAGTGAAAAAAGTCAAAAGAAGAACGATACATACCAGATGATCTCACTCTTTTGTGGAATGTGAACATAAAAAAAATGAAGGAACAGATTAAAATAAACCAACACTTGAATGCCTGCAATAAAACTAAGGTTGCCAATAGGGACTGAAATGTGGGGTGGAGGGGGACAAGTGGTGGCAGAACCCACTGGACAATGAAGCACATTTTGTGATTTGGTGGAGGGTGGGGTGTGTTGAAATATATCTTAGGAACAGGGAAACTGTACATATGGGGAACCTACACATATGAGTATATTTTAATGTGTAAAATCAAAATTATTACACTAAAATTTTTTTTAATTAGTTGATGGCATGCCCTGGTGGCCTAATAGTTTAGTACACTAGGCAGTCTACATATATCCCAAGGTCCCCAGTTTAAGATCCAAGACTAGGGAGGGTGTGTGGGGGGAAACAACCAAGATGAACAACTAAGTAAAATAAACTGCTTCTTCCTCTCTTCCTTCCTCCCTGCACCTTTCCTTAAGGAAAAATAAATGATAATTTTAAAGTTTTTAAAGAAGGCTTCAAGAAGTGTGCCCTGGTGACCTAGTAGATAAGGGCACTGGATCTAGTCTCATTCATTCTGAGAACGCAGGTTTGAGACCCAGGACTGAGGGAACAATTATGATGAAAGCTACATAAATAAAATGTTTCTTCTTCCTGCCTGCCTGACTATTCAATGTCATTCCTGTCTGCACCTTTCATTTAAAAATATTTTTTTTTAAAGGCGTAAAGAAAAGTTCTGGGTGGTGGTCAAAAGAGTACATATCCAAATGAAAACAAAGTTAATCCACTTAAAGTTTGTGTAGTATTCATATATTGATTATTCAATTAAAAATGCAAAAATATTTCTGAAAAAAAGAAATGTACAAATGAGCCCATTTATAATAATAGCATCAACAACAATAAAATACTTCAGAAAAAATATAACTAAGGAGGTGACAGATCTCTACACTGAAAACTAGACAATACTGATAAAGAAATCGAAAAAGATCAAATAGTTAGCCTGTGTTCATAGATTAGAAGAATTAACAATGTCAAAATGTCAATATTATCAAAACCCATTCATAGATTCAGTGAAATCCCTATAAGCATTCCATGACTTTGTTTTGGTTTTGCAGAAACAAGACAAAGCACTCCTAAATTTTCACGGAACCACAAAAACCCTGTTTTTCAAGTGTGAGTGTGTGGAGGCTCCTCCACACCAATGCACAGTTTTCTGGTGGGATCCGAGACCACAACTCGGTTCTGACACTGCTGCAGACAGCATCGGATTCCACGGGTTAATGGCTCAGTCTCCCGAGATATCCCTCCACTACAGTGGTCAGTAACAATTCAATCTGCCATCTGTGCTTTTGACCAACTTTCTATAAATCAGATTCCCATGAATCCTTCCTCAGATTTGACCAATTTGCTAGAATTACTCATAGAACTCAGGAAACCTGTTTACTAACTAGAGCACTAATTTTTGCAAGGGAAATGAATCAACATTCAGATGAAGAGATACATAAAGTGAAACCCAAATAAAAAAACTCTCTTCATGGAGTGAGTTGACACATGGAAGCACTCTGGTTCCTCAACCTGGAAGCTCTCTAAAGTCCCTCCTTTTGGGTATTTATGAAAGTTTTATTAATAGACATGATTGATCAGTTCATTGGCCACTGGCATCCGAATTCAATGTCCAACCCCTCTCTCTCCTCAAAAGTCTAGAGGTAGAACTGGAAGTTCCAGGCTTCTCATCACATGGTTAGTTATCCAGGCAACCAGCTCCCATTCGCAAATGCATCAGAAAGTAACATCAGGGTGCACCTTGTTAGAGTAGCAGTTGGGTCAATTGCCTCTGAAGGAGTGCAGGCCACACACCTCTGGGTTCAAGGCTTAGGTCTGTGGGGGAAGTGACCAGTGTGAACAACTAAATAAAAATAAAATAAAATGCTTCTTCCTCTTCTCTCTTCCTGCCTGTCTACTCAACTTCTTTCAAGGAAAGAAGGAAGGAAGGAAGGAAGGGAGGGAAGGGGAAGAAAGGAAGGAAAGATCATTCACATAACAAAAAACCACTTTCAATTATTAGGAAATTACAATGATTTGGGAAGTTATGAGTCAGAAAATGTGGATGAAAACCTAATATATGAGAAATACTTTTTAGTCAGCTAAATAACCAAATATATACTTCTCATAAATCACAATATTTCAGACCCCAAGTAGCCAGAGAAATTCTGTGAAAAATAAAGCAGAAGACATCTTACTTCCTGATTTCAAGTCATACTACGAATCTAAGGTTATCAAAACAGCAAGGCTCTGTCATACAAACAAATAGATCAAAGAAACAGAATCAAGAGCCCACAAATAAAACCAAGCATATACATTTGACTGATATTTGACAAGGGATCCAAGAATACTCAATGGAGAAAAGACAATCTCATCAATAGGTGGTGCTGAGATATTCACATGTAAAAGAATGAAATTAACTCATATCTTACACTAGTCTCAAAAAAAAAAAACTCAAAATGAAATAAAGACTTAAATGCAAGACCTGAAACCATGAAACTTCTAAAAGAAAACTTAGGAACAAAGCTCCTTGAGGCTTAAAGCACAGTAACAAAATAAAAAATAAACAAGTGGGACATCATCTAAACTGTAGGATATCAAGTTGAAAAGCTTCTTCACAGCAAAAGAAACCATGAATAAAATGAAAAAACAACCTACATAGTGGGAAACGTATTTGTAACCCACATATCTGAAAAGGGACTAATATTCAAATTATGCACACAACTCAAATTTAAAAGTTAATAATAACCCAATGGAAAAATAGGCAAAGTATCTGAATAGATAATTCTCTGAAAAAGATATACAAAAGGCCAAAAGATACATGAAAAGATGCTCAACATCGCTAGCCTTCAGGGAAATGCAAGTGAAAACCATAGTGAAATATCATCTCATGCCTGTTAGAATGATCATCATCAAAAAGACAAAAAATAACATGATGACATGCATGTGGAGAAAAAAGAATCTTTGTGCACTCTAAGTGGGATTGCAAATTATGGAAAACATTATGAGTTTCCACAAAAAAAGAGCTATCAAATGATCCAGCAATACCATATTCAAGAATATAGCCAAAGGAAATAATAACAATAAATAGAAAGAATATATGTACCCTCATATTCATAGCAGTATTATTTACAAGAGCCAAGACAGGCAAACAACATAGGTGTTCACTTACTGCTGCCATTACTATGGTGTCAGTGACTTAATGCTCCTTTCCACTCCAGATATAAGAGTTGGGTATTCAACTTCAAAATAATTTCATCAAAACAAATTATTCAAGTAGGACCTGAAACCATAAAATATACAGAAGAAAGCATAGGTAATAAGCTCCTGGACATCAGTCTTAGTGACATGTTTTTGGGTTTGACTCCAACAGCAAAGGAAACCAAAGCAAAATGAACATGTGTGACCACATCAAACTAAGAAGCTTCTGTACAGCAAAGGAAGATATTTTCAAATCATACATCCAATAAGGGTTAAGATCCAAAATATATTTTTTAAAAAACCATAAACCTTAACAACAGCAAAAATCTGATTTTTTAAAAGGCAATGTACAATGGATTAAATATCTAGAAATAAATTTAACAAAGAAGGTAAAAAAACCTGTATAATAAAAATTACAAGAAACTGTTCAAATTAACAGAAGACACAGAGATGGAAAAAATATTCCATGCTCATGGATAGATAGAAATGACATTGTCAAAATGGCCATTTTTACCTAAAGCAACATACAGGTTTAATGTAATACCAATAAAATTTTCAATTACATTTTTCAAGGTAATGGAGCAAATAATACCAAAATTTGTATGGAACCACAAAAGGCCTGGAATAGCTACAGCAATTCCTTAAAAAAGAAGACAAATGGAGGTATTATGGTTCCAAATTTGAAAATATACTACAAAACAATAGTTATTAAAACAATATTATGTTGTGCCCTGGTGTAGTATAGGTTTTGGCCTGCTGCCTCCAGCTAAAGTTCAAGGAACATGCATTCCAAACACCTGGGTTCAAGTCCCAGGCAGGGGCAAATAACCAAGTTGTACAACTAAATAAAAATTTTAAATAAAGTGCTTCTTCTTCCTCTCTCCTCCTGCCTGTCTCAATTCAATGGAATAGAATAGGGAGGCCTGAAATAAATCCACACTTACATAGTCTGTTAATTTACAACAAGGGTGCCATGAACATGAAATGAAAAAAGAAAAGTCCTTTCAACAAATGGTGCTGAGAAAACTGGAAAGTCACATGCAAAAGAATGAAAGTGGAGCACTTTCTAAGAACATACAGGAAAATTAATTCAAAATGGATTAGAGGCACACCCTGGTGGAGCAGTGGTTAGTTCAATTACCTCCGAAGGAGAAAGCCATGTACCCCTGGATTCAAGTCCCAGGTCTGTGGGGAAACAACCAGTATAAACAACTAAATAAAAAGAAAGGGCTTCTCCTCTCACCTCCTTCCTCCTTACTTGCCTTCATGGCTGCCTGCACCTTTTCTTTTCAAAAAATAAAAATAAAAAAAGGATTAGAGACCTGGACATAAGACTGCAGACTATAGAATATATAGAAAACATGGGTACTCAACTCCAATGGCAAAGGAAACAATACATAAATAAAATTATATCAAATTAAAATGTGTTTATACAGTGAATAAACTATCATCACAATTAAAAAGACACCTTACAGAATAATAGAAGATATTTACACATCACACATTTGACAAGGGATTAATATCCAATATCCTTATCTTAAGGAAGAGCTGGTACACACAGAGACACATATATACACATGATGGAAATCTATATATTTTATATATATGTATATATAAACATACATGCACACAATGGAATATTACTCAGCAATAAAAAAAAAATGTTGAAATCTTGCCATGAATAACAGCATAGAGGTAACTGCTGAAAGGTATTTTTCTGAGTGATGTTAATCAGGAAGAGAAAGACAAATAGTGGATGATTTCACCTACAGTTGAGAAACAGCAACAATGCAAATAAACTGACACAATTAAGACAAACCTTTCAATTTTGACACCAAGGCTGATGTTGCCAGAGGGGAAGAGAATTGGAGTTGGGATCATATGATGGAGGGAGTTTACTTACTATTTAAACTTATTGTTTAATGAGTATAGTTACCAAGTGAACAAGTGCGCTCTCATGTGTTTATGATTTCAGTAGGCATAAATTATGAAGCAGGGAATTGTTGGTGCCCATTAAGTTAAAAAAAATGGGCAGAGGATCTGAAAAGACATTACTCCAAATAAGACATAGAGATGGCCAACAGGTACATGAAAAGATGTTCAACATCACCAAGAATTAGGGAGATGAAAATTAAAACCACAATGAAGCATGCCGTGGTGGGGTAGTGGTTAGGTCTGTTGCCTCTGCCCAAGCACAATCTACATGCATGCCAAGGATCCGGGTTCACACGCCAGGGCCAGGGGAACAATCAAAATAAACTAGATTAAAATGCTTCTACCTGCCTGCTGACCTACTCGCCTTCATTCTGCCTGTACTTTTCCTTTAAAAAAAACAAAACAAAAGCACAATGAAATACCAGTTCACATCTATTAGAATGGCTATTATCAAAAAGACAAGAATAACAAGTATTGGAGAGGATATGGAGAAAGGGAATCTTTGTATACTCTGTGAGAATGTAAATTGATACAATTACTAGGATAGTAGTACAGAAATAGCTCCAAAAATTAGGAACTACCACATGATCCAGCAATTCCATCTCTGAATGTTTATTCACAGAACAATAGAACACTTACTCAAAAAGATACATGCATGACCAAGTTCATGGTAGCATTATTTGCAACAGTCAAGATACGGAAATAAGCTAAGTGTGCACTGATGAATGGATACAGATTATGTGATATATACGACTGCATAATATTAATACAGTATACACATATATATTACTCAGTCATTTGAAAAATGAAATATTGCCATTTGCAACATGGATGGACCTTGGAAGACTATGCTATATGAAATAAGTCAGAGAAAGACAAATTATGCATGATTTCACAAATGTGGAATTAAAAAAATCAAAACAAAACGAACTCATAGAGATTCGTGGTTACCAGAGGGAAAGGATGGGTGGGTGGGGCATGGAGGAAAATGGGATCAAATGTAGTGACAGAACCGTCTTTTTGTGGGAGCACGCTATAGTGTATGTAAGTATCAAATCATGGCGAGCTCTGCTGGCTCAGCGGTTCAGTCCCAGATTGCATAGTCCACATAAAACCCAAGGAGTCAGGTTTGCAGCCCGGCTGTGTGTGTTACCAGGGGAACGGGTAAAGACCAACGTGAATAACTCAATAGCTGAAGAGATCCAACTTCCTCCTCTCTCTGCCCGCCTGCCTGCTTGTCTTCATTCCTGCCTGCTTCCTTCCTCTAAATAAATAATTCTGTAAAAAAAAAAAAAGTCAGTTATACACCCGAAGCATACCTCAAAAATAGTTGTTACCTCAAAAAAGCTATTCAAAACAAGTTCAAATCACAACTTTGTCCAAAGCATGGATATGAAATCGTAAAAAGTAGTAAACAGTGGACATTGACTCTATTGTGGTAATCATGTCACAATATTTGTAAATCAAATCATGCTTGATGGTTTAACTTTATACAGTGATAGCAAGTCTTTCTCAATAAAACTGGAAAAAAACAGAAGTGGAAACTACAGCCGCGCAGAGGCGGCCTAGCGATGGGTTCACTGACTCACCCCGCAGCCTCCCACCCCCGCCACCCAGAACAGGCCTCCAAAGGGAAAGCCGAGACCCTCTCGCGACCAACTCCAAGCGGCCTGCAGTCAGGACGCCTGCAGGAGGCGGCCGAGTCTTGGAGAGTTACTGTCTCACACAAAGGCCTTAGGGTCCAGGGCACCCCCAACCTTTGGGCCCACAGGACGAGGATCATGGGCGTCCACAAACACCTGGGGAGCTCGAGGGGGAATCGCCAGCCGGAACCACCCCAACACTCGGCTCCCAACCCACCCTCCAACCGCCACCGGGATGACGTCACCACTCGGTTTCCCAGCCTCGCGCCGCGGTTCCAGCCCCGCCCCCTTTCCCGGCGTGCGCCGCGGTGCGGCTCCTCGCCCTCGGCTTCAGTTTGTCGCCCCAAGATGGCGGACACAATGAGCCAGCGCCGCGCCGGTTGGTCCTGAGACCACTGTAAGGAGGAACGATTGGCAAGGCCCCGCAGTCCAGTCTGAAGAGCCTCGCGCGAGCAGGAGAAAAAAGAGAAGGCGGCTCGATCGTCGGCTGCTCTTCCGCTGGCCGCCCGCGAGGCGCACGCCCCGCCTGGGTCGGTCCCTCGGCAGTCCGCCCGCTTGCTCGCCGCCGGCCCCGCCCCGGCCTGCGCTGCGGCCGCTGCCTCCTGCAGCCGCCGCCATGAAGCTGACCGATAGCGTGCTGCGGAGCTTCCGCGTCGCCAAGGTGTTCCGCGAGAACTCAGACAAGATTAACTGCTTCGACTTTAGCCCCAACGGCGAGACAGTCATTTCGAGCAGCGACGACGACTCCATCGTGCTCTATGACTGCCAGGAGGGCAAGTGAGTGCGGCGATGGCCCTGGCCCCGGGTCTGAGTCCCTCCCTTCCTTCTCGCCGCTGGCATTCGCCCCGCGGCCCACCCTCTGCCCCGACACCGGCCCCGGCCTATTTTGCACTCGCTCCTGTCAGGGCCGCTTCCTCTCCAAAGGCTTCCAAGAGACTTTTTAAAAAAAATAATGATAGTAATTTTTTTAAATGTCTTTGGTCTCAGAGCGCTTCTGCGGCTCTTGCCAAATCCCATCTTGACCTTGACCTTTAAACGCCGGGTCCGCCCACCCGCACACAGCAGTTAGCTTTTCTGCTCCTCGAACTTTCTCAAAGCTGCTGGTCGGCTCTAGCTCCCGCGCAGAACCGCAGAGGCTGCTCTCCTGCTTCTTTCTACAGCGTCAGCTCCCGCTCTCCTCGGTGACCTCGATTCAGCCCTGGCACTCCGCCCATCCCCTGGCCCTCTGCTTCCCGCGCCCTTGCTACCGGAAGGCCGCGTGGGTTGCAGTTCTTAGCTGTCAAGATTTGTTAGGTTCTTTGGGCCGATTCTTTCCTTTCTGTTCCAAATCATTATCTTATTCTTTCAGACCTGATGCTCACGTCTCTAGAGAACTTTTAAACAACATCTGAAACTTTTTTTTTTACCAGACACAAAGTAACTTCGCCATTCCATCCCAGTCTAATTGTGAACGTACCATTAGAACTAAGAAAGCATCATAATAACAATTGCATGTCTCCACTCTCTGGTCCACTTGGGATTATCGAAGTTCCGTGTCCATGAAATTTTTATGTTACCCCAAATCTTCTGGAGGTCCACCACACTTATATCTCTGCAAAAAAAAAATCTTACAAGCACAGCATTGCCTTTTCCCTGGGGACCTTGGCACAGGCCTCATCTCACCTCTGGATTTTCTCCAAGTCATTGCTAAATTGTTAGCTCCTCTGGAGCAGAAAGGGGTGTAGGTAAACTTGATTTCCCTCAGCCGCCTTCCCCAAACAGACTTGCAAATGTTTGGTTTAATTTGGTAGCTACTGGTGGTTGTTTTAGACTTTATGACTTAGTTCTACATCTTCCTTTTTGAATCCCTTGGCGGGGTTTTCCTGCCTTCAGCTGCTCATTTTGTGGGTCCCCCCCTCTCCCCAACTGACGTCTTCCATAAACTTTCTTTTGGAAGTTGTCTTGTCATTTGATTATCTAAAGTAATGATGTTTGGTTTGGTCTGAGCAGTTCTCATTAATCTTTCCACTAGGGCTATGAAAAAGTATTATGTAACTGGCTCTGGATCTGCCTACACTATGTGGAATAGTGGTCTATAGTTGTGGTCCTGTGTGAGGGAAGAGAATTATTAGCTGAAGTGTGCTGTTATATGTGTGAATGTTACTGATTTAGTAGATGGATTTCAGTCCAGATCTGTCCACTTGAATCCACTTGGAGTAACATAGGAGCTGGATTTTAGGGGAATAGGGATGTGGAGTCCTAGACCTAAAAGTAATTTGAAAATGGCTTGCTTGAAATGTTTTATGCTTGTGCACTGATTAGAACCTCTCTCTGTAATCTGAAGATAGAGATGTTCATATCCTTATTGGAGGAAATGAAGGTTATGATAGCATTTCTAAACTGTTTGTCTCCAAATATAACAATTTTGACTCGGGAGGGATGACAGTGATTTAAAATCCTCTCCTTAAAAATACAATGCTACTTTTATGACATTGCAGTTTATATTCTCATGTAGCATTTTTATAGAATTAATAAGCTTACAGAAAAGTTACAATCATGTTTCAGTGTTCCCATATGATCCAGTAGTTACATTTTATTTCATTTACTTAATTATTCTCTATGTAAATAAATGTGTGTGGTTTTCCTTGAATCACTGGAAAGTTGGAAGTATAGAGCTCATTTACTCCTAAACACTTTAGTATGGATTTCCTAAGCACAGGGTATTCTCTTACCTAGCCAGAGCACAGTTATCCAAATTAGGAAACTGAGTGCTAATACATTATAATAGGGCATCTTTTAAATTTTCTCTTCTCACTTAATTGTGGCCTTGATTTGTTGTGAGAGAATAGCCTGGTAGTTAGGGGAGCTGAGTTCTAGTTTGGCCTTCTGTCCAGTTAAGTGCCATTGATCAGATCACTTCTGGATATTAACCTTGTCCATGTTTCTAAGGAATAATGTGAAGAATTTTGTTGCTTATGTCTGTCAAGGCAACATTAGGAGAAAAGTAACATTTTCTTGGAAGACATAGTATCTTTGTTCGATGATACTAATGTTAGAATTTGGGAGTTTGAGAAAGACTAAAATAAGATTTATACTTAATATTTTGCAGTTTGCTATTCATTTAAACATTATAAGGAAGTTCATCCATTGAGTGATTTTTCAACTTGAAAGAATATAAAGGATATTTTCTGTAGTAGGTGGTGTGAAATTTTCAAAGAGAATAGTTTAATATCTTCCTTATTCATATCCGATCATCAGAATCATAATTTGTGAAAAGATGCTTACCAAAATGTTGGTGAAAAATGTTCATGGGCTCTGTAAAGATCCTCTGAAATGGATACATTAAGATCTTGCTTTCAAACTAGGAAATAATATGAGGTAGTAGTATTAAGAACAAATCTCAAAGTAGTATTATTGATAAACTCTAGACAAATAGGCCATATATAAGTGGAATTGAATTTTCCTTATGACGCCTTCTTTGACATGGGCTCTCTAGGCACCTTCTGCAGTGTTGTAGACAGGCTGAAATACAGGGATATGTAGACTTCTTTTTCCATTGATAGAAGCAAAGACACTGTTAAGATCAAACACAAGTGTATGCACACACACTCATTCACTGGTACCTGATAGGACCCAGGGTGGTGGACTCAACAAGATAGCTTTTGAGCTGGTGTTTTTAGCTGGAAAATTCATCGCATTTGGAGTGAAAAGTCTTGTTTGAAAATAAGTTTCATGTAGGGAAACCCTTGACCTCACTGACATTAGCAAAAGTTGGAAGTGAAAATGATTGACTTAAAACTTCCTGGGTCGAAATCAACTTCCAGATGGTGACTCCATAGGACGCACTTTTGGGTCGCTCCCGACAGATACCGGGAAAAAAAATCAATCTCCTATTTTCCTGAGACAAACACCAAGAAACAACTGCCACTTCAGCTGGAGATGGATCAGCTGGCGACTAACGGTGAGTGAGGGCACCCCGTGTAGTTCTCAGCTCAGCCGCTGATTCGGATTTGGGATAGAGCTCGGGAATCTCCGGACATGTGTGGGGCGGAGGCTACGGATTTTGGGACCAGCTGTAGAGGCAGTGAGAGGTGGGCCCAGTGGGGCTGAAATGCAGAGCCACGGAGGGCTGACTTGGGAGGGGATGAAAGAGCCAGTGCACCTGGAGCTGAGTTGGAGCCCGCATGGAGAAATTGTGCTGGGCGCAGTCATAAGTAGAAATCAGCCAAAGAGCTCAAACCCCTCCCACAGCCACTTTGCGCCAGAGCCGGGGGTCCATGGAACAGAAATCTTGCCCATGGTATATCAGTCCCAAACCTCAATGCTACCTGCTAGCGTCACCTTATGGGTAGAGCTAAAGCTGCAGCCTGATTGCTAATCCTGGACAAGCCAAAGCTACGCAACGCCAGGGAAACCGAACCCTCAGAAATAGTAACAGAATTCCAAATAGAGCAAAGGCACAGAGAAATACACATGAAATGATGGATCCAATCAAAAACCCAGGGGAAAATCTGAATACAGCTGATGTATATAAATTGCCTGAAGAGGAATTTAGGATAGCAGTGATTAACATACTCATAGGAATCCAGAAATCAGTAGAGGCAGTAAACAAGAATGTCAGGAAGCAAAGAGAAGAATTAAAACAAGACATCAAACAGGTGAGAGACACCATGGCTGAATTAAAGAAGTCAGTAGAGGGACTCAGTAATAAGATGGATGAAGCTTCTAATAGAATCAGTGCTCAGGAAACTAGGAGAGAGAAACTCAATCAACAAAACCAGCAAAGATAAAAAAAAAAAAAAAAATCAAATTAAAGATAACATTCAAGACCTCTGTGATAACATCAAAAGGAACAACATTTGCATCATAGGGGTCCCAGAGGAAGAAAGAGAAAAGGGGGCAGAAACCATATTTGAAGAATAATAGGTGAGAACTTCCCCAGTTTAAAGAATGAAGCAAGCCTCCAGATCCAGGAAGCTCAAAGAGTTCCTAATAAAAGAAACACAAGCAGAAATACACCTAGAAACAGCATCATAAAAAATGTTAGAAATACAAGATAAAGAAAGACTATTAAACCAGCCAGAAAAAAACATGTCACATACAGAGGAGCCTCCATACGATTGTCTACTGAATGGCATAATATATTCAAAGTAATGAAAGGACAGAATTTTCAACCAAGGATACTGTATCTGGCAAGATTATCATTCAGAACTGAAGGAATGATAAGAACTTTTTCTGACAAGCAAAAGTTAAAGGGATACATCACCACAAAAACAACTTTGCAAAAAAATGTTAAAGGATGCTCTATAAAGTGTAAAGAAACCTCACAGAAAAACAGTAAGAGAGCAAATATTAAAACAGGAAGAAAAGAGAGCAAAAATGTGGATAGTTAGAATGAGTGGAAGACTAATGTGCTTTCAAATAGAATTAGGTAGTAAACAGAACTGTGAATGCTAACTTCAGGGTAACCTCAAAATGCATCCCCAGGGAGAAAGCGAAGAAAAAAACAAGGCAAAATCAGTCAGAACATAACTGCACCCATCCGACCTAAAAAGAGAAGGAGAATAAAGCCATCACCTGGAGCAACATACAAAAGACAAATTTTTAAAAATGACACTAAGAAGCTATATATATCAATAATCACCCTAAACGTTAATGGACTGAACTCACCAAACGATGCAGAGTGGCTGAATAGATTAAAAAATGCAACCTAACCTGCTGCATTCAGGGTCCCCATGTTTTTTATGGCCATATTTACAGTAGCTAAGAACTGAAAATTACCTAAGTGCCCAACATCAGACAAATGGATAAAGAAGCGGTAGTGTATTTATACAATGGAATACTATACAGCCCTTAGAAGAGATGAAACCCTGTCATTTGAATCAGCATAGATGGAACTAGAGGGGATTATGCTAAGTGAAATAAGTCAAAAGAAGAAAGATAGATACCAGATGACCTCACTTACAGGTGGAATGTGAGTAGACAGAACAAAGCAACTGATGAAAAATAACCAACCCCAAAACATTCGCAACAGAACTGAGGTTACCAAAAGGGAATGGGGTGGGTGGGGGCAAATGGTGGTGGAGCCCACTGGACAGTGGGGAAGAACACTTGGTGATTTGGTGGAAGGCATGGTGTGTGGAAATATATCTGGGAAATGGGGAACCTATACATAGGAAATTGTTTTAATGTGTAGAATAAGTACTACAATAAAAGCAATTAAAAAATAAAAAGTAACAATTTTGATCTTTTTTTTAAAAAAAGGCTTCCTGGGTCATTGTTAACCCTTTAGGTTCCAAAAGGATTTTACATTGAAATGTTAAACTTCTTTCTTTTTCATCAGTTGGAACTCTTGGTAAATATTAATACAGGATTTAGAAAATTTTTCCTGTACCTAGATGTAGACCATTATGAAGTTTTTGGTTGAAGATTTTGCTGAGATCAGTTTCAGCTTGATCTTCAAGGTTTTATAAAGGGAGACATTTAAGAAACTTCAGGTAACCTCTAGCTTGGAAATAATGTGGTAAAAAGAAAAGTAAAAAGAAAAGAACCAATGACTGATTTTGCTAGGGAGATTTAGAGTTGCCTTCTAAAAATGTCAAGTGCTTTGGACCTCTCAGATGAAAGAATGAATATCTTTTTCTGAACAGGTATTAAGTCAAGCAATTTTGCATTTGGTTTCAGTTTTAATAAATAATTTCTTCTTGAAGAGTTTGTTTCTAAGTGAATGACTTAAGAAAAGTTGTGGCCTGGTTCGATTGATGTATTCCTATGTTCCTCATTGTTAATAAGTTATGACTTGTGTTACTTTGTGTGCCTTTCTGCTTTGTGTCTGTTTTTTCCAAATAGATTTACTTTTTCTCAAAGCTTGCTGTTCAAAATTGTTAAAGACTAAGTTGAGCCCCAATAATTACTTCCACTTCCTAACCCGGGCATTTGGTGTTCAGAGGTAAAAGTCTTCTTAGACAGCAGTCACACTTGATTGATTCAGTTTTCCTCCCTTTTGGAAGAAATTGTTTCTTTCCAGTGTTAGAGCTTACCAAGAATGCTCACCCCTTGCCACATCATTCAGGTGTTTCTCTATATGAAGGTTACAGATTTTGGTGATGTAGGATTTTGATGGTTTTCTTTCTCTGTCCATTTCCTCGTTAGACCAAAGAGAACCCTGTACAGTAAGAAATATGGCGTGGACCTCATCAGATACACTCACGCAGCAAACACAGTTGTTTACAGCTCTAACAAAATAGACGGTAAGCAAGCCTTCTTTTTAGGAAGTTATGACCATGGTTTCTTTTGTTAAATAGTTCATAGAATCTTTGTGACTACTTCTCCTTTAGTTTCAGTTACTTTAAGGTAGATAGTTTTCCTATAATGTTATCAATGCTAATTACATTGTTATAACTGAAGGAATGCTGGATGCAAACCACTAGGACTTTTGAAGGGTTAGAGATTGAATGTGAGCTGTCTTCAGTTTAGAGAGTGCGGATAAGAAGCTGTGAATTGTATTTATGGTTTGTTCTTCTTGAAACTTGAAATAATACCTTCAGAACAAATGAAAGAATGCTTGAAACACAGCAAGTGGTAAACAACAGTACTTTCTCATTCAAAATATATTGATTTGAGAAAAGTTTTAACAAATGCTTAAGCTGTGGTTTAGTTCGAGGGAATTGAGAAGAGTTTTGGTGTATGCTTAATTCTTTATGATCTGTGTCAAAGAACAGTATACTGACCTTATTTATCTTAGTTGTCTTCAATTCCAAAGGCACTTTGGGCCTGAATTTTACTCCTTTTTTACTTTTAAATAAAACTAATACCTTTGAAGTATAGTGAGTTATTTTTAGAGATTACACTTGGGAATTTCTTTCTCTAATAAATCATCTCCACTTTTAATACTGCAATACTCCTATGATAAGTCATTTTCAGTTGACAGTCTTAGCCCAAGTTGAGCTATACTACTTTCACAACATAACTTTTTCTATGCTTATATCATTGATTTATTGTTTTACTTTATAGGTAAGATTTTTCTAATGGTATTCAACAAAGATTTCTTAGACAAAGATTGCTCTGCCTGTCAGAGAAGATGGGCGGATGTTTGTTTTGTTTTTGCTTCTTTTTTTCATGAGACCTTTCTTCTGCACTTGACTTTTTGTATGTCATTTCTACTTTTCATGGCTCTTTCAGAAGTGTTTTTCTAAGTAAGCAGTGCAATAGATGGTTTTGCACAAGATTATAAATTATTAGGCTCCTGAGGAAACATATGATCATCTGAATGGCTGGTATATTTCTTCTGTTGGGCTGTGTTTTTTCTGGATGATTAAATGAGGATTCTCCAAATATGGTGCAAGATGAGGCAAATGTGTGGCACTTGCAGCTTTGCTGCCAGGCCTCTGCTGTGAGGATGTGGCCTTTCCTGTCTCGATGCATCCTGAAGAGTTCCTCCAACGCTCCGTTTCCTTTTGCCTGATTCCAGGCTGAGGTAGTAGTTTGTACAGTTTGAGGGTCTGTGATACCACCCGGTACAGGAGATAACTGTACAGGCCACTGCCTTGCCAGGAACAGCGCGCCAGCTACCGAGTGGGGCGGAGAGGATGGCGAACCCTGCTCATCTCTGGGAAACCAGGTAATGGGGAGGAAGTCTTTTTCTGCTTAGGGCAGGTGAGTAGTTGCTAATGGCACAACAACTAGGAAGACTTTATAGTTGATACTCAAGATGTTTGAAGATGTTTTCAAGGAAAACCATGTAGATTTCAGTTATGGGACACAATAAAGGGTGTCCTTTTCCCTTTCCCAGATTAAATGCCGTCTTTATTAGACAGTACCCCTGTGAACCACTGGGCTAACTGCTTTTTCATCCTCTTTATTCCTGTTCTATTTGCCTTGAGAGTGTTCTTTCTATGCATTTTGGTACCATTTCCTATTACCTCTTGTCTCAACAGTTGTTCTTTATTCCTAGTCTTTTTAAGGACATAGTACTTTCCAGCTCTATTCTGTATATTATTTCATTTCCTTACCGCCACCATATTTTTTGTTTGTTTTCCTTTCAGATAGAATCATTTGGTTTTTCAGTGTTTATATTATTTTCCCATGAATCTCCCTGATTCCTTTCTTTGATATTGTCAAAAAAAATCTCTGCATTGATTTATTGGTATAGTTTGAGTTTGATTTTTAAATGTCTTACCATCTTTTTAACCCAAGTTTTCTTATTTCTTCTTTTGACCTCTTTTTTAAGTCACTTCTCCGATGCACATGGGACCTGTGGATAGTTGGTTAATTAGAAAAGAAGTAATAGGACAGCACTTCTCTTTCCGTTTTGTTTAGTTTTAATGTATATTGTTTATCCTATTAGCATTCAGATGATGTCTGGGTTGGATTGACACTATTGGAGAACCCTGGATAAAAATTTGTGACTTGAGTTGAACCTAACCTCAGCTTAGCAGAGCTGCCTACTTCTTTGAGCTAATTGTTTTTCTTTAAGAGATGCCATTCTGTGGGCACTAAAAGTATTGTGTGTTGTTTTGCCAGGGTATTTATGCAGGACAAGTTGCATTGTAACTATGCAGAAGCCAAAGATTGTTGGTAAAAGAATGATATTTTTCTTAAAATTTATTAATTTATTTTAAAGAATGATTTTAATCATTGCTCTTTTTCTGCTCTCAATTTAAGAATTCTGCTTTTGATGTGCCCTGTTGGAGTAGTCGTTGGGTACAGTCCATATACATCCCAAGGTCCCAGGTTCACATCCCAGGGCTGGCGGGAACAACCAGGATGGGCAACTAAATGAATTAGATAAAAATGCTGCTCCCTCCTCTCTCTTCCTGCCTGCCTGCCTGCCTGCCTCTGCTCGCCTTCATTCCTGCCTGCACCTTTCCTTTAAAAAAAGCCAACTCTGCTTTTGAATTATGTGAAATCTGTATTTCACACTCCTCGACTGTAGAGAGGAATTATTCACCATTACTTATTCACACCTTGCTTGGATTATGGAAAAAAGATGAATTCTTGTTTTTTCAAGATGAAAATACAAAATAAACTCCTTTTATAATAGTAGGATATCATCGTGCCTTATTTGTCTTTTTGCAGATACTATTCGTTACCTGTCCTTGCATGACAACAAATACATCAGATACTTTCCTGGACATAGCAAAAGGTAAGACCCAAGTGTTGCAGGAATTGTTTTATTTTATTTACCCCTGAGGTTATCCAGAGGTTATAAGAATGGAGAGATTTTTATTAGCTAGTTCCTTCTGCTGTTTGGCATTCCTCTTTGTAGTCTCTTATTAACCCTCTCTAAATAGGCAACGCTGGATTAACTGAGGTTTTAGAGACAGGAGCAGGACTTCATGGATACCCCACCATCTCAGTTAAAACATAATTCTGAAAGCAGGGACATCCTTGTGGCTCATGAAACAGACACTGGCAGGTAGGCCATGTAAAGTCCAACGACCTGGGTTTTAGACCAGGTCCTGGGTGAAAACCCAAAACAAAGATACTTCCTCCTCTCCTTTTCTTCCTTAATAATATTTCTTCTTGGTACACACTGATGGAGCAGCAGTCAGGCCATTCACCTGTGAAGAAGCAGGCCACATACCCCTGGGTTTGAGTCCCAGGGGAAAACAACTATTGTGAACAACTAAATAAAAATAAAATGAAGATAATTCTTCCTGCATCCCTGCCTACTTACCTTCATTGCTGCCTACACCTTTAAAAACAACAGCAAAAATATTTCTTCCTTCTCTCACTTCCTTCATTCCTCTCTTTAAAAAAATTATTAAAATTAAGCATAGGTGCACCCTGGTGGCCCAGAGGTTTAATACACCAGGCATAGTCCACACACATCCCAAGGTTCAAGACCCAGAACTGGATGGAATAACCAAGATTGATCAACTAAATAAATCAAGTGCTTCTTCCTCTCTCTTCCTGCTTGCCTCCCTCTGCTCACCTTCATTACTGCCTGTACCTTTCCTTCCAAATAAAAAGATTTTTAAATAATAATAATAATAATAATAAGCATAATTAGGAAAAGTGTGTTTTAAGGATACTCACTGCAAACCTATGTAATAAAAATGACTTTTGGCAGCATGCCTTAGAGGCCTGTCAGATAAGTCTGCCACTTCTGGCTGGAGCAGTCCGCATACATCCCAAGGCCCTAGGTCCTCTTTCTACCTGACTGCTGTTCTGCTTACCTTCATTCCTGCCTCTACCTTTTTTTTTTCCCCATTACTTTGAAAGTCAAGAAGCTTGTTTCCTTATCCTATTTTGTAATGCAGTTTATTTCCATTTTCTATCCCACCCAAATCCCCCAGTATTTTTTTCTCCAATTTTTCTTAGTTGATCGATTAATCATTTGGAGTAGTTCCTCCTTTCATTCACAGATGAAGCCCACTACAGCTTGAAATTGTTCAAAGCCAAGACTAGAAGTGGGCTGAGAGAGAGAGAGTACACAATTTTCAGCTGCACTTCTGATGAGCAGGCCATTTCCTTGTTGCTGAAGATGAAAGGCTGCATCTAATGGTTACCATGTAGACAAAGAATGGCTTGTGACAAGTAGATGTTTATCCTTGTTTGAAGTGAAGTTAATGTTCACAAATGTACTATTTGTAATTAAGAGTTGATTGCAGTTAAAAAAATTTTTCCAGTCTTTCCATTTATCTAGCCGGCCACTTGACCTCCTGATTCTTAAGTGAGTTTATGCCCCATTTTTTGAGAAAGATCAAGCAATCCAAAATGCTTTTTCCTTCCAACTAAATTCCTCTTTTTTTTGGAACCCTTTTTTAAGAAAGTAGTCAATTTTCTTTCCCTCTTTCTACTTGCTTCTGTCTCCTTGACTGGACTTTTCTTTGCTTCCTGCAAACTTACATAGTCATCCTTATCTTGAATATATTTCTTGAGCCTATCAACCACTCCTTTTGGCTGTCAGATGCAAAAGAATAATGTGTATTCCATCACCCCCCTTCTTGCACTTGTTCACTGATGAAATCATTTTCAGTCTAGTCCCCAAATCATTTGTCTGGCTTTTTCTAATCCCTTTTTGCTTCCTTTGACCAGTTGCCTCCAGTTTAGATCACTTTTTGGAGCTTTTGTGGGGGAGGTGGGGTGCTCTTACTTTTCCTTCAGCAATTGACCTTCCTCGTCTTGGTTCTGTTCTTACTGTTCTTGACCTCTTTCTTCTTTTGACTCTAAAAGAAACAATGTGTTCTACTCAAGCTTTTTCCTCTCAGTTTTTTCTCAAATATCTCCATCACTCATTTCATTCATTTCTGCTCAAGTGACTTTCTAAATTAGTATTTTTATCCCATGTTTTCCTGATTTTCAGACTCACCTTCCAGTCATAGCTTTTATGCATATCTGTGTGGATGTCTTTTCCATGCCCCTACCTAACAGGTCTGATACTCTTAATTCCTTTGGCCAGCTTCTCAGTCTGCCTCCTTTCTTCATTGTCCCTTCCAAATCTCCCAATTCAAAGCTTTTTGTCTGTTCACTCCTTTTTCCCTGCCTTCTCTTCTAGCAAGTTGTTAAATTCTGTTGATTCTTAATAGGTTTAAATCTATGTTTTAGGTGTCAAGTAGTGGTTGGACACAGTCCTCATACATCCCAAGGTCCCAGGTTCATGTTCCGGGACCCACAGGAGCAACCAAGATGAACAACTAAATGAATTAAATGTTCCGTCTCTTCCTGCCTGCCTGTACTTGTCTTCATTCCTGCTTGCACCTTTCCAATGAATGAATGAATGAATGAACAGTTTTATTTTCCTCCATACTTTTTCCTTGCTTCTGCACTCGCTCATGTCCTATCAAGTGAATTGTTTAATTGTTCTAATTAATCTCACTATTCTGCTTCAGCGCATGGTACTATGGTTCTGACCACTCACAGCCTCCCTCAGGAAACTGTAATGGGTTCTCCTTATCTGCCTGCTCCTTCCTTTTGGAGTCAGGTTCTGCCTCCTCTGACAGACTCATTTTTCCAATTTTCTCTCCCTTTACTCCAATTGAGGTGAACTCTGGGCTGCATCTTTAACAGGGCCTCAAGCCTTCCTATCTGGCACCTTCCAGAAAGAATCTCCATTGACACTGTCCACCACATGTGCCGCTTCTTCCAGAAAGCCTTCTCTGACTCTCTCTTGGATTATACTGATAAGCTTTCTTAGAGTTAAGGTCTTATTTCTCCTTATAGTCTCTGTATCTCTGCAGAGCCTTATGCCCAAACAAACTTCCTCTGAGCTTTTGACCCAAAATACAATTGCAGAATTTTATTTCATATGCATTCGGCTCATTGTTTTATTACTAATTTAGCATCCCCAGCAAAATTGACATACAGTGTCTTAAAATTTAAGTTGATTGGTTCAACTAAATGTGAACAACTAAATAAAAAATGGAATGCTTCTGCCTCTTCTTTCTTCCTGCCTGTCTACCTTTGCTTGCCTTCATTCCTGCCTACACCTTTCGTTTAAAAAATAAAGTAAAATTTTAAGTTCAGAAACCTAGCAAATATAACAAATGTTGGTTTTGCTATATTGGAAGAAAAAAAAGTCTTAGGCAGAAACTTTATTTTTAAGAAAAAAAGTACATTTTCTATTCTTGGCATATATTTTAAATCCTTCTAGTGGAACCAACTCTTGAATCTCTTTTAGTGTTATCCTACACTTGAACTCAGCACACCCAGGTGGAGTAGCTGTTATGTCTGTCAGCTCCATTAGGTGCAGACCATATCCCAAGGACCCGGGTTCTCATCCAGGGCCTGGAGAAACAACCAAGATATGAATAACTAAATAAGATAAAGTGCTTCCTCCTCCTCTCTTTGCCTGCCTGCCTGCCAATGCTTATCTTCATTTCTGCTTGCACCTTTCCTTTAAAAAAACAAAATTTGAACTTCCTCTTATTTCTAGATTTAAATGAGCTGTGCACTTTGATCACCTATTTGATGTCACACTTTTTTCTGTTTCATTGTCTAAATGAAACAGTACAACATCAGCATTTCCTTTAAATCTTCAACTATGATGTCAGCTTCTGTATCTATGATATGTTTTGCAGCCA
Organism: Solenodon paradoxus; assembly: GCA_004363575.1. Taxonomy (NCBI): domain Eukaryota; kingdom Metazoa; phylum Chordata; class Mammalia; order Eulipotyphla; family Solenodontidae; genus Solenodon; species Solenodon paradoxus. Next base: position 12,504 of record RJWH01002104.1, on the reverse strand, counting down.
AACCAGAATGTGGAACTGTTCTTCCATAACACCCAGAGGGAAGAACCACCTGAATCTTCATTTCCACAAGGCTTTCTCCATAGTGGTACTATAGAAAGATAGGCACTGTACACGTCATAGCCCCTGACCTGGTTGGCATCATGGCATGTTCCAAGAGGCAGGCAAAACAGAGCCACATGCTGTTTTGCAAATGGCCACACCCATTTGCAGTAGAGAAGGGATAGGCATGGCAGAGTGAGAACATGAACAGAGGGGACAAGAGCGCTCAGGATGTGCCCTTGGAAGAAATGTTTTTAAAGTGAGTGGCTCTTAATGATATAACCTTAAAAGGGAACTCATCAGAAATATAGTAGCTAGTCCTGTGGCTCTCTGCACATCGTGCCCAAACTAGGAGTCTTACCATCATCTAAGAACTTAGTAGAAACTGGGAGTAGATCCCAGCAGTCTGTGTTTTAACTCACCCCTCAGGTAATATTACTACTCAGGTTTGAGAACATTGTAGACCACACATTTCTAGTTAAGGAATCACGCTTCCTTCTTTTTTTTATTGTTCCCACTTTTTTTCTTACAGTAATGCTGCTGTTAAGAATATATTTTTGTTGGGACACATGTCTTCATTTCTCTTGTGTGTGTATATATACTTAGGAATATGGTTTCTGGCTTATATAGGAACCGAAAACTTTTTCCAAAGAAGCAGCATCATTTTCCATTCCTATCAGCAATTTATGAGGGTTCCAATTTCTCTGCATCTTCACCAACACTTATCTCTTTTTTTTTTATTGTAACCAAGTCTTGCTAGTGGTTATGAAGTGGTGTCTCATTGTAGCTGGAAATGCATTGGAATCATACATTATTATGCTGTAGCTTCAAGTTGCTTTTTTCTAGTTACCTTTGATTATTCCAGATTACTTATATATATTTGTGTTTCTTAAAATGGAAGTTTGGGCAATGTCCATAGTCAGTGTTTTGAAGTTCACCTTGAATGTCTTCAAATATTTTGCTTTAACTCCTGTTTATCTTGATGTATTATAGGGTGGTGGCCTTGTCCATGTCACCTGTGGATGACACTTTCATTTCTGGCTCTCTTGATAAGACCATCCGACTCTGGGATCTCCGATCTCCTAATTGCCAGGTAATGGTACCTCACAGTTACACTTTGAGTGTTTCCTGTGCTAGTCACTATCGTCAACGCTCCCTCTCAAGGAAGTGGGGAAGCAAGCAGTGGTTCCATTCTAGGATCTCAGAGCCTTTAGACTTTGGAGAAAATCTGTTTTTCTGGTTGGTAGGTAGGTAGGTAGTAATTAAACAAATACCCTAATCTAGTATATATCGCATTTTGCTCTGTGGCTTATTGTTTTAATAGTTTCCTTTAATTGTTTTCATTATTAATAGTTTTCATAGGAGCCTTTAAGTTATAACTTTAGGCTTCAAGGAATTTGGGGTTTTTTTGTTTTGTTTTATTTTTGTTTTTTGTTTTTATTACATTGTCTTTAAACTTACACATTATGGGTTGAGCTGAAGTCCATTGTACAGAGACCTGGTTTTTACAAGCCTTTTAGTTTTCTGTTTGCTTTTTCCATCCTGTGGGTAGATTGATATCTGCGTCCCTTTCTTAGTATTCATTGTGAAAAGTAAATTATATAGTGGTAGGATCCTGGGTTAATTAACTTTTTGCCTTTCGCTTTTTTAGGGCCTCATGCACCTACAGGGCAAGCCAGTTTGTTCTTTTGATCCGGAAGGGTTAATTTTTGCTGCAGGAGTCAATTCTGAAATGGTCAAACTTTATGACCTTCGCTCCTTTGATAAGGTAAATCTTTGTTTTTGAGCTGTCTTGATATCGTAGAAGTTTTGAAGGCTGAGATCCACATTTAAGAACCTTTCCTATGATAGACAAGGTCTGGTAGAGAGAGCACCACAGAAATAGTTATCCTCTGCCTTCTAAGTCTAAAAGGAATCTGAAAGAATAGAATGAGAGTTGGCTCTGACGGAATGAATTGGGTCTTCTACTTTTATCTTTTGCAGGGGCCATTTGCGACCTTTAAGATGCAGTATGATCGGACTAGTGAATGGACAGGACTTAAGTTCAGCAATGATGGCAAACTCATCCTCATCTCCACCAATGGCAGCTTTATCCGTCTTATCGATGCATTCAAGGGAGTGGTGATGCATACATTCGGGGTGAGTTGGCATCGTTGAGCATGCTCATTCTCCCTGGTCAGGCTGAGAATTTTGTCAGCTAGTTCACAGAAACTAGCAGTTATCCTTGACTCACTTACATTTTTTCCTGCACATGAACTTAATTTCCCTTGGAGTTTGATACTCACTTTTTGCCCAGTGACCTAAACTTAGTGTTTAGCTATAAAATAATTCCTGACCATAATCATTTTCTTGCCCCTATGAGTTGGGGATGAGGGGGTGAATTCTAAAGGGTGGCAGCTAGGTTTAGAATCTTGGTGGCGCTGTGTTTGAGGAGGAGACGGTTTCACGGAAAGGTGGTGCATGTCTTAGGACAGTGTTTCTAGGCAATAATTTTTTGTTAGTGGCCCTGTAACAGCAGAACTATTTTTTTTGTTTGTTTTTTAGGGTTATGCCAACAGCAAAGCTGTCACACTGGAGGCCTCATTTACTCCAGACTCCCAGTTTATTATGATTGGTAAGCTTGCTTTATCCTTGGTACTATGTATTTGTATTAGTTTCATTTAAACTAATTTTTTCAGATTTTTCTTTTGATATTATCAGACTTCTGTATAGTAGATTATGCCAAAAGGTATAGTGTCTTGAAACTGTCCTGATATTGTAGTTCTTTACTGGGAACTGACATTAATGTTGGTCTTCTTGGACTAGCAATAGTTAAACCGTAAAGCACTGTCGGACTAGTCGTAGTAACGTCCAGCTGTAAGTCTGCCTTCATTTGTCTTAGTGTCTAGCTGTTGGTACTGTAATAGTTTGCATCCCCCTTTTAAAATGAGAAAACTGAAATTAGAGGGGAAATGACTTACCCCGGACCAAATAACATAGAAGATAAATTGCCGAGGTGACCTGTCTTCACTCTTCCTCCCTCTCAGTTTCTACTGAGCTTCTGAAGCTTGGTCTCTCTTCAGACATCAGTCCATATCTTCCTACTCATCTTTGTATTGCGCCTTTGTATTGCTGTATTTTCCTTAAACGTTTTCTTTTAGGTTCAGAGGATGGCAAGATCCATGTCTGGAATGGAGAGAGTGGTATAAAAGTAGCCGTGTTAGATGGCAAGCACACTGGCCCCATTACCTGTTTGCAGTTCAACCCCAAGTTCATGACCTTTGCCAGCGCGTGTTCCAACATGGTATGTGAACAAATGGGGTATGTCTTCCACTTAGGGGCTCTTGCCCATTTGGGGTGGTGGGTGCTGTAACAAGCACAACAAGCTGTGTGCTAAATAGGAACATCACAAGCATCCACGCCCATGTTTCTCAACTAGTGGCCCCCTAGTTTCGCCCTCTAGATCCTAGACATAGCTTTACTCTTCTTTCCATGATCTAGGACCACCACTGAGCTCCCCCAGGAGATCTCGGGCCAGTTTTTGCTCTGGTCCCTGATTTTGTGTCCAAACTACCTTGGGCCACATTTGATAGCTTATAGTTTCATAAAATACTTTAAATCAGACTTTTGGGCTGCAACCTTTCAGCTTTCTATTCCCCTCAGTTTATGGTGAAGTCCTCAGAATTCTTATTTTTAAGAAGAATTTTAAGAATTAACGTAATTCTTAGAGTTGGTCATACCTCACTATTTACAACTTCCTCCAGGCCACAGTCTCCTAGTGGATGACACCGGTAGCATGGAGTGTCAGAGAGTCTCAGTTTCATATGGCATTCCTGAGACCTACTCGGGTTGGGTATTTGGGAATGAGGCAGTTCACTACTAGCCTATTCAGAACATGTTGCCTCTCTTTAAAACAAGGAAACAATGTTAGGAAAATGCAGCAAAATCATCCAATCCAGTTCCTTTCGTTTTGACAAATTGGGAATGAGAGGGCCTCTTGAGGTTACTTCATGAATTAGCAGTGAGGTCCTGGACACCTAACTCCAGATAGCACTCCTTTTCCTACCAACCCAAACTCCTTCACCATTGGAGTGGGCACTTAATGCTATGCGGGTAAGAAGAATCCTCAGCAGTGAGTAGTGAGACTTTGCCTCTTTTTTTTCAGTGTTTTTTTCCTCTGGCTCTGGGTCGGCAACCTCGGTTTAAGGTCTTTGGGCTTTACATGGTCTGCACCTTAGCTGCCTCAGTCACCTGAGCCATAAGGGTGAGCCGAGGCTTGACTTTTTAAAGTTGACTTATGTTCTCCTTCTAGGCCTTCTGGTTGCCCACCATTGATGACTGACTCTGATGCTGCTGGGCTGTTTCTGTACAGTGAGGGTGGCCAGCAGGAAAAACTCAGAGTGGACGGAGATGATAGTGGGATTGGATTGGATCATTTGACTGGGCTGGAGAGCAACCTTCCACATGACCTTCCCATGGATATGCTGTACATCTGCTCAAAAGAAAAAAATTGCTTTGCCAAGCTTCTTCAAAAGGACTCTTGGTGCAGCAGTTTCAATTGGGACTCAGATTTTCCAGCTGTCACTGTACCAAGTTCCTCCATAGGGGTGACCTGACTCATGATTAGGGTATAGTGAGATGCCTTCAATTTTGAATGTATTTGCTGTTGAGGAGCCAGTGAAGTTAATTCTGCACATCGTTCCCCACCCCCATAATGCATGGGAAGCCACAGTTCTGGTGTGGGGATGCGAGGGCAGCTCAGTGCCCCTTGTCCTCACCCTGCATGTCTTGCTATTGGATCTCCCTGTGTCATCGTGACATTATTCCACACCATCATGTTACTTAGGTGCCAAACATTTACAGAAATAAGTTTTCATATGTCTTGGGGTCATAAAGGGACAAATAACAAAGGACTTGCTTGCCAGAAAGGCTTGCAAGTTAGTGATGTGAGTGTGGGTGATCTGGGCATGCCTCAGGCTCTTGTGATGAATGGGGAAAGAGCCTGAAGGGAAGGAGGGATAGCAGGTGAGCTCCTAGGATTGGGAGGTTTAGCAACAACCTGGTGTGGTGCCCCCATCATCAAGAGAAATCCAAGGTCCTGGGTGACTACCAAGCTTGGTTTTGTACAAAAGCAAGGTGCAAGTCTATTTGTACAAGAGCTACATCACAATTTCCTGTAGGCCAGTATTGTGGAGTCAAGTCAGTCTGAGTTGTTTACACTGATCCTTCCCTCCCCACCACAAATTATGTAAATAGTCTCCAAATGATACTACCCCTTCCCCAGCTCCCAGTGAAGAGCAGACTCTAGGCCTGTGTTATATGTTATATTTAACCTTTTTATATATGACCTGGGATTTCTGTTTGTAATTTAGCACAGTGTGTACACCTTCATTTAAATATGTCAGTGTATGTGCCTATGTACATACGTACATACACATATATATATGTATGCACATACATTTATATAAAACATCTTTTGCTTCTCAGAGTTCAGCCAAAGGAGATAGTCCTGCAGCCCAAGAGAAAGACTGCATCCTTGCTAATAGTGTTTGCCACGAGTGTTAGCGAGTCTTCCCTGTTACCTTTTTCCCTTGGGAGACTGAATGAAGCAAAGCTTCTAGTGTTTGCTGTTCCCATGGCAGCTAAGTGTGAGGGTCTCGGAGTGACTCCTTTGTGTTCCTCAAGCCGCACTTTGGGGCCCGCTGCAGTATTAGCCCCCCTTTTTTGCCCGGTGATGCTCTGTCTGCGCCTATACGTGTGTGTGACAGTCACTTTTGCATGCCTTTTGTATCTGGCTTGCAGCATTTGGGGACAGGATGCTGGAACCAGATCATTTTGGGTTTGTCTAAGGCTGCTTTGCTAATTACAGGTCACTCCTGTTTACCTGGTATGTCTGCTTTCTTTTTTTCCTTGCCTTCTCTTGGGAGGAGAGGGAGGGATCCTGATCAGGGTTAAGATGAGCTGTGGCTGGCTCATGGCCTTTTCTTCCCCTGCATGCCTTCTTAGAGTAGGACATGTGGCTTGTTATTTCACTAAGTTCCCAAACATTTAAGCAGTTAACACATTCCCTGCAGATCCAGAAACAGACTCATCAATGTTAGGACTTACCCAAGAATACATAGCTGCTAGGAGGAAAAGCAAGCTAGGACTGCCTCAATTCAGCAGCAGAAATAGGCTGTGAATTGCTATACTTTTCTTTTTCATGCTTTTTCTTTAAAAAAAATTTAAGCAATTTTTTACTTGTTTCTTAAACTTAAAGGGCATGGGGCATACACCTTCCCAAACATAGACTGGAATCTGCTACTTCTGTGGTACCACCAACTGTGTAGTTGGCTCTGCCTTCTAAAGTGGAGGGACTTTTAGGAATTAAGGGATCTGAGTTTTTACTACCCACTTCTGGCTTTTCCGTATAGAAAATTCATGGTAGGAGTGACTTCAGAGAGAATGTTTAAAACTAGGTTAACAAGAAAGGCTGAATAACAGCATATCTGCAACCAGAGCAACCACCAAGTATGACTTGCATATCAGTAGAAAAAGAATTTGTATTACTGAGTTCCTGTGTATCCAAAGCTGAGGCACCATGTCCTTTGAAAATATGCACTGCCTGCCCTTTACAGTACCTGTGGCTGCAGAGCTGAGTTTGAAAGGAAGGGGGAACGATGCAGCTGGAAGTAATGGGAAGTGATGTGGTAGGGATAAGGAAGAATAATGGGAGAAACGGCTGTGGGCTGTGGCTTCAGGAACACTTGCCAGAGGTGCTCAAGCTCTTCTCAGGAGTCTAGGCCAAAGCCACCAATTCGTGACAGTTTACTGCTCAACCACTAGACAGTGGGGTATTTTTAAAGAAAAAAAAAAGCCTTCCCTGTTGCAATCATAATTAATACTTATTAATGAAAATTTAGGTATTTTAAAAGTCAGTTTGCCACCCAAATGCTACCACTGTTAATCTTTTGATGTTAAATACTCTAGACATTTCTGTGCATAGATTTTTGGTGTGTTTACATAGTTGGTTATTCTAATGTATATACAATTTTATGTCCCTTTTGTACTTAACATATAAACTTTTTTTTTCATGTTAATCTGTCTTAAACAGAATTTTATGGCTGCAGCCACTTCCATTTGAGTTTCTGTAGCATTGTTTGCCTGGGCCCCAGAGTTGGAGGGAAGGATGGCTCATATACGGACTGTGTGGATAGATTGTCGGGCACCCTGAAACTGTCCTGACTTCCCCTAGTGACTAATATATGTGGGCTGGTGGGAGGAACTCATAGACCCAGCCCTCAACATACAGTAGCCTATGTCTCCTTAATCCCAGGCTCTTAAGAAGCTGTCAAAAAGCCAAAAATGTGTGACTGGGAAAGACCAGCCCAAGCCAGCCTTGATTTTCAGACTGTATCTGGCAATTATGTAAAACTGCCTTTCCTTTCCCACTGTGAATTTCAGATTTGCAGCCCCTTCTGGAATAAGGTTCATTGTGCTAGGCCTTGGATTTAGTGGGACAAAGATAGTGAGGCCTCTTGCTTGAGGCTCCTATACTAGTTTTAGCAAAAGGAAGGCCTGGCCAACATCTTAGGAACTCATCTGGCTTGAGTTACTAACTCTAGAGCAACTTAAGCTTCTTGCCTGGCCCTCTGAGCCACTGAAGACAACCTTGGATCTGACACTTTGCCCACAGTCACAGAAGTTGGCCAAGGGCTCAGAAGGGCTGCAGAGGGAACATTCCGGCTGTCAGTGGTAGGCCTTGCATCAGCTCTCGACAGGATGCTCAAGGAAAGACACTCCCTGCCACCTAATGGGAGGGCTAGCGCAGCATTTGGCTCTGTTGAGACATGAACAGGTTGGTCAGCACGGGCCTTGGAACAGCCACGCTGTCTGGCCTGCTTGCAGTGGAGGACCCCCACCACCGTGCCCATTCCAGCCTTCTCCATGTGAAGAACAGGAGTAGGCAGTGGGCCGGGTCAGAAGCAAAGTATAAAGGCTGGCTCAGCAGTTGATGTGGGGGAGAGAGGCAGACACAGGATGTTGCCCACGCTTTGCTGGGTGGTGGGGAATGAAGGGAGGAGACTGCCGGGGAAAGAGGAAGTAAAACTATAAGCCCATAGAGCAACCACTGCATTTCCAGCTGCCTAACTGGTGTCCTGGAGGAGCTAACCAGCTTGTCAGGACTATCTTCCCTGGAGAATGTACAGGAAATGGAGTCTGAAGTGAGAAGGAAAAGGTGGGTCTGAGAGCCTCCCCTTACCATCAATTCTGGGGCCATCTGCTCTGCTTCCTGACCATGCTCCAGAGCAGTGGGTCGCCTGGTCAGACATCTCAACTATAAACTAAAGGATGGATCAGAGCAAAGTCAATTAAGGCTGTGGTCATGGAGGTGTTTACCTTGTAACTGAATACTTGCTGAGCCCTAAGCGAAGCACGCACCACCCGATAGAACAGTCTTGTGCAGGAGAACCAGAAGCTGCTCACCATGCACTGGAGCCCCAGCTGATTTGTCTGATTTGTCTCTGGCTAAGTCTAACTTAGAATTTGCATTCAAAAGTAAGTTAAAAGGCAGCCCTTCTGGTACTTCAGGCGCAGAACTCACAGATGGTGGCAGAGACCTCCGTTCTGTTCCCTGGGCAACAGTTCTCTTACTGAGGCTCACCCCAAGCTGCAAACTTGGGAGGGCACAAAGAAAACAACCTCTTGGCATTCTTGGCCAATATATAGTGTGCAAGGTGGAGCAAGACTTCTTTGGAGGGTAATGAGCAAGTGTTTTAAATGGTACACTGCAATGCCAAGCTGTACAGCAATCCACAATTCACAAAGGCTCTTTTGCAAGTCAAATTTAATAGGGGTGCAGAAGTGATGAAGAGCAACAAAACCAAGACATCGTGTTTGGGTATCAGCCCGAGGTGGAGCCGGGGCCAGAGAGTAACAATCGGGCATTCCCCACTCAGCCAACTCCAGGGTTCCTCTTGCCCCAACTTTAGCCCCATAGCCTGTACCTCACTTCCAGTGCTAGAGATAGAGGGAAAAAGGCAGAATCAGAGCCTATTTCAAGATGGTGAGGCTATCCACACCTCCCCATAAGGCTTGAGCTTTGGAGATTGTTGAGTGGATACCTGACACTCACGGACTGGAGACTTAGATTCAAACATGCCCCTCCTAGCATTCTTGGCCAATATCCTTAGCCTGGGGTTCTCACCTGGGCTGTTCAGGACTGACAGTGGGTTTCTTAAGTTGTAAAGTGCCTCTGCCAGAGGCAGGGGGTGGGGTGGGCTGGGGTGGGGTCGGGGTACCTGGTGAGCTGGGCTCCCTACACTTCAGCTGTGACTGCCTGGTTTAAATGCTTTCCTTGGAATGGTTGGGGTGGGGGCAGCTGTGCCTGGTAGCAGGGCCTGCTGTGGACCAGGGTGGAAGAATGCCCAAACCACCTGGCATTGGAGTGGTTCTGGAAAGTAGCTGAGTCCTCAGTGGCCAGGACTTTTCTGGCCCGGACTGTGCAACGGAATCACAAACACAGAGACATCGTCGTAGGACACCTGTCGTTCCCCTGTGGAATCGTCATCCTTCCCTTGTGTGCTATGTATCAGCATTCGAGCCAGCTCCGAGAACCTGTGGAGACCATCCGGCAGCTACACTTGGAGGCAGAGCAGAGAGGCAAGACCAGCCCTTGTGGAGAACTTGCTGCATCGGTCTGGGCATTTGGAGTCCAGCAGGGAGGCCAGACAAGCCACAAGCCTGACAGGGTCATGGGTTGGATCCCAGGAGTTGAGACCCAGAGATTTTGGGACCCACAGTCATCACCCAAAAGCTTGAGACAGCCCTGATTCTAGCCACTTGCCCCGAGCCAGGCTCATCAGTGCTGTCTTCGCAGCCATAAATATTCCTGGGTATACTGCTGGCTCTAACCCAGACCCAGGCCGATCCTCAGCAGCTCCAGTACCTGTGTGGATCCTCTTGGTTACTAAGGAGGAAGCTCCGCACCAGTCGTGCCACTTCTTCATTGGACAGGACATCCCAGAGCCCGTCAGTTGCCATGACAACCACATCCTCCTCCTGCAGCTCCAGCTGGCCCATATCCAACACAGTCACCTGCAAGTCAAGCATGAGGATCCCTTCCTGGCTCCTACCAGCCTCCTGATCTGCCTTTCTTGGCAGATGGAAGTTGGGTGGGCTATTGCCCCCTCACCTGTGGGACAGAGAGTAAGAAGGGCTTGAGCTCGATGTTCGTGTCCAGGACTCTGAGCTGATGGTCTCCCAAGCCCCGGGATACAGCCAGTGTTCCCAGTAATCGAGCCTGGGAACAAGGGAGGTGTAAGGTAAAAGCAAAAGGCCCCATGTGCATGTAGGGCGCACAGAGCAAGGCCCCTGGGAACCTACTGGGTTCCCATCCTTTGGGTTTGGAGCAGACCCCAAGATGCCAGCCACAGTCCCCAACAAGGAACAAAGGAGCTCCCACCTCTTCACGGGACAACTAAAGAGGGAGGGATTCTTGAAAAGGGGCATTCACTGACCTGCCTACCCTGTCCATGGATCAGTGGGTACTTGAGATCCGACTTGTCCACACACTTGTAGCCCCTATTAGGAGCAGACCCAGCATCAACTCAGGCCTTACTCACTCCCCACCTCATCTCTAACATAAGACCCACCCTGCCTAGGTGGAAGGGAACTTCCCCAGGGCCCACAGCTAGGCCTGGACCCCAGGACTCTCCCTCCCCCTACCTTACTCACCAGCCACTCATGTGGTGATCCCGGAACAAAACCTTCTGCCCCAAGTCATCCCCCTTCAGCCTCCGAGGGAACTCCAGTCGGGTGAATTCACCAGCCAGAAGCTCTGGATAGACAAAGGCCTGCGGTAGAGAGGCCATACTCAGATCAGACTCCCTCTGGTGGCTTCTGGTGCCCCTGGACACAGGAGTTGGGGCTCTACTGCCCCCCTCTGGCAAGGGCACTAACCAGCTGCTGGATTCGCTGTCGCTCAGTCTCCGGAGTGAATTCAGAGCTTAGAGTTCGTATCTTATCTCTCTGTACCAAGATGGCCCTACATGAGTTTGAGGGGGAAAGGAAGAGGCCTGTGGGGCGGCCTCCACCCTCACCCATGGCCTCCATCCTGCTGGCCCCGCCAACCACCAAGAGTCAGTTTTGCCCCGGCCTATCCCTTGTTCAAACCCCTCCATGACTGCCTCGGGCCTTCAATGTAAAGCTCAGCCCTTCAATCTGGCACGTGAGGTCCCTGTCCTCCCTTGCATCTAATGTCCATTTTCTCACTTGACACATGCCAGATAGACAACTGCCAGTCAACCTACCATTTTCATCCCTCTACTTCCAGCCCCCTTTCACTACCTCTGGTGCCTCCCTGCCAGACCTATTTACTATCCTCCAGGGCTTACTTACCTGCTGTCACCAGCATTGGCCACGTAGAGCTTTCCCTGCAGGGACACAGCCACCAGGGCTGTGCAGCCGCCCACCTGGCCTGAGGCCTCCAGCTCCCGCCCGATCACCTCATCCTGGGGCAAACCAAAGCTGCTTTAGCTGCTGCTTGTTCTGCCACCATATGTCTCTGTCCCCTACCCCCACCCTACAAGTTCTCTTTTCCACTCATACTTACACGAGTGAGGAAGAGAACCAGTCCCTGAACTAAGGAGACACGCAGATAAAAGTACCCAGTACCTTGCAGGTGCTACATAAATCCGAGGGGTTATGGTAATGAATAAACCAACCAATCTTGTCCACCCAATCCAAAAATCCAGGTGCCCACTATCAGGTGCAGGGATGTCCCACAAGCCAGAGCTCCCTCAGCTTCCTGAGGCAAACTCCTCCATCCTTTCCCAGTCTGAGACCACACTCACACATTCCTGGAAGGCGCTCTCCAGAGCCCCAATCACCAAGTCTTCTGCCTTAATGCCCTTTTCCTCCACAAACTGGGGGTCACTGGGACAGACACAGTGGCCACTGAGGTGCATGGGGGGCTGAGTGGCCACTATGGCCTCTACCACAACTTCTAGCTGCCGGCGTAGGCAGGAGTGCAGGGTGTTGGCAGCCAGGATGGCTGCAGCTGGACCGCCGTGTCCATCAAACAGGGCCCAATAGTGACCTGTGAGGAACTATAAGGGAAGGACAGCATTAGGCTCTACCAGGCTTTCCCAGTTATCCCCTGGGCCAGCACTGAACAGCAAGATAAGACCCTCAGCCTGCAATCCTGGCTCCCATTCTGACCCCAGCCTGCAACAGGGGTGCTCACCTCCTCTGGGCACAAGGTCAACCATTCTGGGTCATCTTCAGTCCCAAACTCACATCTCCGGATGCAAAGCTTCCCACAGGCAGCCTGATCCTCATTGAACTCAGATTTCTCTGCATTGATGATCCTGAGACAGAGAATTGATCAGTGATCATTCAGAGACACACCTGTGTCTCAGTGGGCACAGCGATCAAAGTGGGGTTTCCCGTGTTGTCCCAGATACACAGCTGGACAAACTATGTTTCCCAATTTTCAAACAAAAC